>BCLF01000017.1:1453068-1481162 GCA_001602275.1 Zoysia japonica
CTCCGCGATCTTTTTTATTTTTCTTTTTGGGAAGAAACTGGAGGGACTTGTCGTCAGGCTCTATAGCAAATTTTTATTAGAACAAAGATCTTGACGAGAAATATTCAGAAGCTGGCCTGCTGACGGAGCAGCCGTACAATTCGACGCACACGTAGCTCTGCTGTTGTAATCGATCAGGCCGGTCTTAATTTGCCTGTTACTGTCCTTGCTACCCTTCGTCGCTCCTATCATATCTAGCGCATTGGATTCTATACTTGCATTACAGAGAAATTGGAGGAAGGAAAAGGTGACGGCCATTTACAACCGAAAAGGATAGTACAAAGAATTTTGAAAGCTCTACTAGAATCTTAGAGGAAAGTTTGCTGTGGCCAGTGGGGTTTCGTTGGAAAAAGATTTAGACCTTCGAGCTCATATGAAATTAATTTTCAGAATGACATGTGCCAAAGAATTTGGAGAATTCAGCAATAGATACTCGACCTGATAAAAAAAAGAAGTGAGTCCATTTCTGATCCCAGTCGTGTCATTTGGTTACATTGTAAAAAAAAAAAGCAAGGCTTTATAACCATCGTTATAATTGACATTAAAAATAGTGCCATATTCATGGGGAAAAGGATCCACATCTTGGTTCCTAAAAAGCATGAGATGAGAGGGAGAGAGGAAAAGAGGAGGATGCGATGGCGAGTTAGCGACCTATGAATTTTTAGACGAGGAGAGAGAGAATAAGTTTATATCTTTTGTACCTATAATACAGGTAGGAAAAAGTAAGGCTGCTATTATTGCTAGGACCATAATCTGAAAGACAGCAAAACACTGCTGTTATACAGTTCGAGGGAGAGTTGCTGGGGCAACAATTCGTCTTTAATTACACGTTGTTGAACAAATGTGATTGGACAATCAACCGTGACATGCAATAGATGAATACACTGGTATTTGAAGAACAATTATGACAGGAAGAAATATTATGGAAGGGATAGTAATTCTTCAGGAGATTATCCATGAGCTTCACACTAAAAAACTTAACGGAGTCGATAGACTTTGAAAAGGCTTATGATAAAGTTAAAGTGAGCTTTCTTGCAGCAAACTCTAACAATGAAAGAGTTCTCTTCCAAATAGTGTAGATGGGTAGACCAGTATGTAAATATGAGAAGTGTGAGCATCAAAGTTAATGACGATATTGGTCACTACTTCCAAACTAAAAAAGGTTTACGTCAAAGAGATCCAATGTCTCCGGTTCTTTCTAACATAGTAGCAGATATGTTAGCAATTCTAATAAAAAGGGCCAAAGAAGATGGGCAAATTATTGGGATCATTCCCCATTAAGTGGATGATGGTCTATTAATTTTACAGTACGCTGATGGTACTATTATTTTTATGGACCATGATATAGAAAAAGCAAAAAAACATGAAACTACTGTTAACAACTTTCGAACAACTATCAGGTCTCAAGATAAATTTCTATGAAAGTGAGACGTTCTGTTATGGTGAGGCTAAGGAAGCATCAAGCCAATATACCGAGTTGTTTGATTGCAATATGAGGGAATATCCATTTAGATACCTAGGTATTCCAATGCACCATAAAAAACTATTAAATAGTGATTGGCGTATCATTGAAAAAAATTTTGAAAAGAAGCTAAATTGCTGAAAGGCAAAGTACTTATCATATGGTGGACGCCTCACTTTGATTAATTCAATACTAAGCAGTCTTCCAATGTTTATTATGTCATAGGTTCAGATTTTTTTTTCTGGCAAGGAAATGAAGATAAGAAAAAATATCGCCTTGCCAAATGAGACATTTTATGTCGCCCAAAAGATCAAAGTGGATTAGAGATCATTGACCTGCAAATTCAGAATCAATGCTTGTTAAGTAAATAGATTTTTAAATTACTTAACGAGGATGAGATGTGGCAATCAATCCTTAAAAATAAATACCTAGGTTCAAAAACATTGTCACAAACTAATATGAAATAAGGTGATTCACACTTTTGGAGAGGTTTAATAAAAATCAAAGATCAATTCTTTTCATATGGATCTTTTATTGTCAAAGATGGTACCAAACTCGATTTTGGGAGGATACTTGGAGGGGTGTGAGACCACTTAAAAAAATATATCCCAACCTTTACCAAGTGGTTCATAGACGGCATGACACTATAGCATCAATTTTATCAAGTGAACCGTGGAATATATCCTTTAAAAGTAGTCTAGTGAGAATCAAGCTCTTCGAATGAGAGAAGCTAGTTGAGAGAGTATCACAAGTTAACATATTTAATGAAAGGGATACTTTTAGATAGAAGTTGAATAAGAGCGGTGCTTTTACAGTTTACTCTATGTATCAATTTCTAATAAATCAGAGAGCACCCTTTCATCATAAATATATTTGGAAGTTGAAACTTTCTCTAAAAATTAAAATTTTCTTTTGGTACCTCTCTACAGGGTAATACTAACAAAGAATAATTTAGCAAAGCATAATTGGAAAAGAAGTAAAAAAAATGGTGTTTCAGTAATAATGAAGGAACTATTCAACATTTGTTCTTTGATTGTCATCATGCAAAAAATATTTGAAGAGTACTGCATATAACTACAGGTATAACTCCACTATATTCTATATCACACAAGATGGGAGGTTGGCTTGATTGGGCTAACAGAAAAGAAAAAAAAAGACTATTTTTGTTGAGATTGCAGCATTATTTTGGGCCATATGGTGTTTCCGGAATGATTTTTGTTTTAAGAAATCAAATTATACATCTTTTTTACAGGCTACATTTAGGGAAATTTACTGGCTTCGTATATTGGACGATGTTACAACTTGAAGACATAAAAGAGCAATTTTAAAAAGTGAGTGCAGTTCTAGAAGTCACGGCCATAGAAGTATATACGGTTCATGGACAAAGAATACATTATAGAATTAAGGCTTACTAGTTATTTTCTCTTTTGTTTGTTTTTTTGCTTTGTTTGTGTGGGTGCGTTCAAAGAGTTGAAAAAGTTGTAATAAAAATTAGGCTGCATGCTTTATGCAGAGGTCGAAAACACGTTATGTTTCCTTTATCTAAAAAAATTTGATGAACAAAAACATTTACTACAACACGATCGAGATATATATAGCTAAAGAATTTGCTCCCACTCATTTTCGCAATATAGCTATGTCACGTACGGCACCAATTAGCCATCCGTGTCTTGCTTAGATCGATGGTCGCAACAAATGCACACAAGAGCATATCGCTTTAGCTTACGTGCGACACTTTGACAGGCTGCACCAAAGCATTCCCACTTCAATCAGTTGAATTTTGAGCGTGGCTGTTGAAGCGACCGTAGAAGAATCAAGCATGCAGCTCGGCCGTTGCAATCAGGCCGGTCGTTGGCTGTCCCTGTCCCTGCTCCTCTTTGACGGTTAGTGCATGGGTATCATACATACATGATGCACATTTTTTATGGGGTCCCCTTGGTTTTTGGCTTTTTGAGTGTGCGTTTCTCAATCCTTGGTTGAGCTACCACTTGAGTAGGACAAAAGGTGACACTTTTGTTAATTACTCTCTTCGTTCTTTAATTGTAGTCGTTGTTGACTTTTAACTTTAAGTTTGACTATTTATTTTATTAAAAAAAGATTGATGAATATCATATATTATATAATTTACTCTATCATTAAAGATATTTTAATCACACTTTATAATTTTACACATTTGAATTTATTTT
The DNA here is from genome assembly GCA_001602275.1 of Zoysia japonica. Taxonomy (NCBI): domain Eukaryota; kingdom Viridiplantae; phylum Streptophyta; class Magnoliopsida; order Poales; family Poaceae; genus Zoysia; species Zoysia japonica. The sequence continues at coordinate 1,456,756 of BCLF01000017.1, forward strand.
TTGAATAAGACAAATAGTCAAAATTAATGTTAAAAGTCAATCACGATAACAATTAAAGAACGGAGGGAGTATATAGTATAGCAGCATAATACTAGTGGAACAAGCTTTAGTTTGTGGCTTTGTGCCGTGACAGGATAATTACTTTGCAATGCTGTCTTTTTCCTTTAATCGCCATAGCACAACACCACAAAATGCCTATCCACAGTGACTCCCACACACGCGTGCAAGCCACTAGCTAGGCTTGAAACTACTAGAAAATTAGGATGAACAAAGGGAAAAAAAAATTGAACGAAAGAAGAGATTTTTATTTCTGTTAATATTTACTCATCGACCGATCGAACTCCAGTTGTGGAACCAGTACAGAGATTCAGTGTGCTGTGTAATGACCTAGTTTCGCAGTGAAAGTAGAATTTGATTTCAGTAAAAATCTACTGCAAATCCTCAACCTCGATCGAGTACCGTCACGGTACGTAGACACTGTGAGGGCGCGGCTGCGGCGCCTTGTCGACCGCGAAGAGCCTCCGGAAGAGTCTGAGCAGCAGCGCCCACCCACCGGCGCCGCGGCTCCGGGTCCGGGTCCGGTGCCGCAGCGGGCTGCTGCAGAACTGCCCGGCCCCGCCGGCGCGCGACGACGCGCGGAGCATCGTGGGCGCGCACCCGTACCGCGCCCGCCCCGGCGACGACACCGCCGTCGACGCTTCCTCCGACTCGGCGTCCGACGTCGACGAGGGGCACAGGTACCAGTCGGGCTCCGGCGGTCCCGGCGCCAGCTGCTTGCCGGACTTGGAATTGGAGCGGGCGCGACGCAGCAGGAGGAGCTCCTCGTTGAAGCTCTCCCAGAGGAGGTCCATCCGCTCCTGCTCCGCCACCGCCGCGGCGCGCTCGTCGTACGCCATCTCCTCCTCTGCCGGCTTCGCAGCAGCAGAAGCAGGGTGGTCAGCTGGCTTTGAACGCACAGCGCTCTTCGTTGGCGCCGGCGGTTTCTTCGTCGCCGCCGCCGCGGCGGCGTCGTCCCAGAGCATGTCCATCCGGTCCTCGTCAAAAACCGTGGCGCGCTCCTCCTCGTCCCTTGACTCCCTTCTCGTCGACGCCGCCGGAGCCTTGCCTTCTGCTTCTTCCTCCTCCTTCACCGCGGCAGCTGCAGCAGTAGTAGCAGCGCCGATCAGCGGGGCCGCGAACGGCCAGAGACGGGACGGAGCAGCAGCCGAGCCGGGAAGCGGAAGGTTGTTGTCGCCGAGACGGACGTCGGCGGGCGTCATCGCCGCCATGCCGTCGTCGACGACGACGACGCCACGCTCTTCTGCCACCGTGGTGGGGAAGGTGAAGTCGTCGTCACTGTCCTCCACCACCATCGCTGGTCCGCGTACGTGTTCCGCTCGCTCCTCGCCGTGCGTGCGTGCGTGTGCGCGCTGGCTTCTCTCGTTTTTCTGATAAGGCACCGGTGCTCTCTCTGGCTGCTGCGGAGTGCGGGCTCCGTTGCTATAGCTCGCTGATCGTGACCGGTGAGTGGCGTGGCATTGTACTGTACTGCACTGTCGAGGGGCTTGGTTAAGTAAAGTTACGCGCGCGGCTGAGGGGATGCTGGCGCGCGGGCCCGGACCGCCCGGTGGCCCACGTACGGCGGCGCGCGCGTCGCCGGCAGGGAAGATTGCTTGCAGCTGCAGCCTGCAGAGGAAAGAGGCTTCTTCGCCGATCTGGCGTCGCATCTGATGCTGCCCCCGCGGTGAATCTCCCTCCCACGGCTGTGCTGCACATCTGGATGGATGCGCGGGACGCGGGGGTACAGCGGCGCGGTACGGGCGGAGGTCCCCTGGAGGGTGCTGGCCAGGCCCAGCGTGCGTCCAGCCGTCGATCGCCCGCCGCGCTGGCGTGCCGGCGCATGTCTCCGCGCCCGACACCGAGCCCGTGCGCGGGGGACGCTCACGTGTCCGTCCTGTGTTAATACTGTGCTGCGCCGTCGTCGTCATCTCCAGCCAGAGCCAGATCGCCGCGGCACCGCGTGATCCATCACCGGGACCCGTCGACGATAACCATCGCATGAACTCTGGTGCCGTTTGACACTGCCTGCCGGCATCGCTCATCGGCGGCGCCCGCCAGATCAGATCGACGCGGCCGCTGCCATCTCGGCCCAGGAGCCTGGATCTCATCACTCGGTGGACCGCTGCGCCTCAGGCGGTTATTTAGGCCCCGATGAGTCAATCTTGGTCGGCGGCATTTTTGTCAAAAAATAAATAATAATCAAGCAGCCATAACTTACCAAGACATAGAAAAGGGGGACAAATATTGTTAAAGAGGGAATCAACTAATTTGACTAGTTTGGGAAAACATATGATTAAAAGTACTCCCTCTGTCTAATGTTGAGTTTGGGGCACCAGAATTAAAAAAAAATGAAAATGTGAGATGTTTTAAAAATGATAAAGAGAGAGATTAAGATATACTGAGAAGAGAAAAAAAGTAAGAATAAATTTAAGAAGAGATTAAGATGTACTGAGAAGAAAATTATCTCAAAAAGTTAAAATAACTTATAATTTGAGAAGTTTTGAAGAATTTAAAATAACTTATAATAAGCGACGGAGAGAGTAGTTTAGATATAATAACTCTAAGCACACGAGAGTAAATGTCAGATCAGTCGAACAACAGGCACAGTTCTTGCCAAACAGTATATTCAGGTGTCGTGTATTGGGGAAGCACCTACATCTGACGTAAAGAAAGCAGTGAAACTGGGATAACAAGCCTACTTCCAAACAATTGCTAATATGAGATATTGTCCATCCTGTCTCTCTAATATCAGACACGCATATTACTCTCAGAAATGTGCCATCTAGCATAATGCAACCCTAAGCTCCGTCAGGAACAAGAGGACATCAAAACCATCAAACACGAACATAACTGGCAATATGTACAAGGGCATGATGCCACGCAAATGTGACATCCAAATCCACCATGTCATGACAACCATTGCAAGTGTAAGGACGACTTGTGAACATCTGCATTACCATTATATGCTAGTAGCTCCACTATACATCTTCCACCTCAAGCAAGCAACATCACAAAAGAAAAATTATAGAAAGGGAATATAACAAAATCGAGCAGACCACCACGTATTGCCCAGCAAATCTTGCTGGTAACGAGCTTAGGTGCAAACAGGAAAGCATTTAGGTAACGTTAGGGGCCCCATAACGTTAAGGATGAGTTAGACTTGAGTTTTACCCGCCAGCACTGTACAGTTTTGTGCCTCAGCATCTGCATGCCCGACCGCCCTTTATCAGAAAAAACAGGACATGTAGGAGCACTGAAACAAGCAGCCCTAAAATTAGGTATCCTTCAAAAAAATTGGACAACCAAATATGATAATTGCTCTTTTCGCGCACAAGATCCAAGAAGTAACCTGATTCATACTGATCGAGTAACAAAAGCAACAAAAACAAGAAGAAATAATATAGACCATTAAGCAACCATATTAGGAATCATGTCAGCATGACAAATGGCGTACGCACCAAAAAGAAGAATGGCCAGAATAAGAGTGTCGATCAAATCAGTTAAACCTTTGCCTGTAAAAAGTTATAAATTAAATCGATTATTCCTGTTGGATATACAGATTGGTTGGAGAAAAACAATGAGCAATTAGTTAGTAACAAGGCTGCAACGACAATGACCTATTTGCAGCATCGCTTACTAAACTGATAATATCAGTTTCTGTTAACAAAGCTAAAGGCTGACACAATCTCTGTTGCACTTCTGAAGGGTTGGAATGTCCATGTATACCGCCAGTCCTAGTGGAAATTGAAAACTTGCAGCTTCTGAATCCTAAATAGTCATTCTATTGAGGTCTTGAAGACTGGAAATTTTCGTATCTTTGATGATTACTTGGAAACCTCCTTCCATGATTAGTGTATGGCCATCTTGTTCTTGGACCATTCTGTCCACTCCTATGCACTCTTCCATCTCTGTCCGTTGTTGTCCTTCCATAGTGTACTTGTCCTGAACTGTTATGTTTCAGATTGAATGATTCATCATGCTGGGATATCTGAGATGAAGTGGAGGGACAAGGACTCCCACGTGGATAGGGTGGCAACGGCGGAAAAGGATTAAAAGGCACACCAGGTGCAACTTTCCATTTTTTGTGGCACTGACCTTCAGCTTCTGGGGCTCCGATATGCTGAACAAGGGCAAGCGGAATCCCATATGAAATAGTCAGGCTAGGTTGGTACCTCCCCATGTAAATTCCTGGGGCTACCTTGCAGCCTAAAGCCTGTACAGGCTGACGTTCCTGATGAGACTCAAACCCAGGAGGTGCTTCATCATCTGCACTCTCTATTGAATTTACTATGCCATGAACATCATTTTGATATTTATTTGCTCCCTGGTATCCCTGCATCTTATTTCCCATCAAACCATGTTCATGATAAGCCTTTTGAAATTTTAGTCCAACCATCTTATAATGCTCATCTGGTTGATAATCCCAACGACTCTTACGCTTCCTTCTCGTCGAATTCCAAACTATACTTCCTCTGAAATCCTGTGCAGATGTGGATGCATGTTGATATTCTGTTGCCTCACACCTTGCTATATTACGCGGGATCCATCGGTCACGAAAGTTTCGAGCTATCTGATGAACCTGTTATATGGAGCAAAGAAGATAATTAGACTTCACAGAGTGAGACATCCATTCATGAACTGTGTTTATATGAGCAAGTGATATGACGCGAAATTCTTAATGAAATAGCAGATACATCAGCAGTTCCCAAATTATTCCTAGGACTAAAGCTGCTAAAATCATAGATACAGTTTATTTCACTGTGACCAAGTAGTTAACAATATTCTTTTAGACCTGGAATTGATTGAAAAACACTAAGCTAAGGTTTAGATATGACTGTCCCTGCTGCAGTTATTTTCCTCAAATTAACTAGTGACTAGTGTATTGATTTTTTACACTGCCTATCTTCATTTGTAAGGTTAAACCAAAACATTATCAGAACTACATGTATTAGAATCTAACAAAGAAGTAATGCACCCCCAAAGAGCTCAATGAATACATTAGTGTTGGTGTGTCCAATACCTGAATGTCATTATGCCTTGTTAAGTTCACCATTGAATCTCTGAAGCTGCAATACAAATTCCAGATCAGGTTAAAGAAGCTTCAGAAGGAGCAACAGTGTATGCAATTTTTTTTGCTGAAAGTCTGAACAAATAGCTGCATTTTTTTTGCTCGAACATATAGGAGAACTGCACAGCATTTCATTCAGCAAGAGTATAGTACAAAGGGAATAAGGGGGGTCAGCCTACCCCATCTCCCAGAAGACACACTTGTCAAAGAAACATGAGTTGCCTGATCATAACAGGTGTGCCCTTCCTAATATATATATATATATATTTTTTTTGCAAGCTAACACATGTTATAATTGTAAACTCATGTCAGCCCCTCAAAAGTTCTTCATTTTGCATAATTTTCTGAAGATGGTCTTAGGTGTAAAAAACAGATACTAGATACAAGCAATCACGCAGTTATAAACTAACCATCTGAATTGCCTCCCTATTGCATAAAAATAGATCATTCAACAGAAATTAAGAAATGATAAAAAAATAAGGGAACAACGTGAATCCTACCAGAGTAGTTCCCTTCGTTTTTCTATGGCAGAAATCTACGTTGGCTTGGGTCAAAAATGCATTACACTCCCTCTGTCCCATATTAATTGTCATCCTAGAGTCTTCAAGTTTTCCCAATTTGTCATCCTCGCTTCCCAATAAACCTTTTTCTATTTCCAATACATCTTTATCTCTGTATCTCTCCCTTTTGTTTTCAGTACATCCCACCTTTTCTACCCTTTCTTAATTCTTGTGCCCAGACCCAAAATGACAAGTAAATCAGGATGGAGGGAGTACAAGAGTACAAACCAAGCACAAAAAGGTAAAATAAATATGAAATTTCTTCAACCAGAACAAATAACAATGAAATGAATAACAAGTACCTTTCGACTCCAGCACATCGAGGACCTTCATTTATATGTTCATATGTCAAAATCTCTTTCAGAGCTAGAAACTCCAGTACCTGAAGTACAAAAGCAGTAATATATTACAATAGAACCCCAATTCTCATTGGTACTGGTGACTTACTGACTTTTACTGAATTTAATGATATGACAACTGGAAACCATATAACATGGGAATGTAGAACTGATAATATGAATCAAATAATCGGGTACCATACAACAACCATTGTGTATTAAACAAACCACCAACCTTCAGAAGCTTTCGTAGAATTGGTATCCTATGGAATTTGCTTCTGTTCTGCTTCAATATATTATGAAGCATTTGCAACCCTGTCTCAAAACACAACAGATAGCTACTTAGTAACTATATAGATTTAAACCAGAAATTGTAGGAACGTGACAAAATATACCGTTCTTGTTGATGATATCCAACAGGACAGCACGCGATTTAGTTTTCAAAAGTGCATCAAGAATCAAGGAAAGATCCCTCACACTGAAAGAGATAAAGTAACAGCACATTTAGAATGGATAGAGGATAATTTGCTTTGGCATAGTATCTGGTCATCATACCTTTTAGATGTGCCTCCAGAATTGTCACCTTCAGCTGCAGTCAAGAAGAGAAGCTTCAAGTATCCATTTGTTGCATCCTGAACAGAAAATGTTGACTAGTTAGCACATATAAACAAGTACAGAATGGTAACAAATACTTGCAGTACTGGATGCCAGCATGCAACAAGTAGGCATGCAAGTCTAGGCTACTTTTACACGAGGGAAGCAATCATGGAGTATTTCAAACTTTAAAAAGACAGACTTCTCTCTAAATTAAACCACGAGTTGTTTTATAAATTATTTTACTAAGCATTTGACTATAGAAGTGTGAGCAGTACCGATAAATGTTAACTCATGCACTATGTTATTAATTGAAGTACTACCCTTACTATGTCCAGATGCCTTCCAAAAACTTTCATAACATAATACCATACATAATTAAGTTCTGTATCTATTGTAAGGCGATTGTATTCTAAATATAATAACCCCATACAAATTCATAGAAATAAAGAGAGTGATGGTTTCGTACTTTTCGCTTGCTAATACCTCCATCTCTATCCAGCAGGTTATTCAGCCTTCCTTCAACTACACACAAGGAGAGTTATTAATCATTTAATCCTATCAGCTTTAGCCTAAGTGGCAAGAGGGAGCAGATGGGAAGATCAGCCTTACCTCCCAAAATGTGTTCACTGTCAGCTGGAGATGATTGTTTCAAATTTCTATGGTGTTTCAAGTTATTTCTTTTATTAGCATTGGAACCAGGTACCAGGTTGCCCCCAGAATCAAAACCAGGTGGGCATCCATTTACTACATTTGGAGCTTTTACAATTTCTGCAGTGCTTGGAATCTGTCGCAAACAATCTGATGATTGAATACCATGCACTGGAAAATGCTGCGAAGAACTTTCAGTTGTTCGTGACACATGCACAGGCGTGCGAATGACATCTTCATCTTCCTGTGAGCACCACGCATCCAAGGAATTTTCTGGGTCACTGGTGTCCAACAAGGTTCCTCCAGTTTGCTTAGGTGATTGCAACTCTGCCTTTGCAGCTGGGAAATCATGTAACTCTTCACCTTGAGTAGAAAATTCAGATTCTGAGATATCTAGATGATTGCCATGAGAACCAGGCCCATTTGCACCCACCGATTCCTCAGAAACTTTCTGAACAATTGTATGTTCAAAATGGTCTGCTTCTGTGTCGTCTTGGTTGACGGTATCAACAACTGATATGTCTCCACCAATGTAACCCCGGCATTTAGCAGTACCACAGAAACATTTCTGTGGAGCAGCACCCGATACACGAACATAGTTGTAGTCAAATGTCAATTCTTCACCCTATTAGAAAAATAGTTATTCGTTACAAATGATCAAGCATTCTATTGCATGAATAATATAACACTAAAATAATTCACTAAAGCAACTTAAATCATAAATAACATGAATCCTCAATCAGCATCTTCTGTTGCACTATAGTCTTAGTTGTGAGGATGCGATGACTTTCAAACTTACCTTCTTTATGTTCCTCATAGCAAAAATTCCAATGCAGACTTCTCCATTGACCATCCACTATTTCAGGAAAAAAGAACACGAAAACAATGTTCAAACCTCAAGGTGGAAGTGCAATTGGAATATATTTAAATCGATGAGATGAGCAAAAAAAAAAGAAAGAAAATTGATGAGACAAAAGTCACCTTCTCCGTACGACAATTGGGACTGCAGCTATGATTGATGAATCGACCCAAGTTTCCCTTAGTGCAAGCATCAATCACCTGAAAAAATTTTAAGGAATAAAAAAATATAAATGGAGCTCACTCAATGTGCTATAATTATGATGGAGGATTTCAGAAAAATGGTGTAACAGAAGGGCTTATAATGCAAATTGGAGGAAGAAAATTTTAATGCAAATCGGAATAAAGTAGGTAAATCTGATAAAAAAAGACTTTAGAAGTAGAAAGGTAACAAATTTTAAAAAGGGCATACCTCACCACCATTTAGTGCCATGAAGTAGAAATGTTTCTGGCCTTTAGAAGCGTAATATTGTTGGCGGGATTCATGAGATGCTATGTCAAGGACCTGAGAGAACATTGCCGCACCGAAGTCAGCAAACTCACAAGACATAAATGAATGAGCATAAAACAGACTTTGAGAAGTAACTTATATACACATTGACACAAGGAAAAAGAGATCAATGATAATGGAATCAACTCAGCAATGGGAAGAAAAGTGGGGTGTGCGCTAATCTAAGTGTTACCTCTCCAACATATTCAATAAGGAACCTGCCTTCAGATACATCTTCTTGTAACTGCAGTCCATAGCCTTTCTTGCCAGAACGAAACCATTTTAGCTTCGCATAGTTGCGGCGCTGAAACTATTTCAAAGATTTTGGACACTCAAAACCAGTATATCGTGGAAAATATGCACTAAATAAAACTGAAGGATAACTAAAAATGCAAGAACCTGCTGGTTGGAGCATTGCTCCCCACACGGACATGTACGCTTGACACATTCAATGTTGAGCATCCTGTTCAAGCAGCCATCTCCACAACCCATTCGGCCATCTGGAGGAGGCTTACAGTTGCACACCATGCTCTATGTATTTAACAGAAGACAAAACAAAATTAGGGTATTATTTGAAATTTGAGCTAGTGTTCAAGTCACGAGAAACAAAGAATCACTATTATTGGTGCGATGGTGCAAGATAGTTAAGTTTAACATGAACAATAAGAATAAGAATAGAAGCTAAACTATCAGTTCAGCATGAGAATGAAGCAGGAACTTAAATGTATGACCCAAATGCAAAATGGAAATAAGAGTCGGAGTTGTTGTGATGGCACATAAAAGAATGTTTGAGAAAAGATACAGAAAAGAATGTACTTTCATGCACTTTGAGTTTCTACCTTACTATTCATCCTGAAAGTGGAATCGACAAAATAGAATTATATTGTCACAGAGGATGGAGGATGATTGAAAAGTGTAAGAACTGCAGATTTGACTGACAGGGTACAAATGTCTGTGTTTTATTATATGCACTTTCGTAAACAGATTATTTTCCTACCAATACTGCAGATAGAAATAGACAATTGCATAAATGCATCCACTTTATAACATCGATTAAGTTTTTGCCCTCCTTTTTTCAACTTTACAACTTGCCCCTGTTTCGACCAAGTATGTGCAACATTGCCCCTACTTTGATGGCAAAACTGTATTTTTGCTATCAAACTATGGGCAACGGTGCAATATTTGGGTCAAACAGGGGCAATGGTGCAAAGTTAAAAAAATATGGGAAAATTCATAAATGGAAGCCAAAACAGGTGTAAGAGTGCAATTGATCCAACAAGAATCTACAGGGAATGATAACTAAACCGTCATCAAGCATTTACAAGTTTCAAAATAAAAAAAAAACTAATTGTACCAATGAAAATTATAAGAAAGATATAAATTCAGATGCAAAATCCAAATGGCACCCACCTCATCAATTGATTGTGTCCTCCGGTTCCGATGCAGAAATAAGTTCAGCCTTACAAGTGTCCATGATGGTGCCCTGCAAGCTACACAATGACAAGATGCAAAAACGTACAATAAATCAGATATGGTAAGACAAAGAATAAGTTCAATTTTTTGCATTGTGATGGTCAAAAAGTATACAGCATAAAAAGGCAGAGGCTCAACCTTTCGAGTTAGATCCATCCACATCTGCTTCATCAGCTGAAACATCAGAAAGGTCAAGTTCTGCATTGATCTCGGCATTTGACTTCTCTTGTGGAATAGAACAATCAGCATACTCCTTGTCTCCATTGTCCTTACAGGTCCTTCATCACAAAAAACAAGAAAGGAAATCAGTAATATAAAGCATTTAAGGAACAAACAAGCAGTGTTAATGGTGTAAATAAATTACAATAAAATAAACCAAATATAAATCACACTCAAAATAATAGAAAATTACAGAGTGTTAAGAAGTAACTGAGCCACTAATGAAGGCCCATGAAATTATAAGTCAATCTGGACTCCTCAAAATTTTCCAAATTATAAGTCGTTCTCACTTCCCGAGACAACTTTTTCTCTTCCCAATACATCTCTACTCTATCTCTTTCACTTTTCTTAATTCCCGAGCCCGGACTCAAAACGACTTATAAAAAGGGACGGAGAGAGTAGTGTTTTGAGGACGGCACCGCTACATCGCCAATAGGAAAATCCTCTCAGTGGAACTCATCATTAAAGTAAGATTGTATGCTTGGGTCATAGTGCAAGGGCAAGAGAGTGCTCCAAACGACCGAACCCTACTTGCCTCTATCTACACAAGCTTAGTAGAGTCGTGAGGGACGTTGCTAATCGTGTGTAGGTACTACACTGGCAAGGAAAAGGCTCTCCTCATTGACTTGTATTCCAAGCTGCATTTTCCTTGGATCTTACTGTGGATGTGATAGGATGTGCCAGAACATTGGTCTTATTGGTTTCCCATTGGCACAAGAAAAAAAAATGTAATCCACAAGGGAAAATAGTTTGAACAAGGAACAAATTCCTGTCAATAAAACTCACAGCCAGCCACATGTAGCTCACTGGAGGTCTGACCAAGCCAATCTCAAGCGGCCACAAGTTAGAGCTCGTGATAATCTCGAGTCTAGCATGAGCAAGCGTGATGTGCTGGCCAAAGCCCACAGCTGGGCTTGAGATCAGCTTGAAAGGCTCACTCAAAGCTTGGTCCGTTAAAGAACAATGATGTCAGCAATGCCACCAAGATCTAGATGAGGATGTTGAGGGGCACCTAGGCCTACTCAAGCTGGTGGTAATAAGGTCTGATACTCCAAAATGTAGGTGAGTGGCAAGAGCACAGCATAAGAATTCTGACATCCCAGTGACTTTTATCCTTTCTAGCTTATACGAAGACACTGAAACATGATATGAGAGCTTGAATTGGCATAGTTTTGGTGCTTGTCTTGGTGAGTTGGTTGTGGGACCAGTATAATCAAGCAACTTTTTTTGACAGTGAAGGATTTGGCATGAAGGATGGGAAATTCCCAATGCGGCAAGGGACTTGCTCACATGCGAGCCTTAACAAGCTTGGCTCATTAAAGGCTGCAAGATTTGGAGAAGGTCAAGCTTATTACTATTTCTAACTGAGCCGAGCTCACCTGTGTCATGTTCCTAGATACTGCCTAGATAATGCGAGATTATGCATATTAGAAATATGCATCCTACTGTAAGTTATTCATCAAAAAAGAGATAAGATAAAAAACATGGCCATCTGCATGCTCAGAAATCCCCTAATTCCATTCTTTGTAATCTGGATACATAATTTGATTCGGCATCCCAAAACATAAAGTTATGAGTGAAAACACTTCCATAACTAATAACATAGGCGTACTACAGGGTAGTGCAGTGCACCGCAATTAGACTACTAGGCTAGTGCAACGATGAAAATTCATAAGTGAGCTAAAGGAACCATACCATCTGCAATTTGTTTCTCCAATGGCATCTGCTAGTTCAGCTGGTATGCAACGCCATTTTTGGCAATCATCACAACATACCCATGCAGCACGCGGTGGTGGTGCTGCTGGTACAGAAGTGTTATCATCTTTGCATACAATGTTTCCAGGTAAATTAGTAGATACAGTGCCAGAGTTCTTAAACGCAAGTTCAGTAGCCGGATTGAGATCACCTATGGAAAGAAGAGTATTAATACCTACTGAAACAGCTTGCTATGCAATAATGAAAAAGGCATATCACATTAATAAAAAAGACATACTCTGTTCATTCGTATTACACGTTGCCGGTGCAGTAGAATGCAAATTAAACAATCCATTGTCAAGGGAGGTGCCATCTGCTATATTTTTCTTCTTACCTTTTCCTTTTGTATGTGAATCTTGCACCTTACCCTTCTTTCCCATATTAGCATCCTTTTTCTTGCGCTTTGGTAATTTCGTAGTGTGAACAGCACTCCCTTTGCCATTGTCGGTTACAGAATATCTTTGTGCATTACCATGATCCTGTGGGGCAGAAGTTTGGACCTCAAAACAAGAATCAAGCTCTGTATGGACTAGTAACTCAGATGGATCAGGTAAAACTGCATCGTTAGAGAATGCCCTAGGTTTTGAAGATTCACATGATGAAATTTGGGTAGAACTTCTACTCTTCAAGCTTTTTCCTGTTGTTCCTTCTTTATTTTTGCTACCCTGCTTTCTGACAACACTATTTTTCCGGACTGTCTTGGACTTCTGTAAAGTTTGCACATTTCTATTACCAGCATTGTTGTTCATCATGGCGTGAGATGGATCAGTCTCCTCCCTTTTCATGTTCTCACTCACCCCAGCCGTTTTAGGCTTCTGCTCTAATTGCAACAATGATGGAGCTCGATTATTTCCAAGGTAGGAACTTGGTAAAGCAACAGAATGGTGACCGTCACCATTCAACACACCCAAAGGCAAGTTTTCATGCAGTACAACATCATGGCTTGCAGAAGCATTACTTTCACATGTAACAGAAGCTACCTCCAAAACAGAATCTGGCGAAAATCCAACAGATAGCATGACAGTGCCATTGTCATTATTCAAAGAAGGTCCAGAGGTTGAACGCGTAGCACACTTATCATGGATGTCTGCAGCACATATTTCATGAGTAGAACTCGCAAATTCCCTCTTTAAATGATGTGTCGTAGTATTATCAGTAATACCTGATCTATAAGAAGCCACTTTTGGAATGACTTCTCTCTGACTTTCCAAGGAAGCATCACTATCAGCAATAGCTGAGAATGCAGATCGCTCATTCAGTTCATTTGTTAAATGCACCATACCGGACAATGTAGAGCATCTACTTTTTGATGATCTTGAACTTCGACACTTCCGAATATTTGGCAGATTTACCTGATCAGATCTTTTGCTTGATGTTTCATTTTCCAGGGAGGTTGGATAAGAATTAGGAGTCGAAGGACCATAACTCTGAGAGAAATCAGTCATTAGCTTTTCCAGATTGCCCCAAACAGATATTTTTTGTGGCCTGTTCAAGGCACTTCTTTGCCTCGTGATTTTGTTAGGGAATGTGTGTGCGGTGCTTAGATATAACGACTTTGCAAGATCCACTTTTTTAGGTCTGCTTGAGCCACTGCTTGCTTTGTTTATCTGATCTAGCTTCTCAGAGTGAAGATTTCGTGATGAAGCAGCTCTTTTTGGATTTCTACGTCTGAATACAAGCCCTTTTGACAGCTGCTGGCATTGTGATTCTTTATCATTACTGTTTCTGACAAAATCAACAGAACTCACTTTGTCATCAGCAGAATTACAGGCATTGAGGTCCAAAGACCTGCCCACGTCAAGACCAGGAACTTGATGACTCAAGGATAGAGCTGAAGGTTCTCTTCCACTAAAATAAGGTTCCTTGTCGCATTGTTGTTGCAGTTTAAATGAACTATGCAGGTCTTTCCCTGGAGATGATTCAGGAATCCCATATTTTTGAGAGATCTGCTGAATTCCATTCACAGAACAAGGGCCACAGGACTTTAACTCTTCCACACTCGATTTATACACAGAAACATTCAGCCTATTAAATGCCTCCATGCTGGATTCCAGATTCTTCTCATATCCATAAGCCTTAGACGGAAGGCCGCTTTCACACAGAAGAATATCTCCCCCCAATGAACTGCATGCTGGTTTGTCCATATTTGAACTCTTTTCAGACAGACAACCCATCAGATCATCCTTTCCATCCAAATGAGCATCAACTGAGCTTCCATAAATAGATAGAACTGAACCTTCATCTAAAGGACAGGAGTTTGCGGGATCAATATTTGGCAGAACTCTTTCCATCTCAAGTTTAGCACTGGTTATCAATGTTGGACCATCAATACCGCTTGGCAATTCCTCTGTGCGATGCTCTCCCAGATCCAACATGTCTCCCAATGTGACAGCCATGCCATATGGCAACTGCTCATTGTCAAGTTTTAACAAAGCTGGGGAGCACTTGTTGTCATCATGTGGGTCGTGTACGCTTGTCTTTGCGTCCACATCACCACTCAAAGCGCCTTCGCATGCCAAACGATCACACGGATTTCCCTCAGTCACCATGCCCATCACGTCACACATGCATCCAGCAGGGTAACCGAAACAATTGTTATTCCGCAAACTGCCATCAGCCACATGAGACGTCATTGGATTGTCGGATTTTCGAAGAGACTGAACCGCCTTTCCATCCACAGCAACACTAGTGCTCCTAGAAACTGAATCTGCATTCAATGGCATGCAGATCTCAGCTTCAATATTAGGAACCAAATCATTGTGTTGGGGCACATTATTAGAATCCGTGATTGTTCCCAAGCCATCGACTCCACGAGGACATTGCTCGCCGCTGGGTTTCATTGAATCTGACAAGCCCACATTACAATGTTTTGTTTCCTCAGAAGCCATATCTATATTCCCCTTACATGTCTTTACATCAGCCACACCTCCACCGTTACCCGCCAAATCCTCCCGCTCACATGGGTTTCCGTCTGTTACCTTCTCCACAGTATCATAGACACACCCAACATCCTTGAAACAGCATGCTTCGCTAGAGAGAACAGGTATCGCTTTATCTGACAACCCACCATTGGCCACATGGAGCATCGGCATACCACCGTGTTCAGCAGAACCCTGCGTCACGAATGGCAAACTACCACCCTTCTCTTCCTCCATGCTCATGGGCCTTTCCTCCGACCTCGAACCCTTCCCCACACCAGCCTCAGACATCCTCCCTTCACAGGAGGAAGAAACAGCCTCTACGGGATCCACCAATCCAGCAGGAACATCAGCTCCTTCCTTCGTTATGAACAATCTAACCTCCTGAGTACCACAAACCTCATCCCCCTCCACCAAAAATCCACCGCCAGGTTCAGGCGTTGAGGTCACAGCGTCACAGCCACCGCCAGAGAGCAGCAGAACGGTCCCACGGTGATCCTCCGGGCCGCGCGCGCCGGCGCCAGGGTCCTTCATTGCGGCAGGCGGTCAGCGGGGGCCCGTACGGATCGAGACCATCCAATGCAAGGGCTCCCCCGCGACCACCTCCGCCACCGCCGATCACACCGCGGGTCCAGAAAACCCTAAATTTCCAGCCGCCGGGGCGTGGGAACACCAAACAAAAACCCAATCAGAGTCCCGCAGACAAACGGCACCGCCCTCCTCGGAAGGAAAAATAAAACACGGAGAAACGAACCTTGGGGTCGCGCGGGGCAGCGAACGAATGCCTGCTGACTGGCGGCCGGCCGCACCGGCGCCGGCGGATCGCGGCGGTCCCCGACGGCGGGCGGCAGCGTGGGTGGACGCGCCGCGGTCAGAGTCGCGCGGCGGTCGTCGCCGCGTTGGAAGGGGGGCGGCGGGGGAGGAAGGATAGGGGGGCGGAAGGAAGAGGGAGGAGGAGAGAGAGAGAGGGGGTAAAATATTGAGGAGAGAGAAATGTAGAAAAAAATAGGACGAGAATAGGAAAAGATCTCGCCTGTGTTTTGAGGTTGGGATTTGGGAGTGAGGGGGCGAGAGAAGATGACGAACTGACGAGATGGAGCGGCGCTGAAATTCGCATTGGATTGATGGATTTAGGCGTAATTAATAATCCTTCGCAAGAAAAAAAACTAAATTACATTATTTCCAATATAAAGGAATAGGTGCATGTATGTTCATGATTTATAATGAGGTGGGTGTGTAACGACTTAGAAATCTGATATTGCTGCATTTATAATTTTTTAAGAAATCAAATAAAGGCGGAAAACTTTTATGATGTATAACAATAAATAGATATTTTTTGAGAAGTAGCAATAATTAAATATGATGCGCGTGAGTAGAACTGAACTAGCATTAGCGTAAACTGATGTGTGAATTTGAATTGCTTTTCTATTTTGGCGCAACAGAGAGAGCTTAATTGTTTTAAAAAAAAGTTGTACTAGGAGTTTAATTTATAATCTATGGTAAGAAAAACTAAATTATACTCTTTCCAACATAAATGAATACGAAGTAGATACATATGAGTAGAACTGCACTGGCATTAGCTCGAACTCAAGTGTGAATTTGAATTACTTTTCTGTTTACATAAGTATTTCTGGTTTTTAATTCTATCAAAAATGATGTAATTAAAACCAGGAAAAAGCTTTTGAAAACTAAAAATTGGGATAGTACTCCTACACGTCTAGATACTCGACTATAGTCGTGCGGTTGTTGCAGGCGTCGACGACCGTGGAGCCCGAGCGGTTGTTGGTTATCCTAGCGCGTTCTTGACTCGAGCGCGGTTCATCCGTGTCCACACTCCTAGCCACTGACGACCGCTGCTACGAGCCTAAACGACGTCGCGTCGTCAGCAGCCTTATCATCGCATCACAACAGCAGCAACGTGTAGAAAACGAAAAAAAAGAAAGAAAGAAAGTCGCCCCAACTGAACCCGCTGCGTCATCGTGCCGCCACTGGCTGGGTCGCCACATCAAACTTCGTGCGCTAATTATCGGGACCGACATAAAAAAATTCGAGACCGCCCCGTACGAACCACCGTTGGGCTTGTCTCGGGCTCGGCTCGGCTGCTGTGCGGGAATACCCGGATTGGGAGGGGGGAGAACGTAACACGCGCAGGCATCAAGCTCCTCTACGCTACGCGCGCGCCATCGGGTGGCGTGGCGCCGTGTCCGGCTGAGGCGTGGGGACAGCGACGTGGGATCGGGGAGTCGGTCGCAGGCGGGGCCGGGACGGACGCGTGGGCCCGCTGATCTCGCGCGCGCGGCGAGGAGGACCGCGATGGGGTGGCGGCGTCGCGTGGACTTTACGTGGGCGTGACGTTTCGTTGACTGATGTGGCGGATGGATTTGCGATTCCCGTTGCCGTTCTTTGATTTTTCACTGTACATTCCTGTTTTTATCCCTCTCTAACATCCTTACATACGACCAAAGCACCTACATCTGGTACTAAAAATCGTATTATTTGTTGAGATCGTCAAAATAAAAAGGTATGTTTGGTTAGTGCTTAATTTGATTGCATTTAACTTTAGCTTTTTTGCCACAATTTTTAATCAATTATTTATTTCATTGACACAACATTGACAAGCTGGTAGTTCTCAGTTATCTAGAATTCGACGATGAAATACGGCTTATCTACGATACCAATACGAACTACGGTTTGTGCTAATAATTCGCCAGTCTTCAGTCTACGAGACTACAAGACCAACACCGTCTATGGTCCAGTTTTCAGTCTACGAGACTATGTTGGTTCATTCAGATGAAGTACAAGTAGTAGTGGAGTACGTACGCGAGGGGAGGTGAGTTTTTCTTTTTTTAACCGAGACGAGGTAGTTGGACTCGCTTTTCATAGGGTTACAATCGGAACACTAGCATTGGACTTTACCATGATGAGAAATACTTGTCCCCGACCGATCGGAGGCAAGAAGAGAAAGAGCAGGTTCGCTCATCTATCTAATCTCCGTCCAAAGGTGACATCAAGAAAGTGATGCCTACTGGCCTCGTTGGTGAAAACTCCTGACCAAGTAAAAGGAACAAGACTTGCTCCAGTTGACTTCAGCCGAGACTCGCTAGTCCGCACGCTTGTTTCGCGGCATTAACTGCAAAGTAGGCCCGATGTCTAACCTCGCAGGGTCCCGTGACTAATGGGCAGTCACGGACTCCGGATTTTCAAGCCCGATGGCATCTCCCAAGCCCATTTTTGTGTTCCGGTAGATTATATAGAAACAAAAGTTTCTAATCTGCCAATGATAAGACCTCCCAATGAGGCATAATAACAAAGCAAGTAATCAACTACTCCTGTCAATCTTTTTTTTTTTTGTTGACGTTGCTTAGCACGAAATTTTGACAAGCAACATTCACAAAAGAAAAAAAAAAGATCGTAGGGAGTAGATCAGTTTCACCCATATTCATTTCATAGCAAATGATACCTTAATTAACTCATTCATTAAAGCGAAGACTAGAAGAAAAGTTGTGTCCAGAGTACATAGAGCAGATGAGGCAGGCAGTTACACCATTCTGCCATAGGGGCCACAGGGACCCAAGCGCGCAGGTGCAACATTTTCGGAGCAACAAAATTAGCCTTCAACTGCAAGCATGCTTGAGGAATCCTAAGATAATGATAAGTAAAAGCTTGCCCCCTGCATGATACGCTCGAGACCTATCAGGTATTCTTCTCCTTGATAGCCTCATCTATGGCTTTGATGTTGTCCCTCAATATTTCCCACTGCAAGTGTAAACACCAACTGTTTATTAGAAGGAACCAGTAACGCGCTATTTCATTAACCAATAGGAAAGGAAGCAATCATAGTGCCTGTCAGCATATATTGGATGTAATTGGAACAATAAACACTAGTAGCAACTAATGATGGCATGCTATGTTTGAACGCAAAGATAAAGGACTAAGCAACTTGTGATTATGCTCCTGGGCTACATACCTGACAAAAGGATATTGAATATTACACCCAATACTGATTACACCAAAACTATTCAGCTAGAAAGATACGAATTGTTTGATTAGAAAAAGCATAGCATTATCTTCTCATGTGTCAAAAAGATCTCAATGTTCATAAGGATGCTAAGACTGTCAGATAATCTTTAATATGGGCTACTTAACATTCTAAATCTGCTACGCAAATTTCAAATATGCTACAAATCCATTTTTCCATGAAAATAAGATTAAGAAAGGGCAGCCTAGTGCACGTAGCTCCTACTTGCGCAGGGTCCAAGGAAGGGTCCGACAACTTTGGGTTTTGTAACCCGTTACCTCATGGTCACAAGACAACAATGTTACCGCTACACCAGGGTACCCTTTTTCCATGAAAATAAAATTATTGTGCACAAATATAAAAAGTCTAGGAGATGTGGAAACTTGAAAACATAACACACCTGATCCAGTTGCAGTGATATTCCTGAAAAGAATAGGCAAAAAAATTACTTAGATGCTATGCCATCGCCTCAAGCAAATATTACCAAATGAAACAGAAGACGAATGGTGCAAGCAAAATAGTTTTCCCATATGTGGATTCCTAAATGCATTTTGAAGCGACATTCTAGGCTTAAAGGCTAAAATAAACATTTCCCCAAAATCAGGCAACTCAACAAAGTGAATCTATGCCGCAATGTGAAACCCGAAAAATTAACAAAGGTGATGTGATATGTACGTTTCTCAAATGCATAGTAATCAATGGCCGAAACTTTTTCATCTTAGTCCATGAACGATGAGCCTAGTGCTTACACTGCGTTTCAATAAAGCATAGCCAGAACAAAGGTCTTTGATCCAAAATCTAGGCAAGGGTGACACAATGCATATCAAATATTTAGAGTCACATGGTGACTTAACAGACTTAGTGACAAATGCTCTGTAAAAATAATTTCAGATGGTGCGGAGCAAGTAGCAAAGCCACCGAAGGTAAACACATGTCATTCATGTCGGGTTATTTCTAAAACAAAATATTTAGTACTTCTGAAGAAACAACTATCCATCCATGCAGACGGAGCCATACCTTTGCGGGTGGGGAGGGTCTTGCCGTCCTTGACGTAGAACTCGCGGATGTCGACGAAGGTCATGCCGTTCCAGTTCCTCACCGACACCCTCTTGTTCTTCGATATCTACACGAACCCACCAGCCAAAGCAGAAGGCGATTCACTGGGTTAGGGTTCTACAGTCTGGTGAGCAGAGCGCAGTAGGCTAGTAGGAGAGCACATCAGTCGGAGGCGGTACCTCTGCGACGACTATGCTTTCATCGGAAGTCTCAGATGGTCCGTCGTCCCCGGCGGCCTGGCGCTTGGCCGCCGGTTCGCCGCCGCCGCGGCCGCCGCCACCGAAACGTCTCTTTCCCCTCCACATCGTGCTTTCTCGCGCGTTCCCCAAACTCCTCTTCCTAGCATTTTGTCATTTTATAGACAATTTATAAGGGCTGGGCTGAGCTATTGCGCAGTGTTGGATTTCAGCCCAATAGAAAGGGAGGTTTACAAACAACAGCACTCCGTTGCCAGGCCAATGCGGGCCAACGGCACTCCGTTTATTCTTGGACAAAGCAAGGGAATTATGGATGTTCTTTTTAGTAGATAACAGAATAAGAGGTCCTCGCCTCTACATCTTCTGGAAGATGTACTTCCTCAATTCTTTAATTATTTTTTAATTGATGTCATCGTTGATTTTTAAATTCAACTTTAACTATGCATTTTATTCAAAAAAAATTTGATAAATTTCATATAGTTTGATTTATCATTAGAGTTATTTGAATCACAACTTAAAATTTTACACATTTGAACAAATTTTTTCAATAAAACGAACAGTCAAAGTTAAATTTAAAAATTAACAGCGACATCAATTAAAGAACGGAGGGAGCACACAGCGAATGGAATTATGAAGCTTCTGCAACGATTACAGTTTGTCCATCCGTAAGCATAGATATTAGAGTTCTGACCAGCATATTCACAAATCACATAGCCTCATAGCACATCAGTATTCATCTTCCACACCTCTACAGTTCTATTCATACAGTTTCGAAGGACCGTGCAAAACTTTTGCACGATGTCAGATGAATTAAGCCATTAAAAACATGACAGGCTAACTGTAGGCCATTATACCGCTGTCACCTCCCCTTTTCGTTCATCCTCTGCATCTTTCTCTGAGTTCTCTCCAACTGTGAACCGCCTCTTGTTAGCACTTAGACCAGTTGAATGCAGATGTCCTCGTTTCCTAACAAGACGGACTGCAGTTTCACGGTCTGCTTTTGCGTCATCATAGTCAGGCTGTGCAAATAATCCAGCAGTTCAATTAGACGTAATGAGCAGCTTTTGTGGGTCCATAATGTGCAGGGAGTGATCTAGATTGGAGTCGGTTGTTTTCCTAAAAAAAAATATAGGAGTTGGTTGCCACGCAAAATGGGTACCTTGAGTGCCAAAGCCTTGTCAAAAGATAATATAGATGAATCTGGCTCCCCAAAGTTCAATTGTGCTCTACCAAGTGTAACCCAAGCCTATATATAAACATGTGAAGGCAATATCATCATGCAGATCATAAAAAAAGCGACGAGGGACAGGAGAGAACAACCAAATGTAAGTATTGCTTTGTCCTAGGGACCAAACAGGGACATAAACACAAGTGAACAATGCAAGCATCATAGATGAAACACTACTAACCTCAGGCCATAAGGGATCCAGTTCAGTTGCTCCTGCAAGCATATTCCAATAGAGTGTAACTGATTTATTCAAAGCGCAAAAAGGGAATGGTGCAGCTGAGTTGCAGGCTTCACAATTCATATGAGGAGAATGCAGTCAATCATGGCCTTCCAAATTAGGGTGATTATTCTTATTTATGTAACCATTATTTTTTGCATATTTGCAACATAACATAGTACTAACAATGGACCCTTGGCATTCAATGGTACAAAAACAGTTGTCTGGTGTACTATCACTTTAGCTGCACTTTCCATCTATACCACCATCTTGGGTCAATGATATGTAGGACCAGACCCCCCACATGTCATTGACTAGTTTGATGGTATAGATGAAAACAATACTCAAAGTGATGGCATAGATGCAAATAGCCCAAACAGTAAGTATTATTCCCAAATCAAGGCAATTTGCATAGATAACTCAGTAAGTCTTAAATGCATACTGGAGGCTGATGTCAGTGCCCGCCATGCATCTCCCACTTCAAGTAAGACCTGAGCTTTCTGTTCGTGAAGTATTGCATTGTCAGGTGCCAAGGAAAGCGCCGCCTCCCACTTGCCAAGTGCTTCATGAAACTTCCCTTCCTAAAAAATGAACAAAACGAGCATCATTTGTTCGGTCTTCGGTCATTTATTGACTAAAATGAACTAGCCACAACTTCTAGCATCAATGCTCTTATTTTTGTAGCACAGAAGAAAAATATTGCATCCCAAAACCCTGGGAGTTATACCCTGGGGCAAATAACTAATGCCCTTGCTGGAAATTCCACTATGTATGTGCATTCTTGAGACAGTCTAATCCACTTTATGCTTTAGATAGATATTTCTAAGACTAAAGGGCATGAAGAAAGAGTTGAAAACTTCATGAAGTAACCATTACCAAGTACATTGCTTGGCCATGGATACCATGATGGTTCTACAATCTGAAAGTTGATTTAAATAGGACTAGCACAAAAACAGACAAATGAAAAGTCCTTCTACAACAATGAAATAAAGTTGTGCGGGTTCAGTGTCACAGAAACGAAAGTACCTCGGCTAGTTTGTTCCCCTGGTGTTGGAGCGACTCGGTAGTGGTATCAGAAGGTTCTGTTTGAGAAGAGTTTGGATTTCTTTCTGCTCTCTCCTTTTTGTCAGCTTCATCGGTGTCATTGTCCACTCCAAATGGTAGGTCAGATTTGGCTAAAACTAGCATCGGCTGCCTCTTTGGCTTGGCATTCTTACCCCAAGCTATTTTCATTGGGAAGCTGTTACATAGCAGTTAAAATGGGATTTTCTTAACCAGAAATGCAAAGTGACTTTTGCATAATCAAGCCATGCAGAAAAGCATAATGAACTAAAGGATATGCTTGTATATGTCCATAAAAAATAAGAACGGACTAATGGAGGTGCCTATATATATCCATCGTTAGAAGAATGAACTAATGGAGTTGACCTAAATTACCCTGGAACCACACTAGCATAAACTCCACAAGAAACATGCAAAGTTACTACTAGCAAACAAGCATGATACAGATGCCAAGGCATTTTACTAACACAACAAAAAAGAACCTTAGTTAAGTATATAAACCATGTTCCACTTTAAGAAAATTTCCTGTCTGCTAATCGGTATCGCATTACCATCTAACAGATCAAAACAACTAAAGTAACTACAAATGATTCGAAACAAAGCAAATCAAACCGCTCCCTATAACAAACGGTGCAGATTCTGGAGCTCAAAGAGAAAAACATTGTTCCTCGGTGCAGCTCAGAGGCGGTGCACAGCCCCTCCGAAGCAAACCATCGAACATGTTATGAGCGCGAGGAAACTCCCACCGCTACATGCTCTTAAGAAAGAATTCAGCAGGAACCAGACTGAGGCAAGTGGGCTGGGAAGATTTACAAGTCTGAATCCATAAACAATCTGCCAGCAGAGATCAATCCCGCCAGCCGCTCGCGGATGTCGGGAAAAGGAGGAAAAGAAACTAAAATCTCCTGAGATCCGGAGTTTAACGCGGACTGCGTAGCAACAATTTGCCCAAGCACTCACGGATTGGAGATGAAGAACGGGAGAGCGTGTCTGGCTCCGGAAACTCCTCCACTATTTCGAGCAGGTACGATCGAGAACTCACCGATTCGGGCTGCTTTATGATCTGGCGGGAATAGTAAAATAGCGTAACCATTTTGGACTGTTCATGTACTCTCTTTTTTCAAAAAATAAGTATTTCTAGGTTTAAGTTAAAGTTAAAATTTTATTATTTTGACTACTAATAATATATATCTAATAATATTTTATTTATAATATATATATATATTAAATTTATTATGAAATAATCTTTCATAAAAAATATATTTTTACATTAAAAATTATGTAATTTTTTAATATTATTAGTAAAAATTAAAAAAATTTGACCTTATTTAAACTCAAAAATGTTTATATTTTGGAACGGATGTAGTATATGTTATTATCTGATGTAAAAACTCACATTATTATTCAATCTGACTTTCAGTTATTAGTGTAATCAATTTGTCTACTTCTGAATGCATAGGTATTGTGGTTTAAAAACGACTTTATAGTTTCAGGCTTTATCTAAACTAGACGCAATTCCTAATATAAATAACATAAAAATAGAGATTTTGGAAAAAAAAATATGTACTCTCTTTAATTGTTGTTGCCGTTGATTCTTAATTTCAACTTTGACTATTTATCTTATCCAAAAAAGTTTGATGAATATCATATATTTTGTTATAATTTA
>BCLF01000017.1:1481812-1508767 GCA_001602275.1 Zoysia japonica
GTCGGCCGGTCGGGTAGCCTAGTTCGGCGGGCTTGGATCGATCGCAGGGCTGTTTCTGACCGAGCTGTGGCGGTTGTGCGCTTTCAGGCGGTGGCTGGAGGCGGGCGCGGCGCGCTGCGGGTCGTCCGGTGCATGGCGGCGTCGGACGCGGCGCAGCTCAAGAGCGCGCGGGAGGACATCAGGAAGCTCCTCGAGACCACTTACTGTCACCCCATCATGGTACGCCGCGCCTTTGCTCGCACTATGCTGTCGTGATTGAACATCGAACACAACAAACTGATTTGTAGCTTGGACTTTGTATCTTAGCAACCGCTTCATTAAAACCCGTTTAAATTTAGGGTATGAGTATGACAAATTTTAGATATGGTCCACGCAGTTAAACAAATCTTCTTCTGGTTCCAGTTGAGCCCTGCTGCACTCCTGGTTGTGGTGTGCAGTCACTGAAGTGTGATTATTGCACAAGTCATTTGATATATTTGATAGGAGTATTGTCGGCGTTCTGACCATTGGCACGGTACAAATATACGATCGTGGGGGCGGTGTGCTTTCGTATTCGATGTAGCCTAGTCTAAGAAAGACTCAAAAGGTTTTTTACTTGGTTCGGATCACCTCGAGCGGTGTAATACCTACGTCCAGAGAGTGGATTATCTCGATGATAATGTTACAAATGTTGAATTCTCTTTTCGTGAGAGGATCTGGAACGGGTGGAGTGTAATTGGAACGTGGATGAGTGGAGGTGCTCGCCCGAAGGGATGCGAGAACTCTGGGCTCTAGTGGAGTTCGCTGGTTTGTTTTTTGTGGTCTTGTAATCTTTTGAATTTGCTATCTTGTGTCTTTTTTTTCTATCGCTCCCCGGGCCTCCTTTTATATAGGAGGAGGGTTCAGGGTTACAGATGGTGAGCTCTACGCGATCTTGCCGCCTCGTCGACAGGTGGGCCCTTCCGCTGTCGTTGCCATCGTTCGCTTTGCCCATGCGCGGTTGTGACCCGTCGCGTCGCACGCAGCGGTGGGCACTGTAGCGCCTGTTCGCCACCGTTGTATCAGCCACAGTGCCACCGGGTCTTGTCCAGCAGCCGTTGCAGCTTTCTGCTGGAGTGTCGTCGTGGTGAATCCCGTCCCGTCCCGTTAGGCCGGATGGCGGTTGGCCACCGGAGTAAATGTGTCATAACGCGGCACTTACCCCTCAGGGGTCGCTCTCGGGGGGTCAGCTCTCGGAGGTCGGAGTCTCCGCGCGTCTTAGCGCGGTTAAGACTTGGCTGTCGTAGACCGTCGCTTTAGGGGTCGGAGCTCGCTGTCGCCCGACCTCTAATTCGAAGCTTTATACGTACGAGCACGGACTGTCAGGTACCCGGGGTACGTGATCCCGACAGTAGCCCCGAGCCTAGCGCCGTTTGCGACCTCCGGTTGAGGCGGCGCTAGGCTGGTCGTTGCCGAGGTTCGCTCTGCTCCTACGGGAGCGCGCGAGCGCGCCCGTAGGGCGTAGCCCCCGAGCCCTCGAGCGATCCGAAGGGTCGGTCGTGGGCTGAAACGTTGCGAGGACCATCATTCGTCGATGGTCGATTATTTCGGATGCGCCAGAACGCGCTCCATGGGCCTAGCCCCTGAGCCCGGAGGCGATCCGAGGGGCTGGTATGCGTTGTTCCGACGGTTGAGGTCGGGCCGAGGTCGATCTCGGTCTTTTTGTTCGGTAAGACGCCTAGGACGGGTCGGTTTCGACGCGGTCCCTATCCGTGATCAGCGTCACGCTTAGACCAAAGCCATGATCAGCGCCCGATTGTTCGAATTGGCCCGATGGCCTTGGCTGTCGGTCAGCCGAACGTTGGAGGTTTCGTTTTGCGTGTACGCGTCGTTTCGACCGTCGCGGTCGGGCTGAGGTTCGCTCTCGATCTTTCGTTCGGTGAGACGACGAGGTCGGACCGATTCGATGCGGTTCCTGCCCATGATCAGCGTCGCGCCTAGGCTTAGCCATGATTAGCGTTCGAACGTTCGGATTGGCGCGGTGGCCCCGGCTGTCGGTCAGCCGATCGTGGGGGGCTTCGTTCGCTCGCCTCCCCTTATTCGAATCCGCCGCGACGGTTGCGGGGACCGGGCGGCTTCCGTGCCTCCACGTGGAGGGCAAACGGACCGTTCGGGAATTTGAACCGCCGGTCAATCCGGGCGGTTGATTTGAATTCGATCGGACAGTCGTCAGGGGCGCGTCGGTTCGTACGCCCGCGTCACATCGCCTGCCCGACGTGCTGTGGCCACTGTCTTGTCGAAGTAATTTTTACTGTCCTGTCCGCAGCGGAGGTGGCGAGGTGCGGCCCGGGTCCGCTCGTCAGCGGGTCGGGCGCGGACCGCTCGGGTGCGCATCGGGGTGCGACCCCTCGATCGAGCAGTTACTCCTGCGATCGTGCAGTTACTACACGGCCGATCGTGAGAGGCGCAGTAATCGCCCGGGCCCTTTAAAAGGAGGGGTGCGGTAACTTCGCATTTTCACCCAGCTTCCTTGTTTCATCTCTGATCCTCTCGTCGCGTGCGAGAGCTCGTTAGCTCTGCCTTCCGCCTTAGCGTCGTTAGGCCCGAGATCGCTGTCGCCACCTGCAAAATGTCTGAGTCAGAGCCTTCATCCGTTGACGATGCTCTGCTCAAGAAGTGGAGCCTCGTTGGGATGGTCCCGCCGAAGGAGTCGGCGGGCTGGGTGGGCGGCTACGGCCACGTCGCGCCCGCGCCGCCGCCAGGGAAGATCGTCAGCTTTCTGGCGTACCACGAGCGCAGGCTGAGGCTGCCCGTCTCCAGCTTTTTCCGGGGGTCTTTAACCAGTACGGCGCCCGGCTCCACCAGTTGGCGCCGAACGGGATCCTCCACGCCGCCGTCTTCGTCACGCTTTGCGAAGTGTACTTGGACATCCGGTCGAGGCTCCCGCTGTGGAGGTATTTCTTGCTCGCCAGCCTCCAGACGTCGAAGGAGATCGGGGTCGGCAGACGCGTCGGCGGCGTCAGCATTATGCTCCGGATTCGGGAGTCCCAGGAGTATATCGAGGTCGATCTGAAGACCTCGCTGAAGGGCTAAAGGAAGTCGTGGTTCTACATCGACAACGCCAACCCTCAGCTCCCGCCCTTCGAAGACTTAGTGCCCCGAGCGACGGGGTCCCGGAAGTCGAAGCTCTCGGCGGCCGAGGTCGAGACGATTCGACCTCACTAGAGGCGATCCGACGCCTTCGAGACCAGGGGCTGACCGGAACAACAGTCTTCGACGTCGCCATGCGTCGCCGAATCATGTCGCTGTCGTCCGACCCCTAATTCGAGGCTTTATGCGTACAAACACGGACTGAAGTACCCGGGGTACGTGATCCCGACGAGTATGTTAGTAATACCCATGTTTAAAGATGAGGATAGGTTGTTCCTAAAGAAAACCGAAGCACACTTTATTTCCTACCTCATGAGTGATGATCAGGGGAGCAAGCTGCCGTAGATGATCGTTGCCAGACGATGCAGGGTTCCTAGGGTCGCCCTTCCGTTTTTCGTGACTTTTCCATGTTCTCTCACTGGGATCAAATTCCGCATGGGCCACTGGTCACCCATGAATCAGCGAACGCAATTGTACCATTCTTTAGTTAAATTATATCAATGCGTGTACAATTATACACTGGGTAAGTTGAAGATGAGTAATCTGTTCTACCTTCTATAGGTCCGTCTAGGGTGGCATGATTCAGGTACCTATGACAAGAACATTGAAGAGTGGCCACAGTGTGGTGGAGCTGATGGAAGTCTAAGATTTGATGCGGAGTTGAAGCATGGAGCCAACGCTGGTACTTCCTGCTGTCTTTACAGTCTAGATTCTTCTATTTTCTCGATTTGACTTGATTCTTAGTTCACAGGTCTGATTAATGCTTTGAAGCTGATCCAACCAATCAAGGACAAGTACCCGGGTATCACTTACGCGGATTTGTTCCAGTTGGCGAGTGCTACAGCAATTGAGGTCATAGCCCTTACTCTGCTCAATTATCTCAGTGGTTCATTTTGATCAGTTGAGTTTATGTAACCATATGATTTGTTGACTGCCTTATACAGGAAGCTGGTGGACCAAAAATTCCAATGAAATATGGACGGGTTGACGTTACAGCCCCTGAGCAGTGCCCACCTGAAGGCAGGCTTCCTGGTCAGTGTTTTCCAGTGGGTTCTTCAATTTGTAACAATGTCTGCTTCTGCATTGTGTTCAGTGCTTCAAATTCTGACTGCGCTTACCAAAGTTGACTAACAAAGTTGAACTGCAGATGCTGGCCCACGTGATCCTGCTGAGCATCTTAGAGCGGTATTCAACAGAATGGGTCTTGATGACAAGGTGTGATATGGTTTTTGAAAATTTAATGTTTATCTCTATTTATTGAGTTATGTTATTGAACTTTTTGGGAACATTTATGAAGGAAATTGTTGCACTGTCCGGAGCACATACCCTTGGAAGATCAAGGCCTGACCGGAGTGGCTGGGGAAAGCCAGAAACAAAATATACTGTATGTTCTCTCTATTTTTTTTATCTCTTTGCTTAAGTTAAAGCAGAAATAAGATATTTTATAGCAGGAATTTCTGGGCAGGCTTAGTCTGCACGCTATTCATTACTCTACAATTTGGATAGAGGCTGCACATCTTTCTGATCACCCTTCATGGGGCCTTGCAGTTCACGAATCCAGTGATACTTTGTTCTTATGAGTTAGATGTACTCAAGTAACTGCTTATGACCTGACAGCTTTTCTATTTTTTATGTCTACTATATTTAGTGACAAAACAGAAAAACGTGCACAAACATTTAATAGCTACTGTTCTTGGTACATCTTATTTTTCACCTAATTTGGTACATCTTTATTGGCATGTTCTTCGTCTCCATCCTTTCGTCTTTGCAACCTTAATATTATCTGGAGATAGTTGTGGACCTTATTAGTTTCAATGATTGAGGTCTCCAGTTATTTGTTTTACAGAAAAATGGGCCTGGTGAACCTGGAGGGCAGTCATGGACAGTTGAATGGCTGAAGTTTGATAACAGCTACTTCAAGGTGTGCCTCTTTTTATTTGTCATGTATTTTGTATATGAAAGAATATGTGATAATTTAAGCTGTTAACAATGCTTCAGGACATAAAGGAACGAAGGGATCAGGATCTTCTGGTTTTGCCTACAGATGCTGCACTATTCGAGGATGCATCATTCAGGGTAATTAATTGGGACCAATTTGTGAACTGCGAAGATCCTGTTTTCGTTCACTGAGAATCTACAATACATTCAGGAATATGCGGAGAAATATGCAGCGGACCAGGAGTCATTCTTTAAGGACTACGCTGAAGCTCATGCTAAACTGAGCAACCTTGGAGCAAAGTTTGATCCTCCTGAGGTGACTATCGTCATTTTTCCAAATTAAACATTCAATGCCAACTTTGTTAATGGACCAAAAGCCACAACCTTGAACTAACTGCGGTAGCTATTATTGTTTCTTTCTCACCTTTAACAAGCCAAATTTAAGTAATCATAACGTGAATGCTGTTATCTTGTTCTGTTGTATATGAAAGAAATATATGGACTATAAGATCAGGACTATAATTGAACATGGTTCCTCCGTGCTCAGATATTGCATATGATGTTCATGCTTGTTACAATCAAAATTCAAGCATGTGATGTGTTTATCCTGCAGGGATTCTCACTAGACGATGAAAAAAAGGCGGAAGTCGAACCAACTGCTGCTGCTGCACCACCACCACCTACTAAAGAGCCAAAGCCAGCAACAGCATCTACACCGGAACCAGTAGCAGCGGCAGTGGCAACAGCAACCACAACAGCGACAGCGGATGATAACAACGGTGCAGCACCACAGCCGGAGCCCTTCGTTGCTGCCAAATACTCCTACGGGAAAGTACGTAATGTTGCCCTCTCTAATCTGAACTAATTTGCAGTTCAATGATGTACTGATGGAGCGTGTTGCCCTTTTATCTCGCAGAGGGAGCTGTCGGAATCGATGAAGCAGAAAATTAGGGCGGAGTACGAGGGATTTGGCGGCAGCCCCGACAAGCCCTTGCAGTCCAACTACTTCCTCAACATCATGATCCTGATTGCAGGGTTGGCGTTCTTGACCTCTCTGGTCATGAACTAAGAAGGCCCGTCTGGTGGATCTGCCTTTTTCCCCATTGTCGGGCTGAAATTACCATTGTTCGTTACAAGTTTTATAAATAAACCAACCATTGTACTACATACAGAGTGACTAGAGGGCATCAGAGCTATGTACCCTGTGCAAGCAGTTTTTGTGAAATCCGGGAAGAAACTAGAGAAAAAAGTGTGTATAACAATGAACAGCAAGCTGACTATCGGTCCATCAGTATCGCTCCGACATATTGTGTCGTATCATAACAGAACTCTTGCTCCCGTCAGTTGCTTTGCCATTACCACTTTCTCTGCCCTACAAAGAATTTCGAGCTATGAATATGCATGGAATGCACTTGTCCAATTTTTTTTAATCTTAAATAAAGCCATTGGTTACTCGTTAATTTATCGCAATGAGCACGGGGACGATAGTGAAGAGAGACTAAGCTTGGATAATCCCAACAAAAGCATGTAATTCTATCCCTCGATACTAAACAATAGTCCATTTATGAATGTTGTCTATCAGGGGGTCAACTAATATATGAGTCCATTTATGAATGTCAAAAACCAAACAAATGGGCAACAAATCGATGCTTTTGGATTCACCATGAGAGAATCCGTTTATTGTACTTTATTCATTTTAAGATGTAGTATTCTTTTTATTTAAAGAGTAAATTTTAGAACCTACCATTTTTCAGCACATGTTATAAAACATAATTTCTCGAGCGACTTGTAGAAAGATACAGCTATTTTGATGTTCAGCTTTCTCATTGATCCAGTGGTTGATACTCACTCCGTTCTCAAATTGATATCGCTATTGGTTACAAATATCAATTTTAATTATTTGTCTTATTAAAAAGTTATTTCAAATTTAAAAAATTAAAAATTATAATTCAAGCAACTTTGATGATAAAGTAAAATACAAAAAATATTTAAAATTTATCATAATTTTTTGAATAAGAAAAATGGTTAAAGTTTATGTTCATAGTTAATTGCGACATCAATTTGAAAATGAAGAGAGTACATGGGTTCTCTATTTATGTGATACAGGCTAACATGACGCATGGTGAGAAACTCATAGCTTTTTACAAGTGCTAAAGATATTTATGATGGGCACAAATAGTGATTATATATTTAGTGGTTTTGAAATATATTTTATTTAAAATAATATGTTAATTATTATTTCTATTAAAAAATATGGAGAGAGCATATATTATTGGCCAAAGGGCCTAGACATGCTTTAAGTTTACAGAAGCAACGATCCATAAATTTAGTATTTCTACATTCCACCTCTCCTTCCGTCGATGCATAGAGCAGAGCCAGTGGCAGAGCGTGGGAGCAAAGGAAGAGGGGGCCGGTTGCTACAGTATTAGCTACAGCACCTTCTTCAAGCTTGCTCCAGCACCACCCCGATTCTCTCTCCCATGGCTGAAACTGATCATGATGCTGATATATATTATAGTTCCTTTTGCTACTATAAACAGCTTCTCTATCTTATTTCTCAACTAGTGGTTGTTTAGTCACCTATCCGTTTATGACTAATTGGTGATGTGGCTGTTGACAAACAAAGCAATCCATTTACGATCCTAAACAAAAACCTGGGACTAGCAACTTTTCTCTTGGGGAAGTGGAGGCCGGAGCCCAGAACGGCCTCCGCCTCCATGAGACTCCGTCCCTGAGCAGAGCACCACAAATAAAGTAGTCCGCTTCCAAGCTGATTCTCCCTTCCCAACACCGCTGCTCTTCTAGGATTGAGGGGTTAAAATTATTAACGAATCCAGCTTGACAACAACAATTAAACATATTATTATTTTTTCTGTATACTTTTATTTTTATTACATAATACATTATTGCACATATATATTATAAATATATATATTATTTTATTACATAAAAATTCATTACAGATTTAGTTAAATACTCTCGAGAACTTTTAAAGCTAATACAAAACATAAAACATATTATAATTGTTATACACCATTTACAAATTATATTTTATAATTAATTTTAATAAAAAAGAGTGAGTTTGAAACTATCTGAGAAATTAGATAAAAAGTAGATCCGTATTTATAAGAAAGAAGAAAGTAGGAAGCAATACTTTTATATATAGCTACATTAAAAAATATAAAAAACTTTTACATAAAGATATTATTTTTCAAAATATCTGTTATACTTTAAATATTCATAGATCGATGGGACAAAATCTTCCACCTTAATTTAGCCATTGATCTAGTTTGTACGATAGATCTTTTGAGTGTTTCCCGTCAAAAACGTCAAAATGGGTTATTTATTATCTATTCTTTGATTTCTCCAATTGTATCATTTTCTGAGCATTTTAATATCATTTTTTGAATTTTTGAAAAAGAGAAAAAGAATTTCAGTGCAAAATTAAAGCTTGTTCTGCTGCTCATAACAGAAAATAGTCGTGTGTTTAAAAAAACTGGGACCCTTTGCAGCAAGAAATTTTTTCTTATTTTTATATTTTTTTCTTTTAAATTAAACTAATTTATGTGAAATTCAAAAAATCTTGCGTTTCAGAAGGCATGAGAATTGACTGTTACTGCTCAGAGCTATAAAACTCTGGCAACTCACCGTTCCATGCCGCTCGTAAATTTGTTAATTTAAGATTTAAAACATTATCTTTTTAATTATATTACTATTATCTGTGTAAAATAACATATAAAACTATATGTATCTATAATTTATGAGTGTCAATTTTGTAAATCACATAATTTTACTATCAAATACTCACTCTATTCTTTAATTGATGTCACTGTTAAATTTTTAAATTCAACTTTGACAATTTATTTTATTAAAAAAATTATATTTTTTTATATTTTAATATAATTTGATTTATCATTTATCATTAAAGTTATTTGAATCATAACTTTAAATTTTGCACATTCCAATAATTTTTTTAATAAAACAAATAATTAAAATTAATTATACAAATCATCAACGACATCAATTTAAAACGAAAACTCTCACGCCTCCCCGTCCCGTCGGAACGAGATCGTCTGACACACGAGCGACTTCGTGCTCGATGACAGGTGGGAGCCAAGGAATTTGCGTGAGTGTAGCTGCGGCTGGAAGAAAATTTTCACCGTTTGAGGCGAGATCAACGGGCGCTCGTCCGTCAGATGGACGAGCGTCAGACGATCTGTTTGCGTCCCCCCGTCCAGCGCCGCCGCCCCGCCCGTGCCGTGCGGACTCGCTCCGCGCCCCAGCCCACGGATCGCCGTCACCCATCCTCCGCGCCGCCATTCCGCCCCGCCCGCCACGATCCGCTCTGCTCCGCTCGCCGTCCGGTGCCCTACCTCGCCCTATTTGGTAGATCCGCCTCTGGTTCCAATGAGTATCGTGCCCAAGGAGACCATCGAGGTCATCGCGCAGAGCGTCGGCATACCCAGCCTCGGTGCCGATGTCTCCGCCGCGCTTGCCCCCGACGTCGAGTACCGCCTCCGCGAGATTATGCAGGTCCGCCCCCTTGCTCTCCCCTCCTATTAGGATTTAATTGGTCTGGTTTGAGTTGGTTTGCGCTCGGATGCGTTTTGGGGGAGCTGGTAGGGTTTATTCCTCCGCCCTTTGAATGAGCCGCGGCGCTCGTGCTAGGGGCGAGCGTAGGTACAGTTCGGGCTATGCATTTTGCCTTAGTAAATCCAAAATTAAGGTTTGGTTGCACTAGTGAATTGCTTATGCCCTTTTGCATCTAGATGCCATTTTGTCGAATTCATCTCTCGTTCTCTTTGTGGCAGGAGGCTATCAAGTGTATGAGGCATGCAAAGAGGACAGTTCTGACTACAGACGATGTCGAAAGTGCTCTCAGCCTCAGAAATGTTGAGGTGAGTTTCATTCTGTTTCTTCGGTTGGTTGAACAGTTGATCATTTTTTCAGCGTCAAGTATGATTTTTACAAGTAATGTAGTGATAGTTGCCTTACTTTTTAGCGTTCTGTGCTGCAGATGGTTTAAGACACCAAGTATGAAATGCATATTTTCTCTAATTCGTTAAACTTACTTTTTTTTTAGGAAAACTAAACTTACTTGTTGCTAATATAACAATATCAATACTTTGGAATTTATTTGTAAAGTCTTCTAATTCTTTCTTTTTTCTATGTAACCATCTGAATTTCAGTGCAGCTGGATATCAGAGTTTGTATTTTTTCATACTGCTTCTATGATGCAGAGGGTTTAAGTACAACTGCGATGTAGTATTACCTTTGCACAGTGAGTTTGCTGGCACTTATTTTATTGCTTGCGTTTTCAATCAGCCTGTATATGGATTTGCATCTGGTGATCCACTGCGGTTTAAGAGAGCTATGGGGCATAAGGATCTCTTCTATCTTGATGACAGGGAGGTAGATTTCAACGAGGTAGGGACGATACCGATTAAAGTTTGTAAGTTTTGACATTATTTCATTCATTTGAATGCCTTTTCGTTGGTGCCATTCAGATTATCCAAACTCCTCTTCCTAAAGCCCCCCTTGACACAGCAGTTGTAGCCCATTGGCTAGCCATTGAAGGTGTCCAGCCTGCAATCCCAGAAAATCCTTCTATTGATGGTTAGTTCTTTTGTTGTCATCATGTCTAATTCTTCCTTTACATTTTGAAAATATTTGGTCATATTATTGTTGTGGAAATATCCTGTTTACTTGAGAAGGGTGGACATGTGCAATGGGTAAAATTGTTTTTTGACAACTTTTTGCATCAGCAATTGTTGCTCCAACGGAAAATAAAAGAGCTGAGCATGGGAAGGATGATGGACTTCCAGTTGATATCAAGCTTCCTGTTAAGCATGTATTATCTAAAGAACTACAGGTATTATGACAACGTCATATTTACCTGTGTAATAACATAGGGTTCCATGAGAAATTTATAGTCCTCTTTGCTGGTTGACTTGCAGATGTACTTTGATAAAATAGCTGAACTTACAATGAGTAGATCGGACACCCCCCTTTTCAAAGAGGCATTAGTAAGCTTGGCAAAAGACTCAGGACTCCATCCATTGGTTCCTTACTTTTCATACTTCATCGCAGATGAGGTTGTTCTTTGTACTGTCACTTTTATGATTTCTTATTCTTGATTGGTGTTACCTTATCTTTTGTATCCCATCTTAATTTCAGGTTACCCGGAGTTTGAGTGATCTTCCAGTTCTATTTGCTCTCATGCGTGTAGTCCAGAGCCTTCTCCGTAATCCACATATTCATATTGAGCCTTATGTAAGTGGGTGAGCATAAGGCTTTGATGCTTTTGAATGCCTTCGATTTCTTTAAATGATTGCTGAATATTATTCACATCATACCGCCTTGAGCTGTCTAAATTTCTCTTGTTTCCAGTTGCACCAGTTGATGCCATCAATGATCACTTGCATTGTGGCCAAAAGGCTAGGGCATAGGCTCTCTGACAATCACTGGGAACTTAGAGACTTCTCTGCCAACTTGGTTGCCTCTGTATGTCGGAGGTGAGTGTATGCTAAGTTTCATAGTTGGTGCTATGTTTCACAATGAACAATGATCTTATTAAATGGCAGAAGTGGAGTTACTGCCTCATCTCATTTCTGATAGCTCATGTGCCATAGATGTAGGTGGTTCCTTTTAGGAATGAACTGCTGTGTTTCTGGTTTTGCCCATTGATACCTACTGTTTAACTTATTGCCCAATTTAGTTTGCTCATTTACCCTTGACTTGAAATCATTGGACAGGTTTGGTCATGTGTATCACAACCTTCAAACCCGGTTAACGAAAACATTGATCCATGCATTTCTTGACCCTGCAAAATCATTGACACAACATTATGGTGCTGTTCAAGGGATATCTGCTTTAGGGCCCAGTGCGGTAAATCCTGTTCCATCTCTACTAAATTTTGTATTAGCCAAATATTAGCTTATAACTTTTGTTTCTTTCCAGATAAGACTTCTTCTCTTGCCTAATCTCATGACCTATATGCAACTTCTGGAGCCAGAGCTGCAGCTTGAGAAGCAGAAAAACGAGATGAAAAGAAAGGAAGCTTGGCGTGTTTATGGTGCATTGTTGGTTAGTTCAGAGCTCTCGGTCATTATATGTTTATGTTCTTTGGTTGCATTCATCCAGCAGGCTATGTCTCTGAACAGTGTGATGTTTTTTTTCTTCAGTGTGCTGCAGGTAAATGCTTATATGATCGGCTGAAATTGTTCCCTCGTTTGCTTTCTCCATCGACAAGGCCTCGTTTGAGAAGCGATAAAAGAGTTGCAACCAACAACCCAAGTATGTGCTGAATATATGTATACTACACATTGTTTATTGCCAAGTGGTCCTCATTGTGCAGCATAGTTTGCAGCTGCAGTCTATGTTCAATTTCAACTAGATGAAAAATTGGTATTTTCAAGGTTTAAAATTGAGGGTACGTTTCTCTGTATTTTTCAGATAAACGGAAATCCAGTACAGATCTCTCTGCATCTCAGCCACCTCCGAAGCAGATGGCAACAGACACATCAATGAGCTCCATGGCTTCAAATTCCATGTCTGGAAACATTCAAGGAGCCATGGATGGGTTCTCCGCCCAGTTAGCCAACCCTGGCGTGATGCAAGCTTCATCTGCTGCACAAATGGTGGAAAACACTGCATCGGTTGCGATTCGGAGAGATCAGGGCAGCGATCTTGCACAGAGGGTTTCCACAGTGCTGAGGCAAGCTTGGAAGGAGGATCAAGATGCTGGACGTCTCCTGGGGTCCCTGTATGAGGTTTTTGGCGAAGCCATCTTCTCCTTTGTCCAACCACCAGAGATATCCATCTTTGTGTAGAAAGGAAATGCGTAGGCTTTATAGGGTTTTAACCTGTGTTGTTGTCCAATTAAGGTGTTGGGGTATTCTTGAAACAGTAGACTGACATCAGAAAATCTAGTAATGTAATGCTAGATTATATTAATGAGACATGAGCGCTCGATTTGTACTATTACTTTTCGTGACTGGTTATTTTTACAAGATTTACAGTTTTTTTGTTTGTTTCTTTTGCTTTATTAAATTAACAGTTACAGTGGCCCTGTTTCTTTCTCTATCATTGCATGTCATTGTGCGCATCAAATTCCATGGTCATTCAAATCGAATCAGTGTTTTTTTAGAATTTTTAGAATTGAAATCAGTTGTTTTAAAGTTCGCAGGTTACCGATTACTCCTCTCGTTTCAAAATAGAAGCATTTTATGTTTAGTGAAAGTTAAACTTTTATTACTTTAATTACTAATAATGTATAACCAATAATATTTTATCATATAAAAATTATATTTTTGAATATATTATAAAATAAGTTTTTATAAAAAATATATTTTTATATTAAAAATTATATAATTTGTTAAATATTATTAAGTAAAAGTTAAAAAAAATTAAACTTATTTAAATCTAAAAATGCTTATATTTTGCAAGGTAGCTAAGTACCGTTAACTAGCAAGCAGCATCCGATGGAAATGGCGCTTTCGGAAGAAATACGCCTTCGTCACAAGTTTGCGATGCCTACCGTGGTGTACGTGTACGATGCAGCACCCGCTTTCTCCACGGTCTCCTCCCCTCGCCGCCGTCGCCGCTGCTGTCATGCCTCCTCGCGGCCGCCGGGGAATCAGATCACCGCCACTCCCGCCTTCCCCTCCGGACCTCACTTCCACCCCGGCGCCACCCCGGCACCCGTCCGTAGAGGCCCACAAACCAGGAAGCGCCGGCCACCAAGACCCTCTCTCGGCGGCCCGCCGCCGCCTCTCCCTTGCCCCCCTTGCCGCTGACGAGGAGGCAAATGAAGAGTGGCACCCGCTCCCGCTCTCGGCCTCCGACCTCTCCCTCGAGCTCACCCTCCCCACCGGCCAGACTTTCCTCTGGCGCCGCACCTCCCTCTCCCCGCTCCGCTTCACCGGCGCCGTGGGACCCCACCTCCTTTCTCTTTCCCACCTCCCCGATGGCCGTCTCGCCTTCCTCCTCCACAACTACGGAGGTGACCACACCGCCGCCTCCTCCTCTGTGGCCGCCGCCCGCGCCGCGCTGTGCGACTACCTCAACGCGTCCGTCCCGCTCGCCGACCTATGGCGTCAGTTCGCCACTGCCGACGAGCGCTTCGCCGAGGTCGCCGCCCGTATCGGAGGGGGCGGCGCGCGGGTGCTCAGGCAGGACCCCGTCGAGTGCGTCTTCCAGTTCCTCTGCTCCTCCAACAACAACATCAAGCGGATCGAGAAGATGGTGTGGACGCTGGCGGGCTACGGAGAGCGGCTCGGCGAGGTTGGTGGGTTCCTGTTCCACCGGTTCCCCACGATCGAGCGGCTGGCGCAGGTGTCGGAGCAGGAACTTCGGGATGCCGGGTTTGGGTACAGGTCAGCTCTTGGTCCCTTCCTCCTTCGAGTTGCAATTGAGCCTTATGCCACAAGCACCAGTTGTTCTGTCTGCTTTATTCTGGATAAGTCGTCTAGTTCAGTTTAACCTCATGCTCTCATTGATTTCCTAGCTTGTGGACTGAATCTCAGAGATTTTCTTACAGTGTTGTAGCTGCTTACTTCTTAGCATGCTTACTTCTGTAGGTTTAGATGTTGCTTCAGAAATGAAACTGTAATGTATTGTGGCTTAATCATTGAGAAAACCAGCTCATGAGCATTTTATTTTGTTGCATCATGAAGATGATAATACTGATGATGTTTGTACTATTGAAGTAATATGTGAATAAACAAAAAAAAATATCTATTGAGTTTGTCCGGTACACAGTGTTGCTCTGCAGACTCATAGTACACTAATTTGTACGAATTCTGCATTTTTTCTTTCATGACAAATGAGCAGGGCAAAGTATATTGTCGGCACCGCTAAAGAACTGCAGGCCAAGACTGATGGAGGCGAAAAATGGCTTGCTTCACTGCGTGAAAAGGAGCTTCCAGAGGTGATTGAGGCTCTTTGCACTCTACCTGGTGTTGGCCCCAAAGTTGCAGCCTGCATTGCTCTGTTCTCGCTTGACCAGAATCATGCTATTCCTGTTGACACACATGTTTGGAAGGTATTTCTTGTTTAACACATATTAAATTAGTGCTGTAAACTTGTAATATTAGCTAATGGTGACGTTTCATTTGGCCATTCTTCAATTGATTATTTGTCAAAACTTAAATGATTACAACAGTGGAGCTGATTTAATGTTGTAAACTTCAAACTTTGAGAATGCATTGTGTGTAAGAAGCAGCAATTGCATACCTTTATATGACCTGAAAACCTAATACATGTGAGGATTGCTGCTCTTGCTACTCTCTATTATATGGCTTATTTCAGGTTGCCACACAATATTTGTTGCCGGAGCTAGCTGGCAAGAACCTGACCCCGAAGCTTAGTGTTGTTGTTTCTGATGCATTCGTAACTAGATTTGGAAGTTATGCTGGCTGGGCGCAAAATGTTCTATTCATCGGCCAGCTACCTAGTCAAAAACTTCTGGTGACTGAAGGTGCCAGTGACACCACAAAGCGTGCCAAAAGGAAGCGTGGGAAAAACCATATGCATGAATAGCAGCAACAAGGTCAGTCCTTTTTTTTTACCATTTCTTTTCAGTAACCATGATGCTTGAATATTCACAGATTAAATTGACATTGATTACAGAAATGTCAATGGATTTGGTTGTCATGAACAGTCTAGTGCTGTAGTGTCAATCTGGAGATATTTGAATATGTGGAACAGCTGGTTCATTGGCACGCGAGCTTCTTAAAGTTCCTGCTGAAGCGAAGTGCTGAGAAATGGAAATCTGGCTATGGAACACGACTTGGTTCTCAAAACTCGGCAGCAAAGTCTGGCAGTAGGAAAAATAGTTGAATGGTGGTATCTTGATGATACTGACATTGGACTCGCAGGCTTCTAACTGGATTGTAGTTCCATTGGTCATATTCTTATTACATTCTGAATCTGTATTGTTTGTGGATCTTCCAGGAAGTGTCAATTTGGATGGGTACATGTAACTGTATTCTTAGCTGAACATTGATTGGGAATTCAATTTGGTCAATATTTTTCTGTAAATCACATGAACTAAGTTGATGTTATGGATCTTAGTTCTCCCATGCTGTCATGTGCAGTGATATGAAGTCTGAAAGCTCATACTCCCTTCGTCTCAAATTATTTGTCATTTTAGCATCCTAAGTTTTCTCAATTTGCTTGTCATCCTCGTTAACAAATGCATATTTTTCTATTCTCAATATATTTTTATTTTTTTTCTCTTTGTTTTTAGCACATTTCAATTTTTTATTTCTTCTTGATTCTTGTGCTCGAATATAGAATGACAACTAAATAGAGAGTTGGGACGGAGGGAGTAGTTGTCAGTGCTGCTGTTATCAGCTGTGGCCTGTAGATGTGGGACTCAAATACTTGGGGTTTGGTTGTTTGCGATCACCTGCATGGCTCATGGCTGCATCACCGGAAGGGGTTCCTCATTTCCACCGGACGCCTGACGACTGTTTTTTTTTTTGACGCTTGATTGGAGGAAAAGCAACGAGTAACTAACCTTATCCAACACGTAGGAGCGGGCCCACGTGTCATGGGCCCATTTATTCCCTCCTCGTCACCGATGATCCCTTCCCCCACAAGGACGGAACCGAACTGCCGCCGGTGCCATGGCGGGAGGCGGTCTGGCGGCGGCGGCGGAGCTCGCCGTCTTACTCGTCTTCCGGCCGCTCCTCGCGATCACCTTCGTCTTCACCCTCATCCTCCTCAGTACGCTGCCCTTATCCCCCTCCTCCCCCACAAGTTTCTGCGCCTCGGTTGGCTAGTTGCGTGGATTGCCTGATCCGCTACGTCTCCGCAGGCTGGTACGTGGCCTGGAGGACTGTGCTGGTGCACGTGCCGCTTGTGCAGGAGATCGCTGGGCTGCGCCGGAAGAAGCCCGTCAAGCCGAAGCCGGCCAACCGCGGCCGCATCGCTCGGTTTTACCAGTCCCAGGCTGAGGCCGCCCAAAGGTGAATAAAAGCTTTACCCCTACGCAACCACAAAATCCTGCTCATTTTTCTCATCTGTATGTGTATATGTTATTTCTGTGGAAACTTGACAACTTTTATTCAATTTGACCCAGGATTCAGCAATCATGGCCACCTGGTTCCTGATTTTAGTACTACCTGCATATATTTTTTGCTGCTTTTACATGAATATGTGATTGCAGTTATAGTTTGGTTATATTTCAACTGCATTTTGTAAAGTTTCCTTAAGCTAAATTGCCAGCTTGAGTTGACTGTGTGCACAGTTTGATCCAATGTTTTATGTTACCTCATAAGCAGGCCCCTTCATTGGGATTATGCTGGGATTTTTGTTTTGAGCTTTGGTTTGCCTTGTCCAGGCCAAGGGAGAGTGGTTAAATCCATTAGATAGGCTAAACCTGTGAATATGGGAAACATTGGCCCTCTTAGTGCACCTGATTTTTTATGTTCGGATTGCAGCACACCTGATTATGTGACAATACATTATTACCAGCAACTGTGTGATCCTTGTGTTTCTTCTTTGATGCCTATCTCAGATTCCCTCACCTCATCACGTACAAACGTTGCTGATGAAAGGGAAAAACTACACAATTCACACTTCAAGTCAGAATACTGATTTGTTGGAACTCTGTTGCTACTGTATTTTTTGTGTTGTTAGGCATTGTAGCTACTGCTAAATAAAATGTCTTAAGAAATAGCAGTAGCTATATTTCATTGCTGCATCTGATTGAGGCAATTTTTTTTATATTGGAATGGCAGTATTTTGGGTATCAATATGTGCTAACAACTGGCATTGCGATTTGCGAGTGCCTGCAGTCACATCTTTTTCTGGGCTTGTAATTTTGTCACAAAATTACGACTCTTATCACTTTCCTATTAGTCAATCACTTGGGCATAGTTGGGAGGACTTGATAGGGGTGAACGAATCTCTTAATTTTTTGGGCTTCATACGTAACAAAACAAGATATGACAATAGTTGCTTATTGCAATTTAATTTAAAATGCTATTGGTTGCAGCCTGATAAGCTTGTATCTGAACCTCCTCTGCATTTTGAATTGGTTAAAAGACAACATGGCTGTCTGTAAACCGCTGCAATGTTGTATTTGATATAAGTGTTACTATTGGCTACATGTTCCTCTGTGACCTACAGTGGCAATCAGTATCACTATTTATCTGAACATTTCTGTTTATTTTAATGTCATTTCTTTCTTTTGTTGATTCTAAGCTACTTGTACTGTTAGGATTACTTGTTACTGCAATGTTACTTATATAGCTGCTTTTGACTACTGGCTGTTGCATCTAGTTAGCCTCCAATTTAAACAAAACCACGGTTTCATGTGTTCGTTCTACTTGGCATGGTCCGAGGCTGATTTCTAGAACATATTGGTTATTATCTTTTTTTTTTCTGTTTCAATCCACTGTCTTCGCAGAAAATTGCTTGTAAAAATTAGATGGAACTCAAACAGGATAGCTAATAAGAACAATTTCTGGTGCTTATAAAACCCAAGTGATTGAGAAATTTTGTTCTTGTTTCAGAAATACTAATGGATTATGTCCACCGCATAAGTTGTGCAATCTCTGATTTCAGTCTTGCCTCAGTTTGGATTTAGGAAAATGGCTGACAACAAACAAGAAATTAAACCTTCATCTTTCCTGCAATTCACTAACCTGAATGTTATTATCTCTTCACAGGAACAGCAATGTATCTTAAGACCTTTAGAGCTGTACGAGGAGTACCTGCTGCTTGCAGTAGTGTTTGAAATCTCTTCCAGTATGGAATGCAGTACTTTGAATGATCTGGCGGTCTTTTTCAAGTAGACAGAGGATGTCGGCAGCTGATGGAAGCCCTCCTTTGTGGCGATTGTGTATGCACCAAGCTTCCACAATAAAAATAGCGCTAGCGTATCCTGTAAAGATGAGGATCTTGTAATGCTAGTATATACATATACCTGTACAAGAATAAAGAGAGCGCCTGTCCTTTGGAATAACCATGTACCATCTCCTGTGCAAAGTTTTCTTTGTCTAAATTCAGAACTAATCATTGGCTCATGATGGCATTCTAAAGATGAAAAATGCTTGCTCTGATGCCAATCTGATGGGATTATGCCCACATTCTTCCCTCTTCGGTGATCAATGATCATCCATTCGATCACCCAATCATTGGGTTGCTGATTCCCTCTGGGGAGGATGAGGATGTGGACTAACCTGGCAAAGAAGAAAGAAGCCACCAACATTCCCTGAGAACCAAGGCCAAACCACCTGCCCAACAAAGCCGCTTCTTTTGCACCAAAGCTGTGTACCCCCTGACTGTGAACCATTTTAAATCGAAACAAACCGAATTGTTCATCATGAAGCAGTCCATGTCAGCTCTATTACGCAACAGTAGAGTTGACACTAACAAAAGGCACATTTGATCTCCTTCCCTTTTCTCCTTTCTCTCCAATCCTGAAAAGAGTGATGCAAAATGCCTCCCAACTTAAGAAAACGAAAGCTTGAGATGATGATGACGACGGCGATTCCACACCACCAGGGAATGGACGTGGCCGTGCTCCCCTCCGGCTCCACAAAGTGAGGCCACCACTCTCACGCCAGGATCTCCCTCCTGATCACCTTAAATCTTACCGAAAAGCGCCGACGACCGGCACCGCAGCAGGTCCGGCGATCGATCGTACCGGTCGCCGTCGTTGAAAACCCGGCTCGACGCCCGGTTGCAGGGGCCCCCTGGGGGTGCGGACGCCATGATTAGGGGCTCGGAGCATCATTGTACCTCCCCGAGCTCTGAGATTCCGAGCTAATCATCGCTGGTCAGTGGTGATGGTGGTGGACTCGATCGGCTGCTCTAGATTTCGGTAGGATTTTCTGGAGCTCGTGTCCAAAGCGATCCAAAGCGAAAGCTGTTTCAGTTGCGAGTGAGTGACCCTGTCATGCAGAAAGCAGCAAAATTAAAGAGATGCCCGGGGCCAATCTTCTGTTAGAATGTTCCGTCCAAGTAGCCCCAAAAAATAAAACCACAATTTCAGATTTGCGCATGTCTTAATTTTGCCTAGCAATTATATATGTCTAAGAATGCATGTATTATTAACAAAAATATCACTCGGTTCGTTCCGTTGAAATTTAAACCCCCAGTTCAGTTTTTTTTTTAAAAAAAACTTTATCATCGTCCGTGTCCCTGTCAGGTTAGAACCGTGAAGAACACACCTGTCCGCATTCTCTGACGTGAGACTGCCCTTTTCCTCCGAGACAGGAGGACGAGACGAGGCCGACGGGCAACTGCCTGCCGATCTCG
This sequence comes from Zoysia japonica, assembly GCA_001602275.1. Lineage (NCBI taxonomy): Eukaryota > Viridiplantae > Streptophyta > Magnoliopsida > Poales > Poaceae > Zoysia > Zoysia japonica. Next base: position 1,502,135 of record BCLF01000017.1, read on the forward strand.
AACGGGAACGAGATCGAAATGGCCAAGACACCGCACGGCCGCCGCGAAAGCGATGCACCAGGACGACGCCAACGAGAGGTATACCAACGATTAACCCGGCAACAACCCGGGTTCCTGAAAGGTACTGGTCCTGCAGCACCAATTGAGCCTGCTTGGCCCCTTGGTGGTGAAGAATGTTCAGGACGGCAGGTGGTAGCAGTGCACCAAATGCACTGATCCAACATGCATGGACCTGCAGGTTTCTTCAGGCAATGAAATTTACTTCACATGGAAAGAAAGAAAGAAGCTTAAATTGAAACTTTCATTTCCGAGATGAAACTGAGATAATCGTTTAGTGTTAAACAACGGTACAGTACTTGGCTCACAAAAAAATGGGATATTTGTGTATGTTTTCATCTGGAAGGAACATCGCCGTAGATAGAAAAGGTGTTTGCGGGCATCATAATCGCGCCCTGAAAGTGTACAGAATGCATAGGCTTTTTCCGTTTAAAAAAAAATCCCTGCAACGAGATCTGCATGGAGGATCAACATACCTTCCTCCGAGTCCGAGCATCTCATTCTCCGAGAGCCCACGAACACCACCAAGCTCGTCAAACAGGAATGCAGGCAAGTGGTAAACCATATCCGGTTCGTCTATTTATACCTTTACATGGTTTCATTTTGTTACCGGATGAAAGAAGTCCTTGGAGCAAGTGGCGGATAATATACATGCTACTGCAAGTGCAAGCAGGCGATAGCTTTGAGTGAGGCTAGTGAGAATCCAAAAAGGAGATCTACAGAGTCCTTTCGAGATTTGGATTTTGATGCAATGCAATGCACAGCGCATTCCCTTCCCTAGGCAGGACTTGAGATGGGAAATACTACTCGAACAGCAACAAAAAGAATTAGAGTAAATTTCAAAAAACTACAAGTACTTTGGACATATTATCAAAGAACTACATATTTAACAACCTATTTCAAAAAACTACACATTTAAGTTACAGTTTCTCACAAAACTATAGGTTTTAGCTTATCTCAAGAATCTGACAGATGGGCCTCAGTTGCAGTGTGATAAGCAACTCCAACGTCCGTTAGCACGCCGGCAGTGAGCCCAAACCGAACACACGTCACTAACGTCAGACGATCTTGTGGCAACCGAAGAGGTTTAAATGGGCTCGGGTTCCTTCCAAGGGAAGGAAGTCCCAAATATCAATGCTACGTTATTACCCCAGGTGGCAAAATCAAGCGGGAAAAGGAGCAGAGTAGGGCAAGGGACGAAATCGAGGACAAAGAAGTTGCAGCGCGGCAAGCTGATCGGCCATCGCAGCTGCCGGGGATGGCGAGCTGATCGACCAATCACAGCCGTCAGGGTGCTGCACACGAGGTAATCCCCTTTTCCCCTTCTCTAATTGCTTCCGTTGGCCCGCCGCTGTGCATTTGTATTGAGTCTGTAATGTAGGGATTAGTAGTGGAAAAACACTTCGTTCCCTACATTTATTGGTCCATAATTTGTTTTTTTTAAGATGGATGGAGACGTGTGGTCTGTAGTGCTAGAGTTTGAAGATAGCAGACATGTGCAGCGAGAAGTAGCAAGAAAAATATTATGCTTCTACACTTTGGTTGGTTTGATCGAGGAGTTTGGATACACAGCACTGGATTACATGTACCACAAGTTAGAAGGGGAGGTCTCAATCCTTTGCAGGATGACTCGGATGTAACCAGAATGCTTGAACATCACAAGATTGAGAAAAAGATTTGAGTTTTGGTCACAAAAAAGATGGCTGAAGGCGCCATGCCAGTGTCATATGTGCGGCAATTAATCCCTTTATGTTCTCAGCCGATTCCGTTGAGCTTCTCCTTACGAAGTGATGAAGTTGAAGTTGATAAATCAGACACAGAAGACTTAGGTGAAGATGATGATATGGAGAGTGAAGAAGATATGGATAGCGAAGGATATTTCTCAGACACTCTAAATGTAGCTTTGGTTGCAACTCAGAAAGAGAAACTATTGGAAATTATGCAAGAAAGGAAAAGAGAACGAGCAGATCTTGAAACTCATTGTGAGGGAGATACTGATGAGGAGGATCTGTATTTAGTGGATATTATTGAATGTGCAGTCCCAATCGAGATTAATAAGGCTAGAAAAAATGACACTGACATAAGCAAAGAAAAAGACAATTCTGAAGCAACTAAAGACAAAGAAAAATGTGTCCAAACTGATGGTGGTTCGATCATGGCTATCCATCTCAATGATGATGATGATTCTTTGATGTGCTCTGAAGATGATGACGGTGCTGCAGTAGAATTAGTAAAAAGAAAGAGAAAACAACCAGCCAGGTTAAGAGGCCAAAGGATCATATTTAATGAAAGCAACATATTGGATCCTACTCAACTATGCAAATGTATGTGTTTTACTGACTGCAAGCAGTACAGAAGGGCGCTCAAGGCTTACCATGTCGTGAAAGGAAGGGACTATCGCTATGTTAGGAATGCTCCAGATAGGATTATAGTGAAGTGCAAGGATCTCAAGTGCCCCTTCTATATGTATGCTTCTGAGATTGCAAATGAAAAAACAATAATGATTAGACATATAGTAGTGCCGCATACCTGTGGAGTCACTATGGAGTCAAGCAGAGTGAGCAGCAAATTTATAAGTGAAGTGTTCGAGGACCAAATCAGAAGCAACCCGCATTGGAAGGTTACAGCCCTCATGGATGAGGCCCAAAGGAAATTTGGAGTGGAAATTTCGAAAGTAATGGCCTATAGGGCTAGAGCTATAGTTGCAGATAAAGTACTTGGAAATCACAAAAAACAATATGTTAGAATCCGCGACTACTGTGAGACTGTGCGCGTCAAGAATCCTGGCAGCCATGTGATTGTTAAGACAATCCCTAGGCCTAATGAGGGACTTAATCCTTTATTTTGTGGACTTTTCATGTGCTTAAATGCACAGAAGGAAGGATTCCTAGCTGGCTGCCGCCCATTCATTGGTGTGAACCTTTTTTGTGATTTTTCATTGTTAATTAGCTTACATGCACTAACAACCTGTTTCATTTATGTATAGGGGTTGATGGATGCTTTGTGAAGCTCACTAACGGGGCACAAGTGCTTGCAGCTACTAGAAGAGATGGTAACAACAATTTATATCCATTGGCCTTTGGAGTAGTCGGTAAGGAAGATGGTCCTAATTGGATCTGGTTTCTAGAAATGTTAAATGGCTGTAGGAGACGGACGTGAATATGGTGGATGGACCGTCATGTCAGATACACAGAAGGTATATATGTTTGACATAAATAATAAACTATTATCGATTCTTATTCAACGATACTTACTTGTCATGGAAATTGTGCAGGGCTTACAAAAGGCCGTTAAGAAAGTATTCCCTGACTGTGAGAATAGATATTGCAAAAGACATATATACCAAAACTTCTGCACAGCTGGTTATAGAGGTCAGAACCTAAAAGAGCATTTTGATGCTGCTGTATATGCTTACACTGAGTTCGAATGGAAAGTATCTATGGAGAAGCTGCGGACTGCAAATGAAGGTGCTTACAACTGGCTTATAAAAATCCCCAAGGATCATTGGAGCAGGCATTCTTTCAAAACCCATAGCAAAACTGACTTGGTAGTGAATAATTTGAGTGAGGTTTTCAACAACTATATAATAGAATATTGTGATAAGCCCATACAGACTATGATGGAGTGCATTAGAACCAAATTGATGGCAAGGTACAATGACAAAAGAGAGGGTGGTGAAGCTGCACTCTGGGATATCACTCCTGTAATGACAGAAAAGCTTGAATTGGAGAAGAGGGATGCTCGATATTGTCGTCCAGTTTGTGCTGGGAGGGATATTTGGCAAGTAACCTGTGGTGACAAAACATACGAGGTGAATATATCAACTTGGATGTGTGATTGTTTCAGTAGCAATTAACTGGTATTCCATGCAAGCATGCTTGCTCTGCTATATTCAAATCCAAAAGAAGGCCTAAAGAATACATACATCAATACTACAGCAAGCACACTTATCTAAAGGCCTATGAGCAACTCATATATCCTGTGCCTAGCGAGGATCGCTGGGTGCGCACAGATACAATGGACATTGACCCTCCTAAATTCACAAGACAACCAGGAAGACCCAAGAAGAATAGGAGACGACGGATTGATGAACTTCCTATTGCTTCTAGACCTGCTAGGATGGAAACGGTGACCTGTGGGAACTGTAACTCTACTAGTCATAACTACAGGACCTGAGGTAAGGAATTGAGACCTGATCTAGAATTAAGGAGTCGTGCTCATGAGGTAAATGCCTTAGTTTTTTACAGACTATAAATTACTCAAGTAATAACATTGTTATTTATGTTCCTATTTTTTCCTTGTTAATTTGTAGGTTGTTCGAACCAGTAAGCAGCAAGCATTCTCACAGGAAGAATCTTCACAATCAACTCAAGCATCAGCAAGAGTACCACAAAGCTACAGTGGAGAAAATCAAGGTGCAAACACATCTCATTCTGCAGGCTTTGGTGTTGGTGGAAGAAGAGGCAGAGGCAGTAGGTTTGAATTTCTCTTATTTGGGGAGAGGGGTGCTGGTGTGTGATAATGCTACTAAATGCAATGTGAGCTTATTTGCAATATTTTGGTTTGCCATCAGAATTAACCATCAGATGGGATGGTTAAATATGATGGTATTTCAAATGGTATTTTGTAAACAAGGATAAGTTGCACTATGACTTGTATTTTGTAATATGGATTTGAATTTGCTTGCTAGCACTTGTTTGGACCGATATATGTATCAGTTCAATCGTCGAAGCATCTTAATCTTAAATTATGAACTCACAAAAAGTAGCATCTTAATGCTTTTCTATCGTGGCTGAGTTTGTTGCATTGCAATATGTCGTTCAAGCTTCCGTTGTCTATTTACTTGTTTCATACGGCCTAGAAACAGAAGCTACAGACCATGCTGTTGTGGACACAACCCACCACGTTGATATCCTCACATGGCTAACGGTAGTTTATTCTAACGGACATTGGAAGACGTTGGATGTGCTTATCACTGCAACTAGGGCTCATTTGTCAGATTCTTGGATAAGCTAAAACCTGTAGTTTTGCGAAAAACTGTAGCTTAAATGTGTAGTTTTCTGAAATGGGTTGTTAAATCTGTAGTTCTTGATAATATATTCAAAGTACCTGTAGTTTTTTGAAATTTACTCAAAGAATTAACAGTATTGTTATCAACAGATGTCACGACGAAACGAGGTTGAGAAAAAATTGAGATCGATCATCAAGGCCACACGGACGCTGAACCATTCCAAGGTCTCGAAGCATTCCAAGGATATGATTAGTACGTCTCGGTAACGCGAGGAGAGGGCTCTCTTCAACCCCCGCGCAGTCTTGTTCAACGATGCCATCGATCGTGGGGGTTGAAATCTGAGATCAGTTGGAATGAAATGCAGTAGTAATCATTTGGATTTCACACACGTCAATATTGGAGTGTCTCTTCAAGCCAAGGGGGGTGAGCCGTCCTGTCTATATCTAATCACGTATTCATAATTCACATGAGAACCAACCGGCGGCAATGATATCGTTGTTTTATTTGAATGTACGTACTGCATGGTAGTTAGGCAGTGTATTCACCAACTAATTAAGAACGTTATGCAGCTAAATACTGCTACCGTCATCATGATCTGTTACTGTTGACACCGTTGCTAGCTAGTATTATCAAGAACAAGCAGAATATCACACCATTGTTGTGGTAGCAATTTCGAAGGAGAAGATTCCTCCTTATCGTTCTGAAGTACCAGCCTCACTTGCAGCCTACGTACAGATGCAGACGCATATATGATCGATCTCCAGACGCTTCACGTGTACTGTTGTTGTTGCGTGCCGGCCGTCGCCGTAGAACGCACAGCAGTAGAGATGAACCGGCGATCTCTCTCTCGGTGGAAAAGGAGGAGCTATAGCAGCATATCCTATCTTCCGGTTGATCCTCTCATGAGACCATCATGCCTCGCACTACGAGTCTACGGACACTGTGATCTCGCTCGGTGGAGCTTAACCGTCCCCGTGATCCCGTTCCGTTTCTTCGATCCATCTCTTCTCTTTTTTTTTTGCCCCCTTTTGTTTCCATATATATATATATATGTGAATATATATGTATGTGTCTTCGTGTTGTACTCTCTTCTTCACCAAGTGGCCCAGTCTGTCTATATAACACGGCCGACTCTCGCCCTCGCCATCGATCCTGCAACAACACTCCACCCACGAGAACGAGAGAGAGAGAGAGAGAGAGAGAGAGAGAGAGAGAGAGAGAGAGAGAGAGAGAGAGAGAGAGAGAGAGAGTCCCTCTTGCTTCCCAGCTGCTTGTGCTAGCTAGCCTCACGGCCAGACCCGTCGCTGTCAGCCAGCGGCTCGCGAGTAAGAACCAAGTCGCCGTCGCCGCTAGAGCTCTCGATCGCCCGGTCCCGCCAGCTGCACACGGTTGCACCATCCCTGCCAGCAGCATCCCAGTACGTCGCGCCATCACCACTTACGGCAAGCTAATTAAGAAGAGCAGGAGGGCGTCATGAGCGTGAAGCCAGCGGCCCAGGGGTCGGCGTCGACGGCGGCCGCTTTCTACGCGACGCTGGCGCGGGGGCTCGACGACCTGGACCGGTC
>BCLF01000017.1:1509752-1603039 GCA_001602275.1 Zoysia japonica
GGCTCGGGCGGGGTGATGCTGCACGAGTTCCGGCTCGCGCGGGCCGCGGTGGAGGAGGCGAAGGAGGCCGTGGACAGGGGCGGCGACGTGGCGGCGGCCGCGGCGGAGCTGGGCCTGCGCGCCGGGACCCTCCGGGCCGGGTGCGAGGACGTCCTGGCGAAGATCGACGACCTGTTCGACGAGGTGGTGGAGACAAGGCAGAGGCTGCTTGACCTCTGCAGCGGCGGCAACTGACACGATCACCGTGGCATGAGCCGCCTGCATTGCCATGGCGAGGGGCTTTCTTCTTGTCGTTCTTCTTCCTCGAGTAGTAGAGTGTCTGTCTCGTCGTCTTCTTGCTCCATTCACTGTTGGGCTCTGTACCTCCTTCCCATGACAGATCTTTGTGTTTGTCTTCTGATCATAAATACACCAGCACGAGTGGACGGAGGAAAAGGAAAATGGTTCGAAAAAAACAGTGTTCTACTACTGTGCTAGCAGCTGTTTGCTATACCAGCGATGAAGTGATTAAGGTTGACACAGTATACTCCCTCGTTGTAACTGATGTCGCCGTTACTTTTAAATTCAATTTTGACTATTTATTTTATTTAAAAATTTTGATAAATTTTATATATTTTGATATAATTTGATTTATTATTTCAGTTATTTGAATTACAACTTAAAATTTTATGCATTCGAGCAAATTTTTTAAATAAAACTAATGATCCAAGATCAATTAAAAAATGGAGAGTACTAATCAAATGATATAAACAACGGTTGACCTGTGATCTAACTGCACGACAAGACCAAAAGTTCCTCCTAGTAGGACTAGGACACCCTGTTCCCAGGCTGTTTTTTTTTTTTTTTGGTCTCTCTGCAGAGAACAAAAGGCTTTTAACACAAAATCAGGCAGGAGCAGGAACAGTGAAGTCAAACCTCTGCTTCCTTCCTGTAGTAGGACTCCAACAGCAGAACGAGATCCCTCCAAGTTTGGAGCATTTCGTTGCTGGCTGGGGTAGAAAAGGGAGCTGGAGTTAAAACAGAGGCCTCGTTGTGAGTACGACAGAGTCAGAAAAGTGTAGCGTTACAGCATGGGGAGCGGGAGCAGCCGCTGCGAAGACTGGCGGTGCTGGAAGCTTTTGTCTGGTTTTTGTGCACTTGTTGACCCCTCGAGTTGGAGGGGGCCGACCCGGCCCCTGTGGCGAAAGAGCTGTTCATCAGCGGCATCGGCAAGGTCTGCAATGGAAGAAAGAGCAGAGAACCCTCTCTCTCCCATGACGGACCCATCCATCATCCATCACGAGAGTAGGTTCGGAAGTCGGAGGCCCATGACCTGATTCTCACTTTTTTTAAAAAAAAAAACTCTTAAACTGGATACAAATGTAGCATCTGATGACGTGATTCTCACTACTGACACATCTACCTGATCTTGTGATCTCTCTCTGAACTTTCTCTGAACTCTTTCTCTGTACCAAGTTGACCCCAAGAGAGGAGAAGGATATGGCCTGGCCTGACAGTGCGACGTGTGAAGACAGGAGTACGTACAGTAGGAAGCAGCGAGCAGAAGTGGACAAACATGCAAGAAAAACGCTTGTTCTTTGTTGGCTCTACGGTCCAAGTGAGTGACTGTGGCCAAAGATGTACTGTACCCTTGGAGCTTGGTTCCCTACCTTGAGAAAGCAGAGCACAGGCACGCAGCAGAGCAGAGGACGTGAGCTTTCAACTCTCAAAGGTCCCCTCCGGTCCCTCACCTCAATTCTGGCGAGGCAGGGAGCCAGGTACCCATGACCCAAGGACTAGGACTAGGAGATCAGAAGAAGGGAGTCAGTGTCCAAGGTGGTGTGGTGCATACTCTGGCCGCAAGGTCTGGTACCGTCAGTGGTTGCGACTGGCAGTTGGGGTAGATGTATGGTTGCTTGAGCATGTAATACTCCAACATGGATAAAAGTATGGCTGGAAGATCTCACTCTATTTTGCCAGAATGCAATAGAATGACTGCAACGCTTTCAGTCACACGTTAAACTAAACAAGGTGATATGGCACGCACACCCGACTGAATTTAGCACCACAATTCAGGAGTTGCATACATTGCAAACAGGGAAAGACATGGGATGTGATACTACAGCAAAGGGGTGTGCGAACGATCATGGAGCACCACGTAAAAAAACTAGTAGTAAACAGGTCTTCCTTCAAGCTATACGTCTTCAAGCCAGTACGGATACAAAGAGAGCCATTTGCCTAGCATACGCTGCGATAGTACTCTTCCTCAAGGTGTCATCCCGAGATTCAAGTGCCCCTGATCAAATTAAACATAATGTTAAAACCAAAAAAATGTTATGTTAAATTTGTTAAACATAACAAAATCTAAAATCAAATCCATCAATCCATGTACCTGACGAGTATAAATAGTTCACGATGGTTACCTCACATGCAGATTAATTCGATTGCCAGAATTCTAAAGATAACTGTTAAACAAAATCGAATTCACTCGCAGTCTTTGATCCAGAGAATTTGCAGCATAAAAAATCTACACATGCATAGTTACAATGATAACCGCACCATAAGAAAAATTGTGGATCAACTGTTGATCAACCTAATATAGGCCTACCTCTCAGAACACTTCATGGCAGAAAATACAGACGAGTTGCAAAGCTCTGGAGCTCTAAACCCTAGAGCTTTGGTAGGTGCGGAGGGTACAAAGCCACAATCAAGTCCAGACCGTTCCATCCCAGGTACCTAGACTCCCCCAGCCTAATCCACCCGGCGACTCCAATTCAAATCACCCAGGCCTGATCACCTGAGACGCGCACGGAAAAGCGAGTCAGCCGATCACAGCGGCAGAAGCGGTTGAGGGCATCCTAATCATGAACTCGGCACCTTAATCGAGGGAACAGGGTACGGCAGACAGTTTCGAAGCAGATATACCTGGGAGCATGGCGGCGAAGGGCCCGGAAGAAGAGAAACTAGCCAGCGCCGACGCCGCGGGGCTCGCCGCGAGGCTCGTCGGGGAAGCAATTGCAGCAGTAGCAGCCGCAGAAGCAGCGGCAGAACCGGCGGAAGAAGCGGCAGTAGCACCACCGCGCCCGCGACCTCCCAGACGCCGCCGTCCCGCTTGAGTAGTCCATCAGCTCTTGATGTCTTGATCAGAGAGACTTTTTCGAAGTGGCGGGCTCGTGGCTGAGGACCTTAAGGTGGGGAAAGAAGGAAACGTACATGCAGAGCAAAGCAGGAAAATGGAAGCATCAGTAGCCTGGAGGAGACTCTGGAAGCTCTTTTGGTCTCCTAGGCTCAGACCTCTGTCCGGCTCCTTTGAGCTGGCGGGTGGCGGCTCTCGAAGGAATACTTGCACTTTCATGTTCCCCTCTTCTCGCCGCGATGCTGGTGCAGCAGTAGCGCGGCTCAGACAATACATATACTTTGGCTTGCCTGCAACACAAAATAGAGATCAGTTAAATGTTATCAGTAAAAAGCGTCAGAATCGGTTTCTGATACTCCTGCCTCTGTAGCATAGCAGGCTCGCCTGTTTCCCGCGAGGACCAGCAACATCACCAAGCTTCAACTATGAATTTGCCCCCATCGGCGTCCCCTAGCCTCCAAGTTTGCAGCAGGGCACATCTCGCCAGTATTACCAACGCCATCAGCCATGATACGAGATTGATGGTAACAGATCCTCCAGTGAGCATTGTTCCGTTTATCCTCCACATTAAACTTGGTTGTAGTTGCCTTATGTCATATAGCCACCATTTTAGCAGCCGTTTTTAGAGCAATTCGAATAACAATGATATACTCAAGAGCACTATCACCAATAGTCATTGCAGGAGCAGACCCCATCACGAAACAAGTGGAAGCGATGACGGTCGCGCACGATGATCTCACGCTGGTAGAGCTTGGACACAAGTTTGGCATGCGTGTGACAGTCACGGCACACCCGAAGATTCTTGACAATACGAATAGGCATGCCATGGGGAATGTTCAGGATACCAAATGCTAATGCAAGCCTCTCACTATGGTAGGATAATGTAATGCCCTTGTCTTCCTCGTCATCCATGTCCACAATCACTTGGCTGGTATCCTTGACATAGCCAATAAGTTGCAGTCTCCGCTCCATATCTTCCAACAGAGCATAGATCAGGCTTGTTTGAGGGTGTCTGGTATCACCCGACGTGAACTCATGGACCGAACCATTCCACTCTATGAAGCTCAAACCTGTCTCCTTCTTGGCACCCCTCTCCTCCATCATCTGTCGAACTGCTCTAGCATCTTCCCATAAACCATTGACTGCATACAGGTTGAATAGAACAACATAGCGCCCTCCATCTTCAGGTTCTAACTCAATCAGGCGCTTCCCTACACGTTGGCCGACATTGATGTTGTTGTGCATCCGGCATGATGACATCAGTGCGCCCCACTGTGATGCGTGGGGCTCCATTGGCATGTCCAATAACAAAGCCTCGGCTTCTTCCACTAGCCCTGCACGGCCAAGGAGATCAGCTAAGCACCCATAGTGATCCCGCCGTGGCTTAATACCATGGTCCTTCATGGACTCGAAAATCTTTTTCCCTTCATCCAGACGCCCTGTGTGGGTGCAAGCACACAAAACAGCTATGAATGTCGACTCATTCGGCAAAATATTCTCATCAAGCATCCTTCTGAACAGCTTGAGTGCATGCCCTCCATGGCCATTCATTGCAAGCCCACCAATAATCGCATTCCACAACACCACATCGCCACTCTGAACTCGGTGAAAGACCTGCCACGCCTCCTCCATGCACCCGCACTTGCAATACATATCGATGAGAGCCGTCTCCAGCATGACACTTCCTGGCCATCCCCTAAGCCTCTCTGTTTCCAGGAACCTATGAATCCATCGCCCTCTCTCAATGGCACCAAGATGGGCACAAGCCTTGAGCACGCTGACCAGAACCACCACGTCAGGCCTAAACCTCTCCCTGATCATCCGATCAAACACCATGAGTGCCTCAGAAAATTGCCTGGCTCGCACGCACGAGTCGATCATCGCGCTCCAGGAAACCAGGCTCCTCTCGGGCATTTTCCCGAACACCTCGCGCGCGGCCGGCAGGTCGCCGCTCTTACCGTAACCGGACAGCATCGTGTTCCAGGAGACGATGTCCAGCGCGGCGCCGCCAGAGTCGAACACCCTGCGCGCGTCCGGTAGGAAGCCAAGCGCGCAGTATAGCTTGAGGAGGCAGTTGGTGACGACGGTGTGGTCGAGCGCGCCGCACTTGATCGCCTGCGCGTGAGCTAGCCCCGCGACTGCTAGGCGATCGCGGCCACTGGCATCGGACGGGGAGCGGGAGGAGGCAGCGAGGGAGGCGAGGAGGAGAGAGAATGTGTACGGGGTCGGCGAGGCGGCGGCACGGATGCGGAAGTAGAGGGCGAGAGCGGCGCCCGCGGGTGCGTCGCGGCGCGCGAGCGCGGCGTGGAGCGGGCACCCGCTAGAGGCCGCCGTGGAGAAGCCTGCGGCGGTGGCGGCGGCGCGTCGGAGCGCGGCTAGAGCGGGAAGCGAGCGGAGCCGGCGCGGTTGGACCGGCATTTCACCCGGGAGGCCGGGAGGCGGGAGAGGTGAAGTTGGCCGACGAAGTTCGTAGCACGGCCAGGGCGCGCGCTACTATTGCCAGGGATGTGGGATTGCAAAAAATTTAAACATTTCTTTAGAAATCAAGACTCCGCTCAACTGAGACTGTTAAATCAGACCTACTGTGTTTTTCACGTAAAACAATTAAATTCTCGCGAATGCTATTTGCCCGGGAGTAGTTGAATTTTGTTTTTCAATTTAAATTTGGTGTGATAAGTGATTTTCACATTGGAGGTGCACTCTCCATACATCTAAATCTTCGCAATAAAATCATCAGGCAGAAGCTAGTACCAGCCTCATACGGATAGTAGTTTCCACTTTATACATGTTCTGAGATAGTAATAGAATTTTCATTTTGTTCAAATGAATCAAGTTTTTTTTCCCTTCTATTTTACATCAAAATGTTCAAGCATAAAAAATCTGTTTTCAGAGTTGAGCTCATCAGACATCAGGCGCTATGGTATAATATATTAGATGTTACAGTTTATTCCCATCAGTCAAAAGGTTACACTGTGTTCAACTTCAAGGATAACAATTGTGGTATGTACTACAGAGGTAGTAGTACTCAACAACTACGATCATCGCTATATATTTAACATGAAAATCTGTGACCCCTAGAGTGAGATCCAAGAAAAAACAAAAAACATGTATTCCATCTTGTCACCAGAAAATGATCAAATTCCATCAAATCACTCAATGAAAAAAGTTTCTGGCATTGAGCTTGTCACCAATCATCAAAAATGGGGTCGGCACTTAGTCGCACTTTATGTTCCTGTAAATCCTCGTCACAAACAATGCCGACCCAAGATATCCTACAGCACCTGGATAAAAGATGCAAAGCGGTTATCAATTGCAGCCATGCTGCAGTTATGCATAATGAGAGTGAAGAAGCGCTTACCGCACAAAGTTCCTAAACCTAGGCAAAACATTAGAGTATAGCCAAAGTAGAAGCTTGTCTGGATGAATCCTGACATCTTGGTCTTCGTGAGGTAATAATATATGGAGTAAAGGTAAACATATACAGCAGTGGAAGCAGCAGAGAAGAATGAAGTCCACTGCCAATGGTAGTTCTCCGCATTTAGCAAGAAATATGTACCAACAATTGTTACACAGATGGTGACGATAATGAGGATCAGAAAGACCAACAACATGAACCCATATACATAGTAAACCTATCAATGGTTGATGAAAATGGAAGGTGGCATCAGTGAAACTTCCCAAAGCCTTCTCAGCTCAGCAATTAAGCTTATATGTATAAAACAGAGTTGAGTTTCATACCTTTTGCCTGTAGCTCCAAAATGACGTGAAGACAAAGAACATCTCAATGAAGATACTACCAAAAGGAAGCAGTCCTCCCATAGGAGCAATCACAGATGGTGTGAGGTACCATTTCTTCTCAGGAATAGGGCGAGGAATAGTCTTTACTCTGCATGGATTGTTGGGAGTACCGCTCCAATTCCTACCAACAACTGTTCCCAAAAGCTGAAGAGGAAAAGTGATAAAGGCCCATAGGATGATAACAACCACCATGGTACCGAATGGTATGGCAGCCAGTGATCCGTAAAATATAGCAACAATGTTAAGAACTAAGCCAATTCCAATGCACATGAATGGGAAAAGTGATGCCGTTGTAGCCATTGCCTTGATCCAGTTCTTCCCTGCTCATCAAGATACGTTTTAAGCGGAGCACTTTATAAAAACACAGGTATACTGTATTTCCTTGTTACATGATAAATAAGCTCGTACCTTCATGCCGTGAGTATAGTGCGCCACTGACATATCCAGAGATGAATGAAGTAAGAGTATAACAAACAATGAAAGTTGTGACAATAGCTCCTCGACTGGCAATACAAGTGCAGAGCAAGTATATGCATGGTGAATGATGTATTGGTATAGCATAATAATGTAAACTTATTTGAAAAAAGGTAAAATCATAATACTATATAATAAATTGGGTAACTAATTAAGATCGATAGGTAAGATATCGAGATTACACATCCACACTTTTCTTTCTACATCTCTGCTGTTTTGCTTTGTACAGATGGTAGTGTATTTTTTTTTCTTTCATTATATATTAATATATTACCATAGTAGGGGCTCCCCCTACTGTAACTTCCTAGAAAAAAGAGATAGCAAGATTAACAAGTATACATAAACTCCAAAAACGGTTAAGACTAATGGTGTGCAGGGTTTGAAAAGGGCCACTCTTTTTGGTAGTTGAGACTGAAGAGCAAGAGAAGACAACAATAGTGCAGCTCGGTGCACATAGCTCCCACTTGCGCAGGGTTCGGGAAAGAATCGGACCAATTTGTGTCTTTTGTACATGGTCTTTCCCTACATTTCTATCTGTGATCCCATGGTCACAAGGCAACAACATTACCGCTGCGCTAAGGCTCCTTCCCCCTTCAAGAGAAGTCAACAACAAAATGGGGCAATTCATAAGCAGTCTTCAACATTCAATCTGCTTTTCTCTGGTATGAGAGTGACAGAAAATGATGATACTGCTAAAATCACCTTCATCAAGAACTGCTCAATGTTTAGATTTCCTAATTAAACCATTAAAACATCTTTTTCTATTAGGATGAACTGGATTTTTATCTTGTAATTTTTAATCATAAAATACAGTTCTGATTTGACTATGCTTGAATATTTAAAAAACCTGAACATAAATAACAATCTTGGAGGCTTGAGTTCAAAAAAGCTCAAGATAGATATTACCAAAACCAAGTTGGTTTTATTTGGCTAAATAGTTGGTAAATATAATCATATATTAATAAAAAATTTGTGCATCACCAAAGCTACAGGTCTCAACTTCAGAGATACAAGGAAGGACGTATGCTAATTATGTTTATGATTATGAATTTTGATTTTTCATAGCACAGATAATAAAGACATTCCCTACCCCAACTTGCTTGGGATTAAAAGGCTATGTTGTTGTTGGATAATAAAAACAATGTTCAAACTATCATATACGACTGTAAATCAGCAATTACTAGAAGCTGCTCATAACGAGACAGATATTTTATGAAGCAACATAATCAACTATACGTACAGTTGCATACCCAATGTATAACATCCCAACGAATGCCAACAAAATCACTAGGAGAATAACTGCTGCCAACTGTGTGCCAGTACTGACAAGAGCTGAAAGAAGAACTAAATTGTGAGGAGGCCGGAAAACATCACCATGTACAAGCTTCCATCCAGATTCTTCATTGACATTTCTTTCCTGAAGACATGGTAAAGTATATCACTATATCAGCAAAAGATGGAATAAGTAAAAGTATTTTGTATATCAATACTGGAGGAACAATAACTGTATATCATCAGCATAGAAAATCACCAGGGTTTCAATATTATCATCATCACGGCCATACTTTGCATAATCATTTCTTAGAATTCGCATCAATATCATCGACACTAGTCCAGTGAGAAATATAACCATCATGAGTGAGTTGAAAATTGAAAACCAGTGAATCTGCAGTTACAGGCAAAGTTCATGATAAAAACAACAATCCAAACTCAATGAAATATGCAGCATGGTATTTTTATGATGCAGATATAGTTCCAGGAAAATGAATGTAACAAGAGAACAAAGGGTTATGGACTTCAAAATATCAAAGTTGAAGAATTTTAGATGCATTTACATTGTTACCTGCTGTTCAAAGAAAGAATAGTCCAGGTATACATCAAAGCGGTGAGCAAATGTTACGTTTGTTGGCTCCCACATGACAGAATATGTCATGTCCAATGCCTTACCCGCATCAATAAGTTTTGGACTTTCTTGAATAAGTTTAATATGGATAATCTGCATAGAAATATTAAGAGTGTCAAGCAGTCAAGTGAAGGAAAGTGATAGAAGCTTGTCATTCACAAACCTTATTGCCATTGTATGTGATGATAATATGCTTGTGGGTGTAAAGATAATATTTGGTGTCATTGTATCTATCTGGATATCCAATGAAACCTGAAGATATCAAAAGGTAAGCCTAAAAGGCGATTTAAAGAGAGCATATAACTAACAAGGAGAATGCACATACCCCAAAGAGGCAAATCATCTTGATTGTCCCAGAAAGGAATAAAGCAGCATATTAAGAAACAGATATCAGTTATGTCAAAGAACAAAGTATATAAAATACAAAGACACATTTGATCTAGAAATAATATAACATGTACCAATGAAAAATTTGAACCAGTATGAGTTCTCAATCGCTTCTGACAATTGCTTTGTCTTGACAGGGTCAAGTTCAAGTGAACAAATGGTTCCCTTCTCAACATTCCCTGAAATAAACCATGCACAATTTCAGTCAGCACATGTACAGTTCAATGGTAAAGCACCGAAGCAAGACAAAGAATGATGCAATCTGTATGTCTCACTCACTTCTGAACTTTATGTCAATTTGGCTATCAATTAATTCATTTCCACTGAGGACCTCGCCAAGCCCTCTCCACTTGTGCACAATATTCTCCATTGCATGGCAAAAGGGGAGACTATAATAGTTGTATGTCTCCTGCGGATTGTTGTATGGTCCAATCTTGTTCACCCAGAGCGTCACAGGCTCCTCCGCTTGGTACTACCAGAACCAGCAACAGTAATCATCAAGATCAATGAACCAGACAAATTTTTCATAAAACCCCAGTTTCCATCATAACTAGGCCTAGGCCAGGCATTAATGTTGAGCTACGCCTACGCTGAATGCTACGAGCGGTAGGAGGGTGAATGTAAGGGCATCCCCAATGGGCCATTAATTATAGTTTCTATCCTTCTTAACTCTCATGGCACATCAGCATTTTGCTTATGTGGCAAAAGAATTGATGAAAAAAGAGAGTGAAAGATGAAGAAACCATTTCTACAACAAGGAACCACCTCTTCACTAATACCAAGGCACTAAAAAACCACAAAAAATGTATTGGGAGGATTCTGCTAGTTTCTATAGCACAATTTTCTCTTAGAAAATATATAAGAGATCATTAAAGTTTAATCTAGACAGAAACTAGCATAGAAACTATGCATTGGAAAGAATGGTGTCTAAAGCATAATTTATTACTCTTAGAAACTAGCTTAGAAACTTGCATTGAGAGTGCCCTAACAATGACAGACTAATCCTAAAACTAGTGCATCATCTGGTCAACGGTTAACGAACACAATGCATCCACTCTGATGTTTCTCCCAGCCCATTTCACTTCTGGCCTCAACCTACCACTAACCCAAGTAAGATCTGGCAACAGCACGACAGCTCGTTCCGGCAAGCACACTACCAAGAGCTCCCGCCTGTTCGAGCCGGCGCCAAGCAGATCTGACGTCGAGCCAACGCGGATCTAGCTGCCGGCCGAGCCCGGCGCGTGGTCTAAGCCTATCGTCGTGGATGTCTACACGACACCGGAAACCTAGAGTCCGACGAGCATGCACAAGCTAGGACGGAGTGAGAGCCTGAGAGGAGGGGATGATTTGGTTGGGTACCTTGTGGTCAGAGTCGGAGGCGGTGGCGAGCGAGAGGAGCTGTAGAAGGGATACGGCAACGGCGAATACGAACGTAACGCCGCCGGCGAAGGCCATTGGCGAAGCCGCGAAGGGTGACGGCCGGGCGGCTCGGGTGCTCGGGGTTTTCTCTCTTTCGGTCCCCTGTGCTGGAGGGCGGGGAGGTCAGGGGACGGCGGAGGTTTTTGAAGGAAGACACCGACACGACATACTGCCGGTTGCCAGGGGACTATTTGGCGTGCAAAATTTTCGTTGATTTCAGGTCTTTTTGAAACTCAGGAATTTAACAGATATCTCACAAAAAACAGTTCAATTTTTTTTAGAAAAACAGAAAATAAAAAAAAATTCCGCATTCCAAAAAGGTCTGCAGCATCTCTGGTAAAATTAGTAGTATTTTCTGGAAACTTTTAAAATATCATATCTAAACGTATGTTAGGCTATCGAATTCTAGGAAATTTTAAGACTAGTTGGTTACTACTGTAGAAAAATAATTCTTGCATTAGCAAACCCCATTTTGCATAATTCGTACTAAAAGGGAGAAATCAATGAATGCGAATGCAACTTAAATAACCGGTGAATCGAGGAGATCAAAGCTCCTACACGGAACATAAACAATCAGCATCCAGGCCTTGAAAACAGAAGTAAATTCCAGCTCTTCGATAACATAACTATCGTGGAAGCAAAACGATGTGGATCGGATCTGTGTACACGTATACATATGCAGCTAATTTACTTGACATATTACGTTTGATGGAGTATATACATTCCATTGGATATGAGAGTTCAGAATATAAAACGGGACGGGTAGCTGTTCTGTTCCTACAAGACGTGCTGAGTGCCTGCTGAAGCAATCTCACATCGTCATATCTATGAAGTTTGCTGTTCATATATAACGAAATAAAATGATACAGTATATGCTTCTAAAAAATGGGTAAATGTTTTACCCAATTGGAAGCAGCTATAAATTCTAAAAATGGCACCTTGCTAACACCTCAGTGCTGCTGGCTATCTCCATGCTGCAGGCTGACCAACCCAAAGTATGTTCCGGAGGGACCCTTGGCCATCAGAGAAGCATGCGTACCCTTCTCCACAACGTTACCTTTCACAAGCACAGCAATCACGTCACAGTTCTGGATTGTGCTGAGCCTGTGCGCCACTACCACACTCGTCCTGCCCACCATCAACCGGTCCAGCGCCTCTTGCACCGCCGTCTCCGACGAGCTGTCCAGCGCGCTCGTGGCCTCATCCAGCAACAAGATGGAAGGGTTCTTCAGGATGGCGCGGGCGATGGCAATGCGCTGCTTCTGCCCTCCAGAGAGCTGAAGGCCACGCTCAGCAACATAAGTGTCATAGCCCTCCTTGAGACTGCTGATGAAGTCATGTGCATTGGCAGACCGTGCAGCATTCTCGATCTCTGCCTCACTCGCCATCTCCATGCCATACATTATGTTCTCTCTAATGGTGCCTGCAAACAGCGTTGGCTCCTGGCTGACCAGTCCGATGTGCCGTCGTAGAGCTCGGAGATTGTATGTTTGTATGTTCCTGCCATCAATCTTCACCGCTCCCCTAAGCGGGTCATAGAACCGCTCAATAAGCCCAATTATGGTTGACTTGCCCGAACCGCTTTGCCCCACAAGTGCTGTTGACTTGCCTGCACGAATGCTCAATGAGAACCCTTTCAAGACGTTCGCAGCTGGCCTTGATGGGTATGCAAAATCAACTCTTTGAATCTCCACCTCCCCCTTGAGCGTTTCAGGCTTGTATCCATCAGGGTTGTCAGGGTCGATTTCTGTTTCCCGGTAAAGAACAGCAAACACCGAAGCCATCGCATCAGCACCCTTAGCAAGGTCTGTTGTCATGCTACCTGCCTCTCCAATCATACGTCCTGTGGTAACTATGATCATGAAGGTCTGCATGAGCGCCTTGGCACTAATGCGGTGCTCAGCCATGAGCTTGCCTCCATACCAGAAATTGAGGGCCCATGTGCATGTCATCAGGCACATGGAGGTGCTAAGCACAAGCCCTGCAAACCAAGATTGTCGGATGCTTTCCTTCCGTGGCCCTTCTTGTGATTTGTCAAACAGGCGCAGGATGTGGTCTTGCGATGAGAAGGCCGCAATAGTGCGGAGGTTTGAGACAGCCTCAGCAGCTAGCTTGCTGCTCTAAGATTGCGCCTGTCTTGATTTCTTGGACATCTTCTTTAGTAAGACACGACGAGCATAAAAACCAACAATTATTACAGGCTGCACAGCTATCATAACGAGGGCCAAACGCCAAGAAATAATCAAACCCATGGTCCAAGAAATGATCACTGCCGAAATAGTTTGTATAACCAGAGCCATCCGGTCTACCACAAGTGACCTCACCTGCGACACAGGAATATTGTATATATGGTTCCTTTTTAAAAAAAAGGGCATTATCATAATAGTACACTACTTATAGCATTGGCATCATTGTTAAGCTGTGAACATATGGCACCACTGGAGTTGTTGTCACGGTCGAACCACCCGATCTC
Source organism: Zoysia japonica (assembly GCA_001602275.1). Taxonomy (NCBI): domain Eukaryota; kingdom Viridiplantae; phylum Streptophyta; class Magnoliopsida; order Poales; family Poaceae; genus Zoysia; species Zoysia japonica. The sequence continues at coordinate 1,523,322 of BCLF01000017.1, forward strand.
AAAAGTTAGGATCTTTGTCAGCATTTGTTCGCGGATCCTCTTGGTGAGGTACTCCCCCATGGCGGCAAAGTTGTAATGTTGCCCAATGTTGAGGAGGAATGCGAGCATTGCAAGCATGAGAAAGATGAAGGCGAAGATACTTGTATTGTCCTTGATTGCTTCATGATCTTTCAGGAAGTAGACCCAGAATATGCTTCCCTGGCTATATGAGTACACAGGCTGGATGCCACCAAACACTGCAGCACTGATGTAACCCATCAGAGCCTGTTTCCATTCTGGTGCATTAAGCAGAAATATCCTTATGACGGATGGCACCGGACGCTTTGGCTTCTTGGTGCTGCCATCATCCATGGATTGTGTGAAGAGTGATTTGCTAGCTGTACATATCTTCTTGCTCATGTTGCGACTGGCATATTGCAATACTGTGGCAGATGCACTATCAGTTACACCTGCCACAGAAGCATCAATGGAGTCTCCGGTCTGCTTAAGGCAGACAAGAGACGAGTAGAGGCTGTTCTCATCACCAATGAGCTCATCATGAGAGCCCAGTTCCTTGACTGCACCAGACTGCATAACAGCAATGATATCGGCATTTCTAATAGTGGATAGACGATGTGTGATGACAATTTTAGTCCGGTCCACAGATGCCAGATCAAGTGCCTCCTGCACGATACGCTCCGACTCATTGTCCAATGCACTAGTGGCTTCGTCCAGGAGGAGGATCTTGGGTGACTTCAGGATTGCTCTGACAATGGCAATCCTCTGCTTTTGCCCGCCAGACATTTGAACACCGCGCTCACCCACCTGCATTGACATCAAATCATATTCCACACAAGGAATAACCCGAGATGCAGTAGACTACGATGCATTTGGTTCTTACGAGCAAAGAATCATATTGTGTAAGCAAGTGAACCTAGAATCTGATGTGTACTCCCTCTATCTTTTAATTATTGTCGCCGTTGACTTCTAATTTCAACTTTGAACATTTGTTTTATTTAAATTTTTTAACAAATATCATATATTTTATTATAATTTAATTTATCATAAGAGCTATTTGAAGTACAACTTAAGAATTTTTACATTTGAACTAATTTTTTGAATAAAACAAATGGTTAAAGTTGAGGTTAAAAGTCAATAGCGACATCAATTTAAAAACGGAGAGAGAGAGTATAACACAGCTCATAATTGACGAAACATCTTATAACTGATCGAGACAACCCTTTTTGTTAGAAAAATGTATCAGAAATGTTTGTGCGATAACCATGAGTTCAGACTCTGCATGTACTTAAGGGCCAAATCTCCGGGTAGAAGTAGAACCAATCCCCTCAGCGATTTGGAGTAGTCAATATATTGAATAACTAAGAAAAAATCAGTAAAGATGTGGCAGCGGCGAACCTCGGCCTCGCGCACCTCGCGGCCATCGCGCTCCACCGCGGCAAAAGCCGCAGCGTGGAAGCGCCTGCGTCTCGTCGTTGCTGCCGGCCCCTCGCCCCCTCGGGATGCCAGCACGGGCGCACAGCTCGAGCGAGACCGCGGTTCGCTGCTGCGGGGCTGATCCCATCGATTGCCACCGGCCAAGCTTCTCTGTCGACAAAACACGCCGCCCCGCCGCCGGTGCTTCCCAATCCGCCAAGCGAATCCCCAACAGAGCCTCAGATCCGGTGAGGGAACCGGATCAACCGGTTACCGGATCGTCTACCGTGTCTACTGTGCCACACAGGCCGTCTGATTAATTGCTCTTTTCATTTACAATATTTTTTCTTTTCCTAATACATATCTATTTCTCTCCTCATTTACAATACATTTCATATTTTTCAACTGTTTTTAATTTCTATGTTCAAAACCAAAATGACACTACAGAAAAATATTGTTTTCTACCTTTTATTTTTAAGAAAGTAATGTTCCTATAGATGGGCAGCACGTCACATGAGCCTTGACAATCCAAAAGAGCCATCCTAATCCTCATTTCCTCCTATCATGAATATAAGATAGTTTAGGAGTTTTTATTTCATTTTTTATCTTAAGGTAAGCTTTGATTAATTAATCAAGGTAAATCAGTTTAGGATCTCTGATGTCAAGGTAACTATCATATTTTTTATGGGTAGTCAAAGTAATTTCTTTAGCACTTTTATGCTCGCGGTGTATAATCTTCTTTAAGAGCAAATTTTTTATTTACTATCAAAAAATTTTCTATTTCCTTATTCACCAATAAAATTTTACACTTTCCTTATTTACCATCGGATTAAATTTCTCTCCTCTTTCTACCATTACCGTTCACCATTAAACATAACGGAATCTCTTTTTTTTATAGGGCATCTACTAGTGAGTGGAGAGTTCGCATAAGAGATACGGGCCGCCCCAGGAGGCGCAGAGGATTACTATACCAAACATGTTAGGAATGTTAGGGTTAGGGACAGTATCTTCTAGCAAGAACTTAACAATGTTTGTTAAGCCATCATAAACTACCATAATTAGAGTGGTTGTCCACTGAAACTAAGTTTACATCAGAACCACCCGGTTGAATGTACAAGCACTTTAGTAACTAGAGTGTTTATTTGGCCTGGTTTCACCAAACAATAAATTTTCACTTAAACATCAAGACTCTTTGTTGAATCAGAAAAACATAATAGAATGGAAGAAGTACGTTTTAAGTCATGTAAGTAAACTAGTAGCTTCAAACATCTCAAAGGGTGCCCACAACATGCTGTGTAAAACATGATTGGCAACTCTATATAAAAAAGATTCTATTATATTTAATAGATAAATTAACAGTGATGGTAGAAAGAGGAAAGAAAATCAAATATGATGGTAAATAAGGAAAGAGTAAAATTTCAATAGCGAATAAAGGAAAAGAAAATTTTTCGATAGTAAATAAGGAATTTGCTCCTTCTTTTAAAGTAGACTCGCGTAGATATCACATTCTCATAGTACTATCTTGTTTCAATATATAATCATTTCTAGACTTAGTCAAAATTAATTTTTTAACTTTGACTAATAATATCTAAAATATTAAACAATTACTTAATATAAAAAATTATATATTATGATTATTTATTTCATAATGAATCTAATAATATAATTTTTATATAATAAAATATTGTTGATTCTACATTATTAATAGTCAAAATTAAAAATAATAATTTGATCAAATTTAAAAGTACTAATTTTTTTGAAACGGAGTGAGTAAATCCTAGTGCAAAGCTTTACCTGCGTTTCATAGCCCTGTGGCAGTTGCGAGATGAAGTCGTGGGCGTTGGCAGTCTTGGCCGCAGCCATGACCTCCTCCTCCGTGGCATCCTCTTTGCCGAACAGTATGTTCTCCCGTATCGTCGTCGCGAACAAAACCGGCTCCTGACTGGCCAGTCCCATCTGCGCGCGCAGCCACTTGAGGCGCAGCCGCCGGATGTCCACGCCGTCCAGCGTCACCTCGCCGGCCGACGGGTCGTAGAACCGCTCCAGCAGCGCGATCACCATCGACTTCCCCGAGCCGCTGCTGCCGACCAGCGCCACCGTGCACCCGGCCGGCACGCGCAGGCTGAAGTCAACGAAGATGGGGTTTCCCGGCCGCGACGGATAGCAGAACTTGACATTCTTGAACTCCACCTCGCCGGTGACGTTGGAAAGTTCCTCGCCGGCGTTGCTCCCCGAGTCGATCTTGGGCACCCGCTGGATCATTTCCTGGATCCTCTCCGCCGCCGCGATCGCCTCGGAGAAGTACTTGACGTTTGACAGTGCCGAGCCGAGTGACCTGAACGAGCATTTTCATTCTGGTTAATTAGCTTATACGGAGTAAATGATGGCGAACGAAGCATGTTGGTTTCGAAGCTACTGTGCTAATTACGTACAGGCCACCGACGACAATGAGGGCCGTGACGATGAAGACGGTGCCGCCCCGGTAGCCGTGGTCCATGACGAAGCGGCTGCCGTACCAGATGTTGAAGGCGTAGATGGCGTAGGTGACGCCATTGGTGCCGAGAACGATGCCCTTGGCGAGCCCCTGCTTGATGCCGAGCCGCGCCGGCTCCTCCAGCGCGGCGGCGTACCGCGCTAGTGTCCTCCCCTCCGCCGCGAACGAGTACACGGTGCGCACGGACGACACGGCCTGCTCGGCGACGGCGCTCGGGCGCGCGCACTGCTCCCTGACCCGGCGCGCGAGCGCCGTGAGGACGCGGCCGTAAAGCAACCCCGGGACGACGAGCAGGAGCGCGGATGGCAGCGCCATCAGCGTGAGCCGCCACAGCAGCGCCATCCCCACGGCGTAGCTGCCCAGGAACATGGAGACGTGCCTGACGAGGTTGGGCACCTTCTCGCTCAGCGCGTCCTGCACCACGAGGCTGTCGTTGGACACGCTGGTCACCACCTCCGACGTGGAGCCGACCGCCTTGAGGTCGAAGAACTCCACGTCCTGCCGGAGCACCGCCTGCAGGTACCGCGCCCGCATCCGCGACGCCTGCCGCTCCGCCGTCCGCCCCCAGCAATAAGCCTCTGCACACACGCATGACGCATCCCATTCCCATCAGACGACGCAGCAAAATAATGGCACATTGCACAGTGGCACTACACTGTACGTATAGATCCAGTCACCAGTCAGCTCTCACCTAAGAACGCCATGATCCAGGAGGCGCACGCCAAGATGAAGATGTTCATTACGTTATGATATATCGACATCGTTAGCTCGATCGTCAGTGTGACAATGCAGCATAGATTATGATAACCTCATTGATTGTCAGTGTGACAACGCCGTGCGCGACTGCTTAGTGCTTACCTCATTGATCCTGGAGGTGAAGTGGTGCAGGATGTCGGGGCCGCTGCCGAGGTCGTTGGCGATCCGGCCGGTGATGAGCAGCCTCAACGGCGTGGACATGCCGTCGCCCACGGCGCCCAGCAAGCCCATCGCCATAAGTGCCACGTCCGCCGCGTCCGCGTACGCGAACAGTGCCATGAACGACCAAGACGACGGCTTCGGCCTTTTCGCGGCGCCCGCTCGGCGTTCTTCTCGCCGGTCGTCGCACCACCCATGGCCGTCGAGTAGTTGACTTGATTATCAGCTGGCAACCTGGCACACAGACCGCACACGGCGCGCCGTCGAGACTGATGATGAGCAGGATCCGAGTGCTGAACAATATAAATAGTAGAGCAGGTGCTGTGACGAAGAGGGAATGATACGCGGATCCACGATGCGAGATTATATTTCCTAATGTGGCAAGTGGGAATGGGCAAGTGACAATAATACATGGCGGTTGTGCACAGATGTTGACCTTGTACTGTATCACGTTTTCGAGCCTTGCGATTCACGAGGAACAATACTTCAGATAGTACATAATCCATTTAATTTCTTTATTCGTGTTTATTTCTTAGAATTATTATTGTTTGGCCAGCATGTTTCAGGCGTTCTTTGGACCGTCGATCAACATTAGGGCGTCCATATTATTTGGCCAACATGATATCAAGAACTTAGGAATGAGTTCAGTTCTTTTGCTTTGAATCATGTGAACTGTGAAGCAAATATGGCTGCACATTATTGTGCTAAGTCTACCGACACAGTTAACTATAGAGGTAGCTGGATGAATGACATTCCGCCCTTCCTAAAGGATGCCCTTTTCACTGATTCTAATTCTGCTACTCTAATATATAAGCTCCTATGATTTGGTCTAAAAAACAATTTCTCTCTATGTATAATAATGAAAAAAATACTATTTTACCACAATTTTTATGGTATATAAATTGTGTTTGTAAAATTTTAGAGTCAAAATAATGTTAGAGACATAATTTCATCCATCAAAATTGTGGTAAAAATCATAATAATAAATTTGTCTCTATGCAACAAAGTTACTAACATTGTCAATGGCACAAGTGAAACACACAATGTGAAACTTAGGATCTATTTTACAATTAACATCTAAATTTGTGGTCAAAAGACAATTGCCCTCGAGTATTATAAGCACGTGCATGTCGTGGAGTACGTATGAACTCGTGATGCATGTGAAAGAGATCCGAATTGGCCTGCGACGCGCGTATGGGTTGCGGCGCTGAAGGCAAGAAGAACACTGACACCGCAACTTGTCTGGCTCCTGTCCAGGGCAGGCAGGGGCTCTGCATCTCTTCTCCCACTTGCCCACCATCAGTTCTCTGCGTGCACCAGTGCGTCGGATGCTCTTCGCCTGCTGGCTGCTTGGCTCTGCATTCGCAACTGTGTATGATACTCTCTCTGGAAGACTGGCCTATATCACTTGTAATACTATAGTCTTTAAATTTTTTTTCCTAATTTACTCACTCAGGCCACTAATTTCTAAGTGACATTTTTTTCTTTTAGAAATCACAATTGACCATTTATTTTTATTAAAAAATTTGCAAATATAAAAACAAATAAGTCATGCTCAAAGTATTTCTACTAATAAAACAATTCACAACAAAATAAACAATATTAGTCAAAGATACGATCAACTAGTCAACTTCAAATGGGACGAAGTGAGTATTTTGACGAAGGTAGGCAACACGATTCCATTTTTACTAAGTAGTAAAAAAATGAAACTCTAGCTGTAGGACTAGAATTAATTGCATTTCTAAACTAACACATTTTTCATCAAATTGCTTTATTTTTCTCTCTCTTTTTTGAAATGTTTGATTTCTCCTCCCTACTAATGTACATCCTCCAGACACAATAAGCATATTTCCAGAATTAGTAAAATAAATTATGTTTGGTTAATTATATAAAAATATATTGCTATTTGTGATACTAAATTAATATAATTAGACTCATAATGAATTATACTTTTTATAATATACTTGTTTGATGTCGTACATGATCAAATTTATTATAAATGTTTGACTTTGACTTATTCTAAGTCATATGAAGTATACATAATAATATTCAGGATCAAAATCAATGTTTCTTTAGCAAAATTCATGGGTCTACAAGTGAACCCCATTTTGGAAAACAAAAAATTAAAACATTCTGCCCTCTGCCAAATTGTGGACCGTTTCGCTGGCCTTTACTAGAGGCCCATAACCAGAGCCAACGCTTTGCCGCTAGGCCCGCTAGAGAGTCCAGAAGCGTAAACGGCGTGAAAACTCTCACCGCGTGGTCCGCGTTACGTTCTCCATCGCGCCGCCGCCATCCTTGCGCGGGAATCTCACCGCTTTGTGGCGGGCCTTGTATCGCCTCCTCACTCGTAAGCTTCTACCTCCACTCCTCCGGTCCGTTCGTCCCGCCGCCGCCGCGCCACCAGGGCGCCGGCCCCTCTCGCTCCAGCCAGGTGATAATTGATAAACTGATAACGCTGACACTGCGAGTTTTTCAGTTTGCACATGCCAACAGGCACGATTTGTCGAGCTTAGATGTTAAGTTATGTAGATGCGATCCTGCTTAGATTTTCATACTATCTTAAAGTAACTTGTGGTCAATTCCTATTATTTTGCTGTGCTCCCCGTTAGTGTCAGTTGCTATTCGGCTGTGATACTGAGTGCGTGCTCCTAGGAATATAATGTACCCACTATAGTTATAGATAAAACACAGAAGGATTGGTAAGATGAAAGGCCTAATTTGTACCTTCTCTCATACTTCACTGATGTTTTCATGTCAACATTACATGATATTCATTTGAATAACCCATTTCTACAGGAAGTTCCAACATTTTGCTGAACATTCTCACTTGCAGCTTATCCAAATGGTGACTTGAATCATTTGAATGGGCTCCAAATCTGATCTGTGGTGCTTTGCTGCTATCATGCAGGAAGCAGGATCTCAGTGCTCGTTGCGACCTTGTTGCAAGCTAACTAATCCGAAATACTTTCCAGAGGGACCCTTGGACATGAGGGATGCATGTGTGCCCTTCTCTACAACAATTCCTTTCTCAAGCACAGTGATCATGTCACAATTCTGGATGGTGCTCAGCCTGTGTGCCACCACCACACTTGTCCTACCGATCATCATTCGGTTTAGAGCCTCTTGCACTAGCTTTTCAGATTGGCTATCCAATGCACTCGTAGCTTCATCCAATAGCAAGATAGCAGGGTTCTTCAGGATAGCGCGCGCAACTGCAATGCGCTGCTTCTGGCCTCCTGAAAGGTGAAGACCTCGCTCACCACACCATGTTGTATATCCATCCTTGAGGTTGCTGATGAATTCGTGCGCATTAGCCAACCTTGCTGCATCCATGATTTCTGCCTCACTTGCATTTTCTGTGCCATACATGATGTTCTCTCTTATAGTACCTGCAAATAGTATTGGTTCCTGGCTGACCAGCCCAACATGCCGTCGCAGGGCTCGGAGATTGTACCTCTTTATATCTCTACCATCAATCATGACCACCCCACGAAGGGGGTCATAAAACCGCTCAATGAGCCCAATAATGGATGATTTACCAGAACCACTTGGCCCAACCAGTGCTGTTGACTTTCCTGCCTCTATGCTCAAGGAAAAATCTTTGAAGATGATCATGTTTGGCCTTGATGGGTATGCAAAATCAACTGCTGCAATTTCAACATCGCCATTGAGCTTAGCTGGCTTGTAGCCCATATGATCTTCAGGGTCAATTTCTGTTACCCTCTCAAGAACAGCAAACACTGAAGCGACTGCATCACCACCCTTAGCAAGATCTGTCGTCATGCTGCCTGCTTCTGCAATTACACGTCCTGTGCTTATTAAAATCATGAAGGTTTGGAAGAGTGCCTCAGAAGTAATTCTATTATCAGCCATAAGCTTGCCACTATACCATAAGTCAAGGGCCCATGTGCATGTCATGAGGCCTACGGCGGTACCAAGGCCGAAGCCTGCAAACCATGACTGTCGGATGTTTTCCTTGCGTGGGCCATCTTGAGCTTTGTCAAAGAGTTGTAGGATGCGGTCTTGGGATGAAAAAGCAGTGACTGTCCTGAAATTTGAGACAGCCTCTGCAGTGAGCTTGCTGCTCTCGGACTGTGCCTCTATTGATTTCTTCGTCATGCTTTTTAGTAAGACACCACGCACATAAAAGCAGGCAATAATAAGAGGTTGCGCTGCTATCATGACAAGTGCTAAACGCCAGGCTGTGAACAAACCCAAGGTGAAGGCGATTAGCACAGCAGAAACAGTCTGAATCACTAGAGCCATCCGATCACCAACGAGGGACCTCACCTATATCACAGATATATTTGGTCAGACAAGATTCTTTTCCAAATATGTCAATAAGCATTATGCAGTCATTGGACTTACAACACTAGCATCCTTGGCAAGCTGCGAGCATATAGCACCTGAGGAGTTCTTGTCATGGTCGAACCACCCAATCTCGAAAGTGAGAATTTTTGTAAGCATTTGTTCCCTGATCCGCTTTGTGAGGTATTCCCCCATTGCACCAAAGCTGTAGTGCTGCCCTATATTAAGCAAGAATGATACCACCGCCAGTGCGACAAAGGCGAGGGCATAGATTCTTGTTTGTTCCATGATCTTGGCATGATCTGTCAAGAAGTAGACTGCGAACATGCTCCCCATGATATATGCATAGATAGGCTGGATGCTTCCGAACAGGACTGCACAAAAGCTCCCCATCAGCGCCTGCTTCCACTCCGGTGCATTAAGCATAAGTAGCCTCCTGAAGGATGGGACAGGAAGGTTTGGCTTCTCTGTATTGTCATCTTGCCTTGCATCACCCATTGACCATGCTGAGTGTGATCTGCTGGCTGAAGAGGAACTCCTGCTCATGCTTTTCCTGCTGGATTGATCCATAGAACAATATGTAATGCTGGTTTCATGGGCATCATCTGCTTGACCTGAATCTTTGATATTCTGAAGATGAAAAAGAGAGGAGTAGAGACCATTCTCTTTGGCAATGAGCTCTTCATGGGTGCCTTGCTCCTTGACTTCACCTGACTTCATGACAACAATCAGATCAGCATTTTGGATAGTTGAGAGGCGATGTGCAATGACAATAGAAGTCCGTCCCGCAGAGGCCTGGTCAAGTGCCTTCTGCACAAGATGCTCTGACTCTGTATCCAACGCACTGGTGGCTTCATCAAGGAGGAGGATCTTTGGTGACATTAGGATTGCTCGTGCGATAGCAATCCGTTGCTTCTGCCCTCCGGACATTTGGACACCACGCTCACCCACCTATCATTGTTTACACTATCAGCATCAGAATAAAGGTCACCAACTTATATTTCACGGAAGTGAGAGTTAATTCCACGGTAGTTAATTTGGACGTTTCGAACAGATTTAGGTGAGTTAAATTTTCAATTAGCAAGATGATTGAGAATTGAGAATAAACTTTTTTCGTACAGGTTTCTTGCAAGATGATCAGGACATCTGGGATTTGATAAGACATGCTCCTCTGTTTTTTTAATTTTTGTTGTCCTAGCGACAACAATTTGAGAATGGAGGTAGTATATGTTAAGTCTTCCAGATGTCATAATGCTAGACTGGCTGCAATCTTTCGTTGAAATGGCTGCGTGGTACTCCTTTTTCAGTGTTGTATCTAGCTCAATTTAATTTTTTTAGCCAGCTCTTTTATGATTCAGGATTTCTTGTACCAGCATTACATCCCTACCTGAAGCTGTCAAGCTGGGTCTCCTTGGAGTCAAAACTATTTAAAAGCTGTGTGAGTATTCCTATCACATCAGCCAGTTCATGCGCGATCCTAACCGTGTAGAAAGTGTGAATGACTTAGCCTGTTATATTTGTTTGATTGGTTGTTTCTGCATTGATCATACCACATTGTTGTTTGTTTTACACTTCACCTCCAGCCTAAAGAGAATTATTCAAGTAAGCTACAGCTCTTTTGGGAACAACATTGCAGACAGCTTTCTGAATCTCAGTTTTGGGGAAGGGCTTTCCTGGTTTCTTGCGTTGAGCGCGTAGGCAGGACCCATGTCATCTGCCAAGGATGCGGCACCTAGCACTCTAGCAGCTCTAGCAGCAGTAGAATAGTGTTTGCTTTCATATGAAGGCAGGGTGGTGGGCATATCGTGTTACCTGCGTCTCGTAGCCCTGTGGCAGCTGCGAGATGAAGCTGTGTGCGTTGGCCGCCTTCGCCGCAGCGGTGACCTCGTCCATGGTGGCGTCCTCCTTGCCGAACAGGATGTTCTCTCTTATGGACGTCGCGAACAGCGCCGGTTCCTGGCTGACGAGCCCCATCTGCGCGCGCAGCCACTTGAGCCGCAGCCGCCGGATGTCCACGCCGTCCAGCGTCACCTCCCCGGCCGACGGGTCGTAGAACCGTTCCAAAAGCGCGACCACCGTCGACTTCCCTGAGCCGCTGCCGCCGATCAGCGCCACCTTGCGTCCTGCCGGCACGCGCAGGCTGAAGCCGACCAAAACAGGGCTCTCCGGTCGCGACGGGTAGCAGAACTCGACGTTCCTGAACTCCACCTCGCCGGCAACGTCGGCCAGCTCCTGGCCGGCGTCGCTCGCCGAGTCGATCTTGGGCACCCGTCGGATCACCTCCGCGATCCTCTCCGCCGCCGTGCTGGCCTCCGACAGATACTTCACGTTCGATAGCGCGCTTCCTAGCGCTCTGCACGGTGCACGCGCGCCCACATTTGTTCGTCAGTGACTATCCTAATCTATGAGCAGCAGCAGCTTAATTAATTAACTGGAGTGAAGAAGAACGGAGCAGTGGCGAGAGTGTTACGCACAGGCCGCCGTGGACAATGATCGAGGAGATGGCGAGGACGGTGCCGCCCTGGTAGCCGTGGTACATGACGAGGCGGCTACCGTACCAGATGTTGAAGGCCCAGATGGCGAACGTGACGCCGTTGCTGCCGAGCGCGACGCCCTTGGCGAGCCCCTGCTTGAGCCCGAGCCGCACCGACTCCTCGAGCGCATCCGAGAACTGCGCCATGGTGCTCCGCTCCGCCACGAAGGAGTACACGGTGCGCGCCGACGAGACGGCCTGCTCCGCGATGGCGCCAGGGCGCGCGTACTGCTCCCTGATCCGGCGCGCGAGGCCGGCGAGGGTGCGGCCGTACATGATTCCCGGGATGAGGAGCAGCAGCGCGGACGGCAGCGCCACGAGCGTGAGCCTCCACAGCACCGCGAAGCTCATGGCGTAGCTGCCGACGAACATGGTGGCGTTCATCAGGAAGCTCGGCAGCTTCTCACTCAGCGCGTCCTGCACCACGAGGCTGTCGTTGGACAAGCTGGTGACCACGTCGGAGGTCGACCCGGCCTTGAGGTCCAGGTACTCCACGTCCTGCCGGAGCACCGCTCGCAGGTACCGCGCCCGCATCCTGGACGCCTGCCGCTCCGCCGTCCGCGCCCAGCAGTACCCCTCTGAAAACATATCATGTCAGTCGCGACTCGCGGCCAGCAAGAATAACGGCGGTATGAACTGTGAAGTGGCAAAGCGCTGTGCTCACCTAGGAACGCCATGACAGAGGAGGCGCACGCCAGGAAGAGGAGGTTCCTCGCGTTCTGAATAGTCAAGATCAAGTTGGTTGTCACTTGTCAGTAGCCGTAGGTAACGAGGACACGGTGACAATACGAACAACACCTTCGATTCGAAAGAGGAGTGAGTACCGCGGTGATCCTGGAGCTAAACTCCTGGACGAAGTCGGGGCCGCGTCCGAAGTCGTTGATGAGGCGGCTCGTCAACAGCAGCATCGTCGGCGTGGCCACGCCGTCGCCCATGGCGCCCACCAGGCCCAGCACCATCAGCGTCACGTCCGCAGCGTCTGCGTGCATGAACACCGACATGAACGACGACGAGCCCTGCGCCGGCGCGGCCTCCTTCTCGTCCGTTGTCGTCTCGCCGTCACCCATGCGGCAAATTAAGCCCAGCAAGCAAGCTCTGGCACCACCGGACACTCACGAGCTAGTTGTGAACCTTTCGCTGATCCGCTTCCGAGGTATGGCGATCTGAGACTGTATTGTACTTCTAGTTTACTTGACCAACCATGACCTTGCCGTAGCCTCTCTGTAGGGGTATACCATTCATACGGGGATTAGAGTTTGAAGCATGCTTAAGGCGTGGGTTAGTTAGCACATCGGACGCGCAAAGTACGCTCCGGTTGTCTTGGTCTACACTTCATCCGTTTACAGATCCCGTTTTTGAATGACCACCCGTGGACGGCCGGTCTTTGGCTTGGCATCTACTCCAGTTTACACCTGGTATATATACCTACTTCTCCTAAGGAATAATTTCGAGATGTTGTCACGTTGTGGGGATGGCACCGGTGGTGTCCACGCGATCGATCAGCTAAATTTTCATGATTTGCAGGGTACTCCCTCCGTCCAAAATAATAAATATTTTTAGATTTGTTTTAAAGTTACTTTCTAAGTTTTAACTAATATTCTCTTCAATTTTAAAAGATCGCCACTGTTTGTGGAGCAGCTGATTATTAGTTGCTTGTCCACACCGTCTCACACATGCTCTCGACCTGTTTAGTTCCATCTATACTTGGCCAATGGGTCGAGCTGGGCTGGTACTGCACGGGCCTAGTTGGGCTCGCAGTCGGCTAGTTGATCGGACTGTGCCGTGCCCAGGTCCAAGCACGGCCTGACTAATTTTTCATAGGCTAGGCTGTGCCGTCGGGATCGTCGGGCCAGGCCAGGCCAGACCGGAGCATGGATAAAAAAATAAATATTTCTGCGAAATTACTGAAAATTAATTATATAATGTTAAAAATCATAAATTTTAAATATTAATAGGTCATATTACATATATTTTTAATATAAAATTTCAAAAAATGATAAACGGCCGAGTCGTGACGGGCTATAAGGGCTCGGTATCGGGCCTGACTGGGCTGTGCTCGTATCGGGCTAACAGGCCTGGGGCTAAGCCTAGGCACGCCCCGTGATGGGCTTCGAGCCAGTACAGCCCGCTTGGCCAGTGGGCTGGGCCGTGCCCATGCGAGGCCAAAACGGCTGGGCCTCATGACGGCCCGTTTAGCCCGGCCCAGCTGGCCAAGTATAGTTCCATCCTTTAACAACGGCTTGAGTAAGTTGTCACGGTGAGATCTAAGCATGATAGCCCGTTGACACAATTGTGAGCTATTCTGTGGTGATGGGTATTATGAACATAAAAGAAGAATTCATTAGTGATGCAAGGGACATTTAGTATTGATATTTATGGATTACTATTACATGAATACAATTCTGTATATAACTAGGTCGAATGCGTGGCGGCTGTTTACTGATACGCAGAAAATGGAACATCCATTTTTCTAAAAAAATACATTTTTTGGCCCCTCAAATAGCATGTGCTGTGACCCATATGACAAACTGTTCCTTGACGCGCACACGCACCGCGTAAATTGCTGTACGTACTTGTGATGTATTTTAATCAATTTGTAAGTTAACAGTCAGTACAATTTGAGGTATAATAGGTGTAAGGTCAATGCATGACTCCCACTTGAATGCTTATATTTATGGGGGATACCTCTAGGAGCTGTTGAGATGCCAAGACAAAGACGAAGCCTCCGGTATTATGTCAATTGAAAATGGAATATATCGAGACACTAACCCACGAATTTGGCATGCTTATTGTTAGATTACTTATTGCAACATGTCGGTCATCGACTCATCGCATCTCATCGAGAGCTGAGAAAGCTATCACTTCCGAGCAGTTTGCTTCCGAGCAGGCCACGGCGCCAGCTACCAGCTCGATCTAGCTAGCCAGGCATGGGTGGTGAGAAGACAACCGCCAAGAGGGACTACATGGCGGCGCCACAAGAATGGTCGTCTTTGTTCGTCCACGCTGACGCCGTGGACGTGGCGCTAATGGTGCTAGGCCTCCTGGGCGCCGTGGGTAACGGCATGTCGACGCCGTTGAGGCTGTTCCTCTCCGGCCGCATCGCCAACGACATCGGCAACGGCCCCGGCGAACATCCGCAGTTCCGCTCCAGCATCAACGAGGTACACGAACACGCACCGCACCAGTGAATCCTGACGATAATTTTCATCTATTAATCAATGGCAAGGTAGCAACTAATGAAATGATCGATGTCAATCAGAATGTCAGGAACCTCCTCTTGTTGGCCTTGGCCTCCTGGTTCACGGCCTTTCTAGGTGAGCAGAGCGCTGTACCTCGCACCACTGGGATTCGTAGGATGGCCTGCACACTGTTATATATACTTACCTGTTGTTCGATGCAGAGGGGTATTGCTGGGCACGGACGGCTGAGTGGACCTTTTTTTTTAAAAAAATAATGGAAAGAGTGGACTTTCGATGTGCTACCGTTGGATCAACTTGTCACTATCGTGTCTTGTTTATTACTCCCTCCTTTCTAAATTAAGTGTATTCTATATTTTCAAATATCTACTTTTAACTATTTATTTTATAAAAAATTATAAGAATATATTTATTTTATTGTGAAATGATTCATTGTTAGAAATACTTTAAGCATAACTTTTTGTTTTTATATTTTTTAATCTTTTATTAAGACAAATGGTTAAATTTTCATTTCTAAAAAATAAAATAGTTAATTATTTTGGGACGGAGGAAGTACGTACTAATCCTTCATCCCATTCTAAGTGTGATTTCTAAAAGTTTGGTTATTTGCATTATTTAAAAATTTTATTAGAAAATAGTTTAAATTGTCGTGAATTATTTTATTAGTATAAATACATTAAACGTGATTTATTTGTTTCTATATTTAAATAAAATAAATAGTCAAATGTGTTCTAAAAGTTAAAAAAAACAACACTAAAAATGAGACAGAGCAATTACATAATTGTATTTTTAGTGTTAATAAAGTAAAAGAACCAAAATTTTAGTTTACATGTGGTTTCATTAGCTCATTTGATAAATTTTCACTTAAGATTTTGATGATGTGTGGCAGACGAAATAAGAGAAAGAGTATGACAAGCATGGGACAACTTTCACACATTAACCCACTATATGAGTATCACACATCTCGTATCCATATATTTTTGTTTGCAAATAAAAAGAGTATGAAACTGTTACTATAAAATATTTAAAATAAAGCAGTATGAAGTTATTATAAAATTTTAAGTCTTTAGATTAGGATTATGAGATTGCTCGGTAGCATTGCACTAGGCCTAGTCAAATCGTCAATTTCTTGCCAGTCGGAAAGCAAAAACAGCATGCGGCTCCCAGGAGGAGTGCGATTGTCCCGATCGAGGCCTAGTATTTACGATGGCTTAGACAGCGGCCGATGGAATCCCCGCCGCGGCAATGAGCGGTGGCTTCCTGGATGCCGTGCTGGCATCGCAAGGAGGTGCAGGGCCGGCTGCTTTCCGTGGCTGAGAGCGACGAGCTCAGGCATGTGCCGCGGTGATCAGTGGCGGATCCAGTAGCTGTGACGAACCAATTACTACTACTGAAATTGACAATTTTTTAGAACGAAAACTGTAAAAAATTTATAAAAATATCATAAGAATTTCACAGTATAAATATAAAAATAGAAAAATCTCTATGTTCCAAACAGAGCCTAAGAAAAATAATCAACGGAACGAGCCTATGACAGAACCATGGGAAAGCGGATGTATTTCCCTACGAACCGAAGCAAAAAACCCACTGGGATCAGCGGCACGAAGTTGGCGAGGCGCTTCGGAAGCTCGTCCATGCACTTGACCGCCTAGTTAGCTAGCAGGCACGAACCAGTGGTCGATTGGTTTCGATCATTAGAGGCTGGAACGGATGGGCTGTATGGTTGATCCACAAACGGTTCAGCGAAGCTCATTAATATTTACGTCTAATTAAGTTGCGCACTCTCGATAATATATTGTACTATGTATACGCAGCAAGGCTTAAGGAGTGAGTCTACGGTGTTACTTCATCCGCTAGGCAGGTATGGCGACAGCCATGGCTCGCCAGAGCGGTAAATCCGCCACTGGCGGTGATCTATTCGCGGTCCCAGCTGTTCCGCTTGTAAATCTCCAACAGTGCACTTAAAAAATCATCCTAAAACGTATTTTTGGGGTCAGCCACTGACAGGTGAAACTATGGTTGCTTATGGGTTAGAGAGCATGTTCTCAGTCTACTTCTTGACAGATCATGCAGAGATCAAGGCCCAAACAAGGATCTATGCCCTTATCTTAGTTGCTCTTGCTGTGGCTGCATTCATGCTTAATGTGGGGCAACATTACAGCTTCGGTGCCACGGGGGAGTACCTCACCAAGAGGGTAAGGGAGCAGATGCTCACAAAGATCCTCACTTTTGAAATGGGGTGGTTTGATCGTGTGGACAACTCCAGTGGTGCCATATGCTCACATCTCGCCACTGATGCTAATATTGTAAGTGTTATCCATCGTGTTAAGTTTGTGAATGTATTTGGAAAGGAATAATACTTCATCAGAAACAATATTTTTTTGGTTGCAGGTAAGGTCACTCGTGGGTGATCGAATGGCCCTAGTGATCCAGACTGTTTCTGCGGTGCTCATATCCAGCACCTTGGGTCTGGTCATTGCCTGGCGTTTGGCCCTCGTCATGATAGCAGTTCAACCTCTTGTCATCATCGGCTTCTACACTCGTCGTGTCTTACTAAAGAACATGTCAAAGAAATCGATATTGGCACAGTCCGAGAGCAGCAAGCTAGCTGCTGAGGCTGTTTCCAACTTCCGCACCATCACTGCCTTCTCATCCCAGGACCGCATCATGCGCCTATTCTACCAAGCGCAGGATGGGCCACGCAAGGAAGGCATCCGACAATCATGGTACGCAGGACTTATGGCATGGTGGCAAGCTCATGGCTCAAGGTCTCGTTACCGCAGAGGCATTTTTTCGTACCTTCATCGTGTGATCGCAGAAGCAGGTAGCATGACAACAGATCTTGCTAAGGGTGCTGATGCAGTCACTACAGTGTTTGATGTTCTTGACCGGCAAACAGAAATCGACCCTGACAGTCCTGATGGATACAAGCCAAAGAAAATCAAAGGTGACATAGAGATTAGAGGAGTTGATTTTGCATACCCATCAAGGCTAGATGTGCTCATCTTCAAGGGTTTATCCTTGAACTTGCAGCCAGGCAAGTCAACGGCTATTGTTGGGCAAAGTGGCTCCGGTAAATCAACCATCATTGGGCTTATAGAGCGCTTCTATGACCCACTTCGAGGGTTTGTGAAGATTGATGGTAGAGACATAAAGGCATACAATCTGCGAGCCTTGCGACAGCACATTGGTCTTGTCCGCCAGGAGCCAACACTCTTTGCAGGCACCATTAGAGAGAACATCACGTTTGGCATAGAAACAGCTAGCGAGGCAGAGATGGAGAATGCAGCTAGGACTGCCAATGCTCATGATTTCATTAGCAGCCTCAAGGATGGGTACGACACTTGGTGTGGTGAGCAAGGTGTTCAGTTATCAGGAGGGCAGAAGCAACGTGTTGCCATTGCTCGTGCCGTCCTAAAGAACCCTTCCATCCTGCTACTGGATGAGGCTACAAGCGCGTTGGACACCCAGTCCGAGAGAGCGGTGCAGGAGGCGTTGGAGCGGTTGATGGTTGGCAGGACAAGCGTGGTGGTGGCGCATAGACTGACTACTATCCAGACCTGTGACCTGATTCTGGTGCTTGATAGAGGCGTAGTTGTAGAGGAGGGCACACATGCGTCCCTCATGTCCAAAGGCTCGTCTGGGGCATACTTTGCATTGGTCAGTAAGGAGGTAACTAGAACTGGGAACTTTGCACGAGAAGACACTTTCAGATATGTGAAGCTTCAGCACCATTTATAAGATAGTAGTAGCACGTAAGGATATTCTGAAAAGCATTAGACATTGAATCTTCCCTTGACAATAGTGGGTACGCAAAAAATGTATTAATCATGTTTCTATTTCCTTGATACAGCTGCCACACACGTATTGAAGTGACGGAAAGGACAGGTGGTATGAGGGAAAATGTGTATTTCATTTTGACTCCAATTTTCAGTTATTACCTCTCTCTTAAAAAATGGATAACTATATTCTTAATACTATGACAGAAGACACACCAAAGGGAAGGTAAGCACAGCAGAGTACCTTCAGTCATACACAGGTTATTTTACTAGCTTTCAGATGCCATGATCAGACTCATTTAGAGTGGGGGCTGCGTTTAGTCACTAATGGTATGCATCCTGAAGTATAACATGCTCGCATTTACTCCCTCCATTATGAAGAAGTTGTCATCAATTTCAGAACGGGTGGATTAAATTCTCAGTGTCTGGCAGGGTGATATACCAATGCTTTCTAGTTTCTACCCATGATTCATGGAAAGATCAGCAGGCAATAGGGAGCAGCTGTTCAGCTGGGGACGAGGTTACGAGCAACCTCAAGCACACCGCTGCCAGCAGCACGCGGCACGCCCAGTGTCCACGACTCATGCGTAGTAATGTTCGCCAAAACACGTTAAAAAATAAAGTTCGCCAAAACTGATTAGCCGCACGGAATAGACAGACGATATGTTGAGTAAATTAGTGCTACCACTGTAGCACATAGAAACTCAGGCGAAATCCTTAGGATGCAACAGCTAGCATGTTCTATGTTTGTTTTGTACCTAAAAGCGAACTCCAGCCTTTCTTGCATACTAACAATTCAGCATTATTTTGACATTGTACATGTATGAAAAACTATTAATTTCCAAATCATTCAATTCTATGCACAACTAAAGGCCAAAAATGGCTAGGAAGCTCACTCTTCATCTTCAGTTTTCTCATCGTCGCTGCTAGCAGCTCTGTATCTCCACCCATCCTCGGCATTGTCCCCCTCTTCCTCAGTCTCCTCGCTGTCATCCTCATACAACGCTTGTCTGGCCCTAGGCCACTGGTGTTCCCCAGGGGCGTTGACAGACAGAGGTGTTGTGGAACCTCCTTTGTGCTTAGGTTTCTTGGCTGGTGGCATCGTTGCGGTTATGTTCCGCTTGCTTCTGTGGGACTTCTTCGAAATAGTGCCCTTGAAAGCAGCAGCAACTTGAGCACCAGCATCCTGGTCATGATTCGGGTGCTCTTTTCTCAGATGAAGGTTGAGCTTGTACTCGTGGATATATGCCTTATCGCAGCCATCGTATGGGCAGATGTATGGGCGATCAGCCGAGGGAGCTGGGGGTGTTGCTGAAGATTTAACTGGTTTATGATGGTGATGGTCTGGTGGGTTGCGGTTCACTGTCGATAAACCCGGATTCTGTTGGCCAACTTATATCAGCCACTCGAATATTCTTTCATAAGGGGCATTTACAGATATTAAGAAATCTTACCTTCTCATGTTGTGCCCTGATATGAGCCCTTAGTTTAGACTCTTGTGCAAACCTTCGGCCACATTCTGGATACTGGCATACATGATAGTTATCTGCGGAATGAGTTTTCATGTGTGCCTTCAAATTAAAATCCAATGAAAAAGCCTACAACAGCCAAGACACATCATATTAGCAATCGATATTACCAAATCCATAGTTATGATGTGAAGGCTGGTTTCTTTTCAGCATTTAGAATTAATGGCCTTATCCAATTCATTGCTCAAAATGCCATGCATCCTAAAAGGCTTCAAAGAGACCTTGAAAAGATGCTAGCGAATATAGAAAAAGTAAGTCCAAGACCTTAAAAAGATGCTAGCCAATCTAGAAAAAGTCCTATTAGCACCACAACTTAGAAATGAGCAAGTACTGATAGCACTATTTTATCAAGTATTTCTGGGAACTATTTGAGTATCTTAGGCTGGGTTGCAAAAGGGAGAAATGTATATTCACTCATGAGTTCACTACGTTAAATAATTCTGTCAGCGACAGCATTTGAACTGAGCACAACCATTGTTTCAACGGCATCTTTATCTTTCTCATGCACATGAATTTAAGCGGTGTACAAATTGACACATTTGATCAGCCCAGAAAAGCAATTTTGTAGGCTTGATGCAGTCGATGGAAATATGATAACTGATCAAAGCTTTGAACCAAGTTACATTCGAGAAGAAACTAACCATCATGACTTCTAGATCAGGGGCATATAATTTCAAATTAATCCTAATGAATTTCTATTAATAAGAAAATATACAAATTACTCATATGTGATCTAAAAGGAATCTACAATAGACAAATAACACAGGAGGGGAGAGGGGAGACGGTGATTACCTTCCCACAACCTTCATGAGGACAGACAAAGTTCTTTTCTCCCGTATGAATAAGAAAATGCCTCTTCAACTTAGAGCTATCCAAAAATTTCTGCAAAATCAGATTAAGCACGAAGATTAGTTAAGCAACTCAAATAGGCCAGTGTCACTGTGATAGATACTACCTTGCCACAGTTTTCATAGTGACAGATATATTGCTTCTCCCCATGGACATGAGCATGCTTCCTAAGAGCCCCTGCATCAATGAAAATTTTCCCGCATCCTTCATAGTTGCAGAGGAATAGAACCTCAGTGTTTGGTTCAGGTTTTGCAGCTTCTGCCCCTTGTTCTTTGCCCTTGCCTTTCACAGCTGCCAACCTATCCTCTGTAGAGAAATGCATGTGAAAAAAATGCTAGCTGAATGAGACAAATAAAATGAAGAAACAGAAGGCATAAGCTCAACTGGTCGAATGTGCAATATACAGAACACTAAGTATTCAAGAACAGATGCGGAGGCATACAACATCATGCACACCAGATGTTTGCGACTGAAAAGAAATCAGTGCCATTTGAAACAAAATCTCAATTTTATCTCTTACAAATTTATCATAGGATAGATTCACTAATGGATTTATACGTACTAGTCAACACTAAAATATGAAAAGGGGAATATAGGAACTGTTGCAACATTGCGATTTGTGAAGAATATGTGGTGCAGTCAACAAGGAATAGGAAAAGGCTCCACAATTTGTTGTATTACTTCAATACTAATATTAGCCACATAGTAAAGTTACTCAGCGAGACCCTTTAAGAGCGCACATAGATAGCAAGAAATTTCTGAAATTGCGAGAACAGCAGACAATAGAATGTCACCATTAGCAAAGTAACAAGTAGGGCGACCAGGGTTTTAGAAACTGGGTCTGGACCGGTTTTCGGTTTGGCTAAAAACTGGACGGCTAGCTGGGTTTGCTACAGTTTAGGTGTGGTTTTCGACCGAAAAACGGACCCAACTCTATACCGGACCGGTTTGAGCGAAAACCGGCCGGTTTTCACCGGTTTCTAAAACCCTGAGGGCGACTAGTGTTTAAGTCTTGCTTGCAATTATATCTCTATTTATCCTTAGACCCTACCACATAAACTAAGTGGTGACGCTTACAAGAAACCAAAACCTAGGCCTCTCATAAAATTCACCCAACATACAAAAGCCACCTGCACGCCTGAAGTTCATATAAACAAGATTACAAGCACTACCGTGACGTGCATCAAACCAAGATGAGGGAGCAGCAAGGGAGGCATACCTCGCACCCACTTGTAGAGCGCGCAGGGGCCGCCGGCGACGACCATGTCCTGCGGAACCCTGCAGAAGAGAAGAGAACGCACAGCAAAACAGTTGAGATCCATATCATCACGACCGGGAGGGAACGAGGGAAGCGGAGGAACGGAGGTCAACGACGAGGCCGAGAGGCGGGGGAAGGGACGGGACTCACCACTCCTTGACCCACCGGTGGCGGCGGACGGCGGCGGGCTGCATCTCCCCGGGGAGCGAGCCGGCGGGCGGCGGAGGGGAAGAGGCGGGCGGGGGCTAGGGATTGGGAGTTTGGGGAGGGGAACAGGTGGGGGGTGGGTACGGCTGGCGCGAGCAGATGAGGCAAGGAGCACGAGTCTGATGCGATGGTGGCGATCCTCCCGTCGCGAGGAGATATGGCAATGGATGCCATGACCAGCTCCCCCAACTCGGAATCGGATGGAGGGGCAAGCGTGACCTTGCGTCTCTTTCTTTTTCCCCGGACGCGCGCTTCGGCTCCATGTGGGTCAATCATCAATGGCGCTTGGGCTTGGCGGCTCGGTGCGCAAGCGTGGACGGGGAGGGCGACATGCCAAAAATAATAATAATAATAATAAAATAAAATAATAATAAAATAAAATAATGATTTGCTCCCGTCTAGAAAATACAAAGCGACCAAAATCTTGCTGAGTTCTATAAAGTCTCTTTGGAAACAAGAATCTCATAAAAATATCGCAGAAATTAGTTCAATTTCATATGAAAAATACAAGAATAAAAAAAATTTCTTTGTTCCAAAGAAGGTTTAAGATATGTTTATTAAGCATTTTCAGTTTGAATATTTAAAATAATAAAAAATAAAAATTAGAATAACATAAATAAATGAGCAAAAGAGTACATAGCCTTTGATCAGATTCATCTGTGTTAGTCTGTTACTGCAATATCTTAAACAACGAGAAGAAATCCCTACATATTTTTAAGACATCTTCTTAACTCATCAGATACAAACTATGCTAACAGTAGAAGTGTCTTAATTTACTAAAGCATTTTTTCAACATGTGTAGTCTTTACAAATGACAAAACAGCCATTGAAAATTTAAAGATTGACAAACGTCCAGCCTATGGATATAGATTCTTGTCATAAATTTCTCTATCTTGATTCTTTTTTATAATAAGAAATATGGTGGAATTAATCTGTTTTTCCTAATTGTTGCTTCTTGTCATAAATTTCTCTATCTTGATTTCTTTTTATAATAAGAAATATGGTGAAATTAATCTGTTTTTCCTAATTGTTGTCTATTTACACTTATGTTCTAGGCGTAACGACCCGAAATAAGCATCTTATATATATTAGAGATCATAGGCAAATATGATATATATGAATGAAAGAAACATGATGAATAATCACAGGCAAGCATGGCATATGTGGATGAAAAGGACATGCCACATGTAGTCATTGTCATAGAGAGAGGAATGTAACATATGTACAATCGTTAGACCGGTGTATATTGAGTCACGACATCACCCACACAAGTTGTTGCAAGATTTATATTTACATCCATCATGGCAAACCTCGGGACTTAAGCGTTCTTGTTTGCTAACATGGCTTCAGTTACAAATAGGATTGTGCCAACGTAAATTTTTTTCCATGTGAATAGTGGTGCTTCAGTGAGATGGTACCCGAATGAGGTATTTCTTAATGACATAAGAGAACAATGAGGCTCAAACTAATGAATTTTTTTTCTTGAGTTCATATTTTAAGGGTTCATTTGAAACTTAGAATTTTCACATAAATCGTACATAAATTTCACATTGTAGAAAAAAATATAGAAATTAAAAATATTTTTCCGTTCCAAAAAGACGTAACAGGATCGAACTGGCCTTCCTAGCCAGTTCCTACACCTTTTATGTTTCTATAGATTTTGTATTCCAATTTGGTCTGATGGTACTGTGTGCTTGAGTGGAAGCCCATCGATTGTCTACATTGAAATTCTGATTACAAAATTAAGTATAGGTTGAAGTCCTGCCACAACTAAAGTAATCCATAAAATGGATGGTCAACCTATAAAGAAAGAGGGGCATGCGCCACGGATCACCAAAACTAAGAAAAAATAATTCGATTGTTTTGCCCCTTGATTATTCATGCAACTAAAGTTATTATTTCAAGACACATGTCTAGTAAATAAAATAAGACACTGCACTTGTCATACCAATCGATACCATGTTTTGTGCAACTTCAAAGGAAGATACAATATGAAATTCAGCCATGAATGCCCATCTACAACCAGACTAATAGTCATGCATCTTGAACACAAAATTTATTTTGTATGAAAAAATTGCCTCAACATGAAGTATTACACAATCTTTTGCATAGCGTATATCACGTCTAAATTGCATTTCTAAAAAAAAAAATCAAGCTACGGCCGGTGCTTAACAAAGAGGTGGATTCACTCAAAAAGAAAAAAAACAAAGAGGTGGATCGTCGACAAAGCGTAGCAAAGTCAAACCCCTCAGAAAAAAGTCACCAGCGGCGGTGGGCTGCCTTTGCCTGGGTTGCCAGACCGCGCATTAAACAAATCCCAGCGAACCGTGGACTTTGATCGTTCCCCCCTTTATTTTATTTTCCAGTTCGCGCTTTTTAAAAATTTGTTCTGGCACCGAAAAGATGGAGACAGAAGCAATCGCGGCCCTCTCCGCGATCAAATCCACATCGGCGCAACTACTGAAAAGCACGCCGTTCCTAATCCTGCCCCGTCCCGTCCGTCCGGCCGGGACCATCAACGCCGCCGGTGGGAGGTGCCTGTCGCCGTTGGTGACGCCCCCGCTCTGCTCGTTTCCTCACGGTCGGGGAGGTCGCGTCGGGGCAAAAAAAAAATCTCATCTTCTGTGGAGTATCCCCCCTCGTCCCTCTCGCGGTTGGCTGACGACGTCGGCTCTGTGGCTGTGGGCGAAACGGCGGCGGAATTTCGCGGCCCGGGTTTGGCTGCCTTGTCTTGTTCCTCTCTATCGGTACTTGCCCGGCGGTTGATACCACCGTCTCTTCCTTCCCCCCCGCTCCCCTCGTTCGGTGTTGAAAAGGGCGCGGCTTTCTCCGGGTTCGGTTGGAGGTCGGCACATTCTTCTTCGTGCGTTGATTGTCTTCGGTTGGCGCGTCGTCAACGCCACGACTCGAGCGGGCAGGTACGACCGGATTGATTTTCGTGCCGTTTGTCCATTTCTGTTTTACTGTAGCAGCAGATTATTCCGACGTTGGATGGAATTGAACGAATTCGCCGTCAAATTTCAGGTTCGCGAAGCGATTTGAATACTTGGCGCGTCGGCATTGGTCGGCATGGGCGGCGTGTGCTCGGCGGGGTACGCCGGTGAGAAATCGCCGGCGGAGCTCTCGTTCCGGGCGATGGGGTTCGTGGTGGACCAGGATTTCAGGGCGTTCACGGCCGCCGGCAAGAACAGGACCGCGCCGGTCGAGGATGCGGCGGAGCCTGACAAGGTGAGCCACCAGTCGTATCGTTTTTCTGAGAAGGGCACGCCGCCGCCATCCGCGGGCGGCACGGCTCCCGACTCGGACTCGAAGGAGCCGCATTTGAGGCGTGCACAGTCCGAGAAGGCGAAGGCCGGGAAGCCCAAGAGAAGCACCTCTGCCAAGGCTGGTCCGAGCAAGGTGAGTGTACTTTTCATTCTGAACTGTGCACTCCAGTATAATTATTGCACATACAGCCTACACTTTTTCATGACAAAATCCTTGTAGATAGAAATGTTACTTCGCGATCTTGTTCGTAATAAAATTAGCGGCTCCCATAATTCTTGCATTCTACCATCCATGAGCCCTGAGTCAATATATTGAATTGTGGATGGAGGCATGGTTTCTGTAGTTCAAAAGATGCTTGTTTTACCAGGCTGCGTAACACATTTGTTTTTCATTGCCTCTAACGTCAGGTTTCAGACAAAAGTTTAGCATTTGGTAGAAAGAGTACCTCTGGACTTGGAAAAGCAGTGGAGGTTCTAGATAATTTGGGTAGCAGCATGTCAAGTTTGAGCCATGGAAGCAGTTTCGTGTCAGGAGCAACAACAAAGGGGAACAAAATCTTAATCCTTGCATTTGAGATTGCGAACACAATAGTGAAGGGCAGGAGCCTCATGCAGTCATTGTCCAAAGAAAGCCTGAAGTATCTGAAAGACACCGTCCTTCAGTCAGAAGGTGTACAGCGTTTAGTTTCAAGCAACATGGATGATCTAATGAGGATTGCTGCAGCTGATAAGAGGTTCGCAATGCATTAACAGTTCCATTCTATGTTATGGTAGGTTGCTATCGAAACTTTCATGTTCCCAAAGATTGAAAAATTTCGTATCCTGCTTTCACTTTTCAGGCAAGAGCTAAGAGTATTTTCAAGGGAAGTGATAAGATTTGGTAATCGTTGCAAAGATCCTCAGTGGCACAACCTAGATCGTTATTTCTCCAAGTATGTTCTCACTGTTTACATGCCTCAATGATTGATATACAAGCTTAATAATCTCAGTTGGGTATCCAATCATAATGATCTCAATAGTAACTCTTGTGTTCATTTCCAGGCTAGAGTCAGAAATTAAACCTCAGCAAGAATTAAAAGAAAATGCGAAAGCAAAGATGCAGCAACTGATGACCCTTGTTCGATATACTGGTGTGAGTATCACATACTTTATAATCTTTTGAAAGAAAAAAAAAATGCTTTAACAAATTTCCTTAGTAGCATCACCGATATTGTGCTCAGTGATACCAACGTGATAGTGCTTTGTTTGAAAATCATATAATTTGTTTGCTCTGTGATTATTCATACTAATGTTTTCTGTCCTGTTATTTTGAATGTCGTCACGTAGGATCTCTACCATGAATTACAAGCTTTAGATAGATTTGACCAAGATTATCGCCGTAAATTAGAAGAGGAGAAAAGATCAGTTACATTTGAAAGAGGTATATCTATTTTTATCCATGGATCATCCTTGTAGGTTCAGATGACAAATTGTCTAATCCATGTAGAATAAGACTGACTCTCACGAATGAACAGGGGACACCGTTCAGATTATAAGACAAGAACTGAAGAGCCAAAAGAAACATGTACAGAATTTGAAGAAAAAGTCTCTTTGGTCTAAGACAGTTGATGATGTAAGTAGTTTCACAGTATTGTCAACAGGAGAATGTATGCATTTTCCTATCTGTTTGATGGACAACATTAAAATAAAAAAACCATTGCCCTGTCTGTAGATCATGGAAAAACTTGTAGACATCGTCCACTTTTTACATGTCGAAATTCAAGATGCTTTTGGGCCGTATGGTATGCTCAGTCCCTACTCTCTCATACATCAAATTATCACCTGGTTAGCACTAATTTTTGTTTCTTTTCGTTTCTCTTTTTCCAGCAGATGGAGTTGTACAGTCAAATGAGTCTTCAGAGAGCAATCCAATATTAGGATCAGCTGGTCTCTCACTTCATTATGCTAATATAATTTCTCAAATTGACAATATTGTAAGTTTTTTCTGGTGCATTATTTCCCATATTCAAATCCCCAAATTTAGCGTTATGCTATATATTCTTTACTTAGTCTTGAGTAGACCCAGGCCACTGTTTATTGAATGATTTTGGTTACCTAAGGTTTCCCGAAGCACCGTTCCCCCACAAAGCACAAGAGATGCGCTCTACCACGGACTTCCCTTAAACGTCAAGTCTGCTCTACGAACAAGACTGTTGACTTGCTCAGAACTTCAAGAGGTATTATGATGCTAAAGAATGTTGCTTGTTTAGCCACAATTACAACCGTTTACTCGGTGGATTCTTTCTAAATTTGTAAATTCTTTTCTTGCTATTGCAGCTTCCAATCACTGAAATCAGATATTCCTTGGAAAAGACGTTGCAATGGATCGTCCCGGTTGCTAACAATACAGCCAGGTACTTCAATTAGGACAAACTGTATCTACAGAAAAAACCAAAAAAGAAAAAAAAATCAGCCAGTGCTTTGATCGCTGTCACGGTATTGGCTCTGTGTTAATCCTTTCTTCCAATGTTATGCCAGGGCGCACCATGGCTTCGGATGGGTTGGCGGATGGGCGAACACGGGGTTAGTTAGATCCTCCTCTGTTCTATTCATTTTTCCATTGTACTTGGCAGTCCATCGACGAACGAGTTCTTACAGTACATCCTTTTCTCACCAATTCTCTCTCACACAGGAGCGGTTTGCCACGGAAACAGCCCGACGTTCTGAAGATCTCGACTCTCCACCACGCGGACAAGGAGAAGGCGGACGCGTGCATCCTGGACCTGGTGGTGTGGCTCCACTGCCTCGTCAGCTACAGCAGGCCGAACAAGCTCGGCCGGTCGCCGAGCAGGTCCCCCGCCCGCTCTTCTTCTTCTTCTCCCGCGCAACCGACACACACAGCCTCTCCGCCGCGGTCACCGCCGTCGTCATCGTCCAGTCCGAGCGGCACGTCGACCGCGCTGACCAGAGAGGACCGGGAGACGCTGCGCCACGTGCACGCTCGGCGGCGCCACCGCGCCCCGGGCGCGACTACGAGCAGGAGCCAGGAGCTGCCGGCCGGCGGCAGGTCCACACTGAGCAGGAACGACCGGCTGAGCAAGAGCGGCAGCCACTCTCCTACTTCGCGAGAGAAGAACGGCGGCGAAGGTGTCTTCCCCCTGACAACGAGCAGCGGCAGTAGGCCTCCTGCTGTGGAGTTCGATATCGACCAGATCAACAGGGCGCTCGACGTGGTGGACAGAGTGGACGTGCTGAAACAACAACCACTGTGAGAGCGAGATCCGATCCAGGCGCTGCGTGCGTGCATGCGTGCCAGTTTTGTTTCGTGCGGTGGACAAGCGCGCGTCGGAGTGTGGGCGCGGCGGGGACGTCTTTGTACTTATGATCTGTGGTGTGTGCGTGCGCTGTGGGTGTGATAGGTTGGAGTTTATAGGAAGTTCCGAAGTGGCCCTGTTTTAGGGGTGAGAAACAAGGCTTCATAAACCGGTTTGGTTTCGAAACCGGACGGCACTGGTGTTTGATCAGTTTTTACGAAAATCGAAAAAAAAAAAAGCTACAGTAAATCAGAAAAACCGAGTAAATTCAAAAATCAAAATTTTTATAGAAAACTGGTCTGTTTTACCCGTTTATCCCGTTTATCGGTCGGTTTTTTTTGTTTATCGATCGGTTTTTTCGGTTTACTTTTTTTAAATTTGAAATCAAATCGGTTCGAGCAGTTTTTCACCGGTTTTTTTTACCGATCGGTTTGATGGTTTTCGGAATTTATTATTTTTTTTAATTTTGAATTTTATTTATTTATTAAATCGAAAATCGGTCGACTTTTTAAATCAGATCGGATCGGTTTCATCGAAAACTACGAAACCGATCGGTTTTTATCGGTTTTATAAACCCTGGTGAGAAACCGTGAGTGATCTCAGGAACGACCGTGTTGATTATAGCAGATTATAGTACGTACATAACTCCTGCAGAAACTCTCTGCGAGCAATGCAAATGTGCAGGTAATTTTTTCTCTACTCTGTTTCTCATGGTGTTCAGTTTCTGTACAGGCATAAACGCACAGTAGTTTATTTATTTCCGCTGTCGCTCTGGAGCTGTGAGCAAGGGTAAAACTAATAAACTACGAAATGTAGTGCGAAAAACAACTCAGCTGGTAGGTGAAACTGATCCGTTTTTATTGTTGCCGGAGAAATCTCGATGAAAGTTGTTCGATAGGACCGATTTTCATTAAAAAAAAAAAAACCTTGAACATGCTGGTTCCTACCCGTTTTCTGAACCCTGGCTGTGCGGGAGGTCCCGCGCACCTCATGCGCAAGCTCATCAGATTCAGGTCCGGTGGCCCGTGATCCGCTGCGCTCGCCCAAGTCGCCTTGCGTGCGGCGCATGCCATGTATCTGTGTCTGGAGGATTGGGCGCGGAGAAGTTATACGTCAGGTAGCCTAGCTACAACTACACGCTACAAACCTTTCGTGCGTGAAGGGAAACGCTCCAAACTTTTCGTCGAACAAAATGGCTGATTCCTTCACGCAACTTTTCAGAACGGCAGCGTAGGTCCGTTCATCAGGGACAAGAGCTACCTGTGGCTGTGGGCAAGCAGGCCGCCCGTCCTTCCATGAAGTGTTGTCGCGGGTTACCTCAAAATTATTTCACAGAAGGAGCCCTAATTATCAGGCCCGATTAGCAGGTATGGAGCTCCATCTGCTGGGCTGCTGTATTTGGATAATTAACGATGACACTTCGCCCAAGTAATCAATCGGTAAACCACCGAACAGTTTCTCGAGCTAACATGAGCCTATAAGAAGGCAGCTGACAACTACCCACAGGAGTTTCAAGCTCATTAAGAGATATGTGCTCTCAGTATTAGTACTAGGTACCTTAAAATATAGAGTAAATTTCACAAAATTACAGCTAGTTTGTCAAAACTATCACAAAACTACAGATTTAGTACATGCATATATCACAAAGCTACATATTTAAGGAATTGTATTACAATATAAGTCGTGTATCACAAAATATGTAGTTTTGTGATATATCACTTATAAAGTATGTAGCTTTGTGATACACTTTCTAAAACATGTAGTTTTGTAATATATATATATATATATATATTTGTAATAGTTTTGATAGATTAGTTATAGTTTTGTGAAATTTACTCTAAAATATATCTGTCGCCACCGGCCTAACGTGGTGTAATTGGACCATACTATCAAAAAAAAAAAATGGAGCGCTTTTTGGAGGAGAAATAATTATTAGGACGAGGACAAACAATACAACCGTGCATTGCATCATGTGTGTGTCATCGAAAAGCCCTTTTTACATGTGCCAAAAGTGCAATAATGCATAGAGCAGCTGCTGGGGAATTAAGAAATGGCTGGACAATGATGGACACGTGTGCTCTATATCTAGATGCTAATTAACTTCACTTTTAATTATGTCGCTATATATGCACGCGTTGAATCAAGGGGTGTGTCATGTGTTAAATCTTTTTTTTTTTGGATTTTTTCAGACTTCGGATTTTGATCTTTTTGATGAGACCAGCATCAATCGGCCACCGGCCAGAACAACTCAACCACGAATAATGCTTTAGTACCAGTTACAACCACCATGAGTCGAGTCCAACACGTACCCGCAGCAGCACCAGGAACACTTGACTACAGCTGAAGGTGCCGAATTATTGGGTCTACACTATACTGTATGAACCAGCAGGGACGCCACTAGCAGATTCGCTTGTAATTTACAGACGATTAGTAAGCGCAAACCCAAGCACGTAACAATATTCTGCTATCAACACAGGAGGAGGTCGAGAGACACGACGGCGAAGCATCTATCGTGCGTGTTCCAGGTTACCTGTCTCTCAAACCACCGGTGCCTTGCTGGCCTTGGGGGCGAAGCAGGCGGCGGCGCGCTTGCAGGAGCGGTAGAGGCTGAGCACGGACAGCCACTCGGCGAGCGCGTCGCCCAGCCCCAGCCGCGGCCTTCTGCTCCGGCGCCGCACCATCCCGCCCAGCCGGCCCGGCGGAGGGTGGTGCGTCGCGGCGTACTCGGCGGGGACGACGGCTCCGTAGGGGTCGGCGCCGCCGCAGGACCGGGACAGCAGGGACGGCGGCAGCGGGAGCGCCTTGTTCATCCCCTTGGAGTTGGAGCGGTTCCGGGCGGGCGTCTTGGGGATGCCGGGGCGGTGCTCCCACGAGAACGGCACGGAGGAGGACCGCAGCGCCAGCGGCGAGGGCAGGAACCGGTGGAACGGCGACGGCGACGTCGGCGGGAAGGAGGAGAACGGGGAGGCCGCGGCGATGGACGGCGAGTGCTGGCCGGGGGGCCTGGACGACGGGAGGAGGCGTCTGCGGCGGCGGCGGCGAGGGGTGGACACGGCGGAGGAGGGTGTGGCCGGCGCCGTAGGCGGCGCCGGCGACGAGGGACGCGACGGGGAGGCGGGCATCGAGGGGTCCTGGTCGGGTGGTGGTGCTGGACCTGGCGGTGGCGGGTGGGGGCACGCAGAGCAGAACCGGGACCGGGTTTTTATGGTGCGCGCGCGGCACATCGACGGCCGAATATTTATTTTAGGACCCTTGTTCCGCCATGTAAGACGATCAGACGATGACGTGATTGCCCGCCTCCTTCCGTTGGCAGCAACCAAGTGGGCCAGTGGCCCTAGCAGCAACCGTTGCTAAACCGCTGCTGCTGGAGCAATCTTACCTGTACTTCGAAATTCCTTTACTGCTTCTATACGGAACCTTGTACTGTAGTATTTGTAATTGTATAATTAAGACAGCCATTTCAACTTGCGACTTGTAGACACTCCTACAATAAAAGAATTTTGGTAGGTGGGTACATGTAAAACCTCTCAGACTTTCCTTGAACAGAGGATTTTTTTCTATTTTCTGTATTTTTTATATGAAATTAAACTAATGCAAGTATCTATTAAAATTCTGCGCTCTAGAATATGTGTAGGTGAGTTTTTTTTTTGAGAAGGTGGGTAATTTTTCTAACATTTGATAAATAAAACAAGCTATATATTGAAGAGGAAGGTACCGCTCCATTCGCTCCTGGTTTTTGGTCTTTTTTTCAACCCTGCGAGAATCGCGTCTCTCATTAATATAGACGAGAGGGAATCGTAAGTTGAGACATGATCAGCTGGTAATACGTCGCCGATCACGTTCGTCTCAAGCTTCGCGTGCATGCATGGGCATCAAGGTGAAAGAAAACGGAACGAGCTAGTGGTATAGTTGCACGTGGACGCGAGACATGGACGTACTGTTCCCATCCGCGCTGCTGGTGCGCCGTACGTTGGACTGCGCCGAAGCGGACGCGGGGATTAAACTTGTTATCTGCAATGCAAACCATACAGTAATCCCGAACCCGACCGATTCTTGGGTCGATCGATCATTGGATGTGATATTGTGATACGCTACCGATCGATATACCGATCTCCTTGGCTGCTCTGCTTTTATCCAAGCGCTTTTTTGAACTCCGGTGAGCATGTAGTACTTGTAAGTAAATAAGACTCGCACGAAAGGTGGAAAACTTGGAGAAGCTGACGACAGGTTTTTAACCGGGACGGCGAGAAAGGGTGGATTGCAAACTACGAAATCAGGGAGAGCTAGGTAAGCAGCCAGCCGAGATGTGCACGCATGGCGTTGAAACGAAACATTCGCTCTCTCCATAGTCCATGAATGTTCTAGGAAAATCGATCGTGTCTTACATTGCCTTCTGGCCTACGCAGGGTTCTCCGGCGCGCCGGCCACTTACCTTCACGACGAGAAAAAGCAAACAAGCAAAAGAAAGCACCGGACGATCATCGTCCAAAGTAACCTCGGTACAAATTAATCAGAACGCTCGCTCTCGGTGGTCTGCGAAGCCAAATACTACTTCAACAGAGGCATCGATCATCGACCGTAACCTCAATACCTCATCATCACACGCATCTCCATCGCGGCCTGCGCCACCTCTGTCTCCTCCGCCATCCTACGCAACCTCGATCGATCTCCTCCTCCATTCGCTGGTTCCGTGCCTTTCCGCCGGTTCCCGGTGGGCGACCGAGCGTTTTCACCCGGCGGCAACGGACAACCGCAAGCCCACAAAACTCCGGGAGTTGCCTGAAAACGATCCGGGTTCCGTGCTCCGGTCACCGTACGAACGTCGCCTTGAATTGTCTCGCAACGCCCACACACCAGCCACACCAGGTGATCGACGACGACGACGACGACGGGTTGTTAATTAATCGGTGAAGAAACGGAGGTGATTGCGCTCTCGCTGTCGCGCCGTCTGCCTTCTCGCCAGGACTGTCCCGGCCGGCGACAATCGATGACTCGCAGGAACATTCCTTTCGGTTAGTAGGCAGGTTACGAGAGACAGCCGGCGTTTACTTGAGAGCCCAGTCCAGGGTTGGTTTACCCATCAAAATCCACCAGCTTATTTGGCCTATAGCTCGCCAAATTTCTCTGCTCCGCAAACTCGCTTCCAACGCGCAGGACAAACGACCTCTGGAAATTTCAAATAAAAACCGTTCCTATCTCTCTTTCGCTCTCTCTGACTCTGGCGGATCGAGACCATGTAGCGACACTATATAGGAGTACCATACTCTCGTTGAGCACGTATACAAAAATCCTCTGGAAATTTGTCCATTTTCTGCCTGAACAATAAGTTATATACATACGTATTGTTGTTGGATCTTTGTTGTTCTTAATCAGACGCTGTACACTCGCTATGATCAGAATTATGATGGATCTGATTGATTGACGTCCTTGTTTCAACAAAAACTTAATTCGGAGGTACTTGGATACAGCAGCCGGAGGCCAGCGTGTAGGAATTGGATACTGGGCTGATCGATGTGGATAGATCAACAAGCTAGCGAAGCAGAGATGGAGAAAGGAGTTTTAAGTTGATAGTAACACATTCAGTTATTCAGACAACCAGGGTCTTAGTTGTTCTGTAGGAGTATTGGCTAGTAATGTTCAAGAAATGGGAGCGACAAGCA
Source organism: Zoysia japonica (assembly GCA_001602275.1). Taxonomy (NCBI): domain Eukaryota; kingdom Viridiplantae; phylum Streptophyta; class Magnoliopsida; order Poales; family Poaceae; genus Zoysia; species Zoysia japonica. Next base: position 1,558,026 of record BCLF01000017.1, read on the forward strand.
ACAGTTCATCCAACATACTGGTTGGTAATCCAAGTAATGAGTCTCGCTCGTCACCATCCTGAAAAGTATCGACAGTTTATTAGAATGATTTATGTTCTTTTCGTGGGATATAACCTATTTATGATACAAAGAGTTGTACTCCGTATGATAATCTTTTTTATGATGAATCCAATCGCATCATTTTTTTTATATGGTTAAACATCATGAAATATTATTCTAAAAAACATCATGAAGTATTAGCTATAGATAATAGATGGGCTCAAAAAAGGTCTTGACTTCGATCGAATGTTATATTATCCTAGGAGGCTTAAAAACAGGTAAATATTTTTATTTTTAGTACCTTTTCAATTTCCTTAGTGATCCACCATTTATTGATTTCTATATTTAACCTTTTTTAGAACTCCAAATGGACCCTTCAGATTCTACGGCAGTACGTTTGGCCAGCCCATGTAGCCCACGAGGCCCACTAAACAGTCTGCAGCCTTAACGGAGCTTCGGCTCCGCCTCTTTCCGTTCCCTTTTGCTCGAACACGCCCAATTCGGCCATCGAATCGCACCCTCCCCGCCAGGAAGAGGAACACGACGACGGCGACGGCCATGGCACTCAACCGCGGCTTGCGCTCCGGCCTTCGCCTCCTCGTCTCGTGCGCGGAGACAGCGGCTCCCGGTAAGGCTTCAGACACGCATTTCCATGCTCTCCCCGCGGCTCCGCCCCGTTCCGATCGGGGGGGTTCTCGATGCGATCTTATTTCCCCGCGTTATTCTCTGTTAATTATAAGAATGGATCGGGCCATTCATCCCCATGTTTGATTTGTGAACATGTATTTTTGGTTCCTCGTGGTCGTGGTGCTTGATCTGGCCTCGAGGTTGTGTGGCAGACGTCGCAGATTTTGGCTTGAATTTATTGCGGAAATCAGCCCCTGTACGTCGATATGAGGCCCATAGGAAGCCCATGTTTTGTAGACTAGGATGATTCGGTGAACGTAGGGAGATGCAAACTGCTCAGGCTCAGCCATTCTTGAGTCACATCCCAAGAGAGCTTGCGTTGTCCTAGGTCCTAGCATGCTAATAAGAGTTGCTACTACACAAATGAATTGTGCTGTCTTTGATCAACAGCCTGTATAATTTGCGTGTTACCGTTTAGTAGCTCTCCCATTCTGGTGGACAGTTGTAGGTTGCAATACATTGCTTTGCTGATATGAACCTATTTGATGTATATATACACCTTTCAAGCTCCAGTTTAGGTGCTGCTTTAATGGGTGAATGTCCTAGCTATAGTTTGATCACATAAGAAAAAAAGACAAAATACAGTGCTTGCATAGCAATGGTGTCTGACTGGTTTTAGCACTGGTGATCATGACCCCATGTCCTATGAAAAAGTAATAAGTGACATAAATTTTATAAAGGAACTCTTCTAAGTGGAACTCTGGTTTCTGTATCGCTCTACTCTAAATATACTATTTATTATCTATTTTCTGTGTAAAAATGCTAACATGCTTCCTTATTGCAATTGCTTGCCTTGCTTCATTTATGTAATCTGGATTCATCATCCGATGTCGAATCGGATGTAGAGCAACATCAATCATATTAACTCTACGTGAAACTTTCTAGTTCAGCAGTCAATGTGCAATCTGCATGACTATGCTAAACGAACTAGTGGTGCATTTTAGCTTGTCAAAGGAACGCCTTTGTTTCTGCGCAAAATTGCTAGATTGGACACAGCACTTCGCACTATGAAGATGTTGGCTTTTGACAGGTTGTTTTTCTTTGATATGATTTCATTCATAATTGTTTTCTTGGATACAAATATGTCTTTTTGTATGATATACGACATGATGCAGTAGTAGCTAGTACATTCTTTTACTTTGCCTATATCTGACTCACTTTTGTATCTCTCAGCTTACCGTGGATTCCATTCCACTGTTGTAAGGAGGATGGGAGCTCATGCACATGATGAACCATACTACATTCATGCCAATCACATGTACAACCTACACAGGATGAAGCATCAGCAGCTTAAGGTGTCCCTCTCCGTGCTGGCTGCTGTTAGCATTGGTGTTGGAGTCCCTGTGTATGCAGTTGTCTTCCAGCAGAAGAAGACGGCCTCTGGATAAGTCAAATGCAGGAGATGACAGTTTTAGAACCTATCTATGATTTTCTTCTTCTTCTTTTTTTTATAGCATTATGAGAAGTTTTCTCTAAAGCTTCGGTGTTGCATCGATCATTCCTTGCTGTTTTCTTTGTTAACATTTCCTTGTTGGCTTTGGGTGTAGCGATACCATATTCTGTTAATAAAATGATGGCTTGTAAACTTTCCCAAGCTGAGGAAAATGAGCAGCCATGTTGTCAAATGTCATGTTTTATACTCCTATTTTCTTGAAGGCTCTGACCTCTCTGCGTATGTGTATCCCTGTGATTTCTTGATAAGTTGGTCAACTTTCAATTCAGAATCAGATTTCATGAATCTGCTATCACATCATTCAATGTTTTGCTCTTGCAATCATTCAAAACCTGTAACTGTCATGGCTCATGAGAGTTTAACAAAAATGATTAGTAGTAAAATTTAACAGCTTGTGCTTGGGATCATCCACCAAACTGGGTCTCAACAGTGTAATGTGGCATCCACTTATACATGATGTGAAAGATACGATCGAATCAGTTATATGCACCATAAAATGGCCGTAATGTATTCAATTCATCGGGCCATCAATATAAGGAGGGGAGGCAGGCCACAAGGACTCAAGGAGTACCAGACTTCAAAGCAAGCGAGGCAATGAGCATGAGCAATCAAGCAAAACACACGAGTATATGATCATTATAGCATGTTGTTGTCAACTCATACAGTTTCCTCATTCTGTTGAATCATGTATACCCGAGCACAAAACAGCTTCCATTGCTACCAAAGAAATTAATTAAACGCCATGGGAACCAAAATTCCAACATGTGCCACATACCAAGCCAAATTGCCTCGAGAGCTAAATTCCGTCAGGTGTACTCCTACATCAATCCAAAGCTAAATTACAAAAAGCATTACCTCCTACATGCGCGTGCAGGAGGTGTCGAAGTCGTCAGGAGCAACTCTGGCGATCCACTCGGCGAGGCTCCTCTTGACCTCGCGGTGGTTGACGTAGGCTAGCTCGGACATGCTGCACAGGTTGACCACCACCGTCTCGTTGAGCGCCGCCGTGGACACCCTCTCCAGCGCGCCCTCGAGCACCTTGATGGCGTCCCCGAGGTCCCGCGAGTACATGAGGCACAGCGCCTTGTTGTTCAGCGCCACGGCGTCCGCCTCGATGCAGCTCTCGTACTCCCGCACCGCCGCCGCGTAGTCCTTGCCCACGATGCACTCCAGCGCGCGGTTGCGGGCCAGCAGGTTGGCGTACTGCGCTGAGTCGGCCGCGGCGGCGACCACGGACTCGACGTGACGGAAGGTAGCAGAGGCCGCGGTGAGATTGCCGATCTGCAGATGCGCGTAGGCGAGGCGCGAGAGGAGGACCGGGTTGCTCGGCTCGCGGGCGGCGATGTCGGCCAGGAGCGCGAGCGCGACGTCGAACTCGCGGTGGGCTAGGTGGTCGGCGGCGAGGAGGGACGCGACGAGGACGTCGCGGCGGCGCCACTCGGGGTGTCCGGCGTCGGGGCGGGCGCGGACGGAGGAGAGGAGCGTGTAGAGACGGTCGAGCGCCAGGGAGGCAGGGACCGGTCCGGGAGGAAGAGCGGGAGGACGGCGGCGGCGGGCAGGCCGGATCCGGGTGGAGGGAGGCGAGCAGAGCTGCGGCGTCGGGGAAGCGTCTGAGCTTGGCGAGGGAGAGGGCGGAGAGCGCGGATAGGAGGCGGTCGTGCGGTCTGCGGATGCTGGGCGTCGGACGGGTGGGAGAGGAGCGCCTGCCACTGCCCTCGCGTGGCAAGGTCGTAGGGCACCGAGAGATCGGGGAGGGTTGTCGCAGTGGCGTCGGTCACCGGCGGCGGAGATGGAGGGAAGAGGCGGCAGCCATGGCTCGGTGGTGATCGAAATCGGAATCTCGGCAACGGAAAGGAGCGAGAATTTTCAGTTTTTACCACTAAAGTAATACTTTAGCCTACTAAATTCATTTTTTATTTAAAATATATCATTTTTAAAGATTTTTAAGTATTTTTATTATTTTACATTATTTTAAAATAAACATAATATGAGCTCAAATGATGCCAATAGTGTAATAAATATAATATAAAAAATACAATTCATTATTACACAATGTAATAATATAATATAAACAATAAAAGTGTTAAAATTTTTAAAAAATGGTATGTTTTGAAATAAAAAAATGTATTTAGTGGTTTTAAATACAAAGCTTACAAATTAAGTAGTAAATATTAAAAGGTAGCCGTATTTGATAAAAAATCTCAAACGGAGTTAGGCTTCTTTCTGGCTCGACTTTTTTGTGCGTTTTCATTTATTTTTGACACAGGCGGCCCAGATTTTTATTTGGTGCGTGCATTGGGCTTCCAGTTTTTTTTTTTTTTTGGTACAACACCAAATCCCTGCAGGTGAGAAAGAGATGCACAACGCACACTTTTGTACTATAATAACTTGTCTTCAAATAAAAGCACAGGAAAGGCTGCAAAGTGGACGCAATCGAATGCAAACATGTAACCATACATAAAAAATGAGCTTTATTCATTAGAATATCAATTTTTTTAGCTCACAGGAGAAGCTGGAATCAGCTACTCAACTGTATAGTCAACTCATACAACAAAGCTGAACCCAACCAAAACGACTGATAACTTTAGGATGACCAACAAGAATCAGAGTATCTTCTTACAACGAGGGATTGAAAACCCAGAATGCACATTCCTGCATTCGCTTCCTTCCAACTCAGGCAAATGAGCTGAGATGTTGTACAACCGAGGAATCTAGAGAAAACAAACCATTTGGGTTCCAAAAGTCAAAGAATGGGGGTCAGCAGGTAAGTTCAACCTGAAGAATTTATGTTTGCAAGTGACTTGCTTCCCTAAAAGTTTTCATCGACATCTCAGTTTGTCCAGGACGCGGACCTCTTCAAAACAGGCTTCAGCATCGCCCTGTCTTCTTCCAGGGCAATCATGCCAATATGTGAAGGATCCTCCAACAACATCTTGGCAACTAAATACCCGGCAATGGACCAAGTCTGGAATTTCCTTGCTTGCTTGCCAATATACCGCCCAAGCTTCCCGTCGTAATACTCTGGCCAACTGTCCTTCAACAGCCTCCTCTCAGCTAGGTCAATAGCCCTTCTTGCAATTTGTGGCCTTCCAGTCTTGATGCAGGCTGCTGTCAGCAGCCAGAGAAGAACTGCAAAAAGGTGAACAAAAATTCATGAGTGAAATAACCCACATGTTCAGGAAGCCTGAAGTCTGGATTAAGAACAGTCACAAAGAATAATGAAGGTATTCAGTATCTCAGGTTACAAACTTCTACAGTTCTACTGGAATACAAGTTAGAACATCATTAAAAAAAGATCAAGACCAAAAGCATTATACAACCGGGCCAACCGGCACTAAAAATTATGTACTATTCGCAAAAGGAAAAGGGGTGAAATGTTAAATATGATAGAGGTGTCTCTCAACACTAAAAAAATGAATCATTTAGGATCAGAATACCTGGATTTAGGGACATCAAGTATCTGCTTAAACTATAATCCAGTTGGCTATTGCTTATTGTAAACAGTTTCAAAACATACGGACAAAATAAAATTTTACAAATGTGACCCTAAGTAATAACCGTAAAATATTCAAATAGGAAATCCAAGGTAAATGCAAAGATGTTGTGGAACCGCACCGGGGGCCTCCGCTCATGACGCAGAAAGAGAGACCCCCTAGGCTTCTTCTTTTTTTTCCTTCTCTCTACCCACAGCTATCTTTATAGCCATAGACGCTGGGGACAACTAACCTTAACAGATTAACAACTTAATCTAACAAACTAACGATCTGATCTTATCTTACTAACAAATCCTAACAAACTAACTGATAACTGCAGCTGCTGCTGCCATAACATTACTCCCCTCGGCGAAAGACAGCTCTGTCTTTGAGCTGTACCGGAACGCTCGTCCCTCTAGGTTCCTGGCACCTACTCTCTGATTCCCAAGAGAGAAAACAACTTCCTCCTGGTTCCCATGAAAAAATGCCTGACTTCTTTCCTTCCTCAAAGGCGCAGATGGATCCTTTGATAATGAATCTTTCATGGATAATCACATGCACCACAATGGTGGATCGGTTATCCACAGGCTCCTCGAAGGACAACAAAGAGAATTGATGCATGAAGACGGGTTTGATCTCCTTCGAAACAGGATTGTTGTCATCTTGAACAGATTTGTTGTCCTCCAAGATGGGGCTGCTATCCTCCGAAGCAGGGTTGCTATCAACTTGAATAGGGCTGACATCCTCCAGAGCAGGGCTGTTGTCCTTCAAATCAGAGTTGTTGTCCTCGGCTATGATCTGTGGCACTGGAGCCAGCAAACCATCACAACACGAGATTGCAGCCTGCTTGTCGAAATTTGCCTCCATACGTGCAATCGCACGTCGTGATCATCAAGCCTCGTGTTAATGATGACGATCTGCGTGTTGATGATGGTGGCCTGTGCCAAGATCAAATCCAACTTGGCAAAGAACGTGGTCGCAGGATCGCTGTCGGCATTGAAGATGGCGATCTGCGCCAACATCTGATCCAGCTTGGCGGAGAAGATGGTGGCTTCAGGATCGATGGCGCCGGCCATGGAGGGCGATGCGCCTTGCTGTCTCTGAATACCAATTGTTGTAGAACCGCACCGGAGGCCTCCGCCCACGGCGCAGGAAGAGAGACCCCAAGTCTTCTTCTTCTTTTCTTGCCTTCTCTCTACCCACAGCTGCCTTTATAGCCATAGGCGCTGGGAACAACTAACCTTAACAGATTAACAACTTGATCTAACAAACTAACGACCTGATCTTATCTTACTAATAAATCCTAACAAACTAACTGATAACTGCAGCTGCTGCTGCCATAACAAAAGAATGCTAACCTGGCCACGATCCTCCATTGTGGTAGCTCCATCTGGTGTTTTTGGGATCACAACCTGTCACTATTCGCCATTCATGGTTTTCAATAGCCGGATAACAAATCTTCAGAGGCATTTCCCCGATAAGTTCCTCCCAACGCTCCTCAATAAGATCCATTATGGCCGTAGACTGCTCAGGTGTTGCAAGAGATGAAAGTATGGCAATCATGTTACCAAGTGCAAACCAACGAAAGTCCATCCTTGCAGGACTGACATTACCAATGAAGAAACCACCTTGACAAGGCACAAATTCAAATAACCAGTCCGGAATAGAATCCGGAATTACATTGAACTTGTTGACAGCTGTGTGAGAATATTCTTCTGTCTTATAGCGATAGATGTCATTTAGCTGCTGGAAATCAAGCCAAAAATAACTCCGCATGTGATAACTTAAAGCATGAAGGCGAGAAGCAATCTTCTCTATAAACTCCTTTCCTTCATTATCATGCTTAAGCATTTGAAGCGCACACCTAAGTGCCATAAAGAAAAGCGCTTGGATTTCAATGGGGTAGCCATATACACCCTACAATTGAGACTTTCAGAATTAGAACGAATATAAAAGCTCAATTGAAATCAAAATGGTATTTCAAACAAAGCAGTTTGGAACTTATAATAGCAAGTAACTCTCATGTTCGCATGTGACTACTAAACTTAGCAAATATCATCTGAGAAACATTCAGAATCAAATGTATCATTTTTTATGTGCATATATCAGCAAGACAGCAACAACTAGAGGACTAAACTGCTTTTCTTGTTTTATGCGCCATTTGTAGGAAAATTCATTCATATACAGTAAAATATGTTTGATGTTGTACTTTGAGAAAAAATAAAACTACATTATGAATTTATGATATATATGAAATAAGAACAGGCAGGACATACAAGATTCAAATATTGACAATGGCCAGGTCTAAGGCATCGCAACCCACAAAAATTAAACTAAGCTCATGATTGATAGAAACTATGAAGTCAACATAGAAAAATGCGAGAAACAGGTAACTGTGCTAGCCATAGAAAATTGATATGTCCACAACATCACCATTTTTTTTTTTTGATATAACTATACAGAGTTAAAAACACAGCGTAGCATGCAATGGACCAGTACTTTACCCAAACACCCTCGAATGAAGCTCCAATACCATCACTATGGAGGGGAAATACTTTAATTAGAATATGCTTTCATCCAGGGAACAAAGAAGAGAGCTCTTCTGGGAAGTGAGTTTTAAAACTTCAACTTTAGAACTTCAAACTTAGTCAGTAGCCAGATTCATTGTAAGCAATTCCAGTCCCTACTGCAGAGCTCGGATTCTAACCCGTGGGACAAGGGACAGTCTCAAGTAGACAGTTTCTATGGGGTGTAGGCCTCTCAAAAGATTCCAACTTTCAGATTGTTTACCTTGTAACTTAGCATGTCTATTCATGTCTTACGTATGTTGACGGTAGGAAACATGCAGACATAACCAAAAGAGCTGGAATCCTTACATTATGTTTAAGAAAGACTATCCTTATTCTGAGAAGGAAAGATGGATAGTACAGACAAAAGGCTGCTTAAAAGAGCTAGATATTTATTCTGTAACAACCACAGTAATAAACAAGCTAAATATAGACATAAAACCCACTGAAAGACAGAGCACATGCCAATAGCTTACCATTCTGCGATCTATCATGCAGCAACCATCAGCGCATAACAATGTCGGGAAGGTGTCGAAGGCCTCAGACAAGCACAGGCTCAGTATGAGCCTCATCCCTTTCTGGCATTCCGGTGTCTCTGAAAGAGTCAAATCCCCAGTGGACTTTGTGTACGCCCGCAGGAGTATGATCCACCAGAACCCTGAATCGACAGGGGCAACCCTACCAATTGCGCTCTCCCCAAAATCAGCGTGCAGGGTATCGAGACCCTTTTTCGCGTCATGCAGCACCTTGAAGCTGGCCGGCATGGCCCCTTCCCCGAGCTTGAACCGATCAACTTTCTTCTCCCAGCCCTGCAGAAGCAAGGTCTTCAAAAGGAAGTTCTTGACAATCTCCGGCTCGCCGTTCATCAGGAACGCCATCGCGCTCGGCACGAAATCCCTCACGAACACCTGCCGCCATGTTCCCCACAAAACGGATAAGCACATAACCACAAGCATCTAAATTACAAGCTTGGAAGCAAAGGAATTCGTATCGTAGCAGTACGAACTGTGAAGCGTGGTGAGAGAGGGCACAGCACACCTGGTCGTAGTTGAGGACTTCCTCGGACGCGTGGTCAAAAGCGGCTATCGTGCCAAGAGGCTGGCCCCGGAAGAAGACGAGGGAGCGTCGCAGCGCCTCCCACGCGTCGCCGACGATGGGGTGCGGCTCGAAGGAGTGGAGCGCGGACGACGCGGGCGTGCCGACGAGCGAGCGCAGGCCGCCCCCCGGCGAGTACATGCCGTCGAAGGCGCCGCCGCCCCTGCCGTACCCGCCGCCGGAGTGCGAGACGTCGCTGAGCGAGCAGTCGTCGAAGGAGCGCTGGCGGTCGACGTTGATCCGCGGCTTGTCGAGCAGCCGCGAGAGGTCGAAGTCGTCCGACTCCGACAGCGACGTGTGCGACGCCGACCGCCGCATCCCCCCGCCCGCCGCCAGGTCCATGGCGCCCGCGCCCGACCTTTCGCTCCGACGCTCACCGACTCCCGGCCGCCCCCCGCCGCTTCCTCGCTCCGGCCGGATCTAGCCCGGGCGCCGGCGAGCGAGCGAGAGATCTGGGCGCGGACGCGATAGGGGGAGGGGGAGGGGGAGGCGGCAGCGGGAGCCGGGCGCTCGGAGCCGGGGAACACGGCCGCGCGAATCTCGAGGCGGTGGGAGGGACGGGGAGCGGAAAAACGTGCACGGGGCCTGGCGCCGCCGATTTATACAGCGATGGGGCTGGGAATCCTCGCGTGCGGACGGGCGCGATCTTGAGGCCGTGCGGCACCACGCCGCCTTTATAAACCGCAGTCTCCGGTGGGTCCGGAGGTTTTGGGACCCGCACGTCGGCGGGCTGGGCAGTGGGCCAGCTCAGTGCACGTCGGCGGTCTCCTTTTTCTACGGAGCGGGCCGACGGCGACGGGTCTCCCACGCGGCTCTGCACGTGGGGTTGGTGGGAGCGAGGGGGCGGTCGCGGCGCCGACGTGGCGCGGCGATCGCGTAGGCGCCCAAGAAATGAAAGCAAAGAAAGGCGCGGGCATGGCGACGGGCCAGCGGCGGCGACGTGGCCGGCGATTTGCCGGGCCCAAATCAGTCGCGGCAGCGAGCGGATCGTCTTATCCTGATCGATCCTGATATGATATGGTGTGGGGTACTAGACTCTTCGGGTCTTTGGCAACCAATGAAACAGAAGATTCACGAGCACGCAAGAATGAATTCCCTGATGACAGTTCTTTCTGGCTTTTGGAAAACTACCGCCTGCCGTGCCGTCATCGACGACGCATCACCGTGCGTGCGTCTACGGTGTCGGTTAGGAAACTCTGTCCTGTACGGTGCAGAGACATCTCTCTCTCTCTCTCTCTCGATCTCGAAGAAGAAGAAGCGGTTAGGTTGCAGGTGCTTGTCCCCAGAACAGGATCACAAGGATCTGGTTCACGTGGAGATACCAGTGAGACGGCCGCAGATGGACGGCCCCGTGCGAGTGGAGGTTTGACGCGTAAGTGTGGAAGGAGCCACGGCTTGGTCGCTTGGAGGATCCGCGCGGGCGACCGTTGGGATGCGGCAGCGCTACGGTTTCGAAGGGGACGCGAGCGCGGTGGGATGGCACGTCGATCGCCCGGCGGGTGGCCTCCTCCATCGAGGCGCGCTGGGCGGCATGGCTTTGCCTGGCCGCGACGGGACGGGACGGATCAGAGCACGCCAGCGCCGCGGCCTCCATGGAGAGACCGGTTGGGAGGGAGCTGTTGTGTGTGTGTGCATCGCATGGCTCTACTTGTAAGCTCCTGACGTGTGTGTGCGCTGGTCGCTGATGGACGCGCTGTTGCTTTTCCGGCACGTGCAGTACAAAATCAGCCGCCACGCCACTTTTATTCCTGATTCAGAAGCAAGAGACGATATCAGGCCGCCACGATTTAAATACCCAAGAGACCATTGTACTAAAACGTTTCGGTTGCTACAAGCTCCTAGCTAGTACAAATGGTGAAATGGATGTCCCGCAACACTCAGCTACCATTACATGCATTTTGCCATATTTTTTTCGTAGCACGGCAGTTCTAATTCAGCTACTGTATCAATTTTAGCTAAACAACAAAATGCTGACCTCCAGCAAAAAAAAAATAAAAATAAATTGCAACAATGGGAAACAGCCGCTGCCACACTCCACCGACGAACGTGTCGGGCTCTTACGACAGCTCCGATATGACCCTCTCACACTTCTCCTCCAGGATCTTCACGGCTTCTGTGAACAGCACCTCCGGGGGCATAGCTCCAGTGGACTCGATGGTGACTATAGCAAGGAAGAACAATGACCAAAATACAAATTAGTACAACTTTGCTGTCACAAAAGGCATAATTATTGACAATCTCAGCATCAAACATAAAGCAATTATTCACGACGTACAGATGAAATGGTCTCTGACGCGCCGTAGTTCTATCTTTTGCCCGGTTGGTCCCATGACACATTCCCTGCAGAGCGTGCATGACCTTGGCCTAGCAACAACTGCTTTCTTTATCCCTATACACAGGAAGAACGATGGCTTCATTGTAAATTGCCATATAACAACAAAGTTGAATTCCTAGAATTCTTTCAAAGGTTTTCTTGACCAAGTTTAACCCATTTATAGCTTCAAACATTACGTTCCGTCACTGAAGTTTACTAAAATTGCTGATTGTCATTTGGTAAGAGCTTTAAAAACGATGGGTTCAATGTGAAAACTGGGGGAAATTACTACCTCCAATGTCTTCAATGTCAAAAACGTTAACAGGGCACTTCTTCTGTAGCTTCATTGCGTCATCACCTTCAATCTTATCGAGCAGAGCAACCTATATGATGCAATACACAAGTAATGAAATAGTTGCCTGCTATTTTCTGGTTGAATTTTCATAGAGATCTTTTTTACCTCCGGTAGCATTCTGTACCAGGCTGTAGCAACTGGAGACCACTTGGCATGAACTTTGCCGACTCCCTTCACAGCATGAGCCTCAAGCTCAATAGACTGTAAAATAAATATATCAAATAACCAGACACATGTTTTGATGTTTATAATATAGAAAGTGCATCCAGGTAGACAAAAAAAAAACTTTGGGTTTATAGCTTCAAAGCAGCAAAACAGTTTATTCCCATGGTACGATTTGAGGTAAAGCCAACCGACTACATATATTAACCTCTGTACTTTCCAGTGTACTGAAGCCTTCCTTTTTACCATATGGATTTAACAAAATACCTTAGATGCCGTTTGATATCTGGGAAATGGTATCTGGGAATGGGATTGGGATAGGAAACAGAAAATCTACACCTTTCATTTATACTTTCTACTAAATCTCAACCATTCATCTATTTCCCAATCTCAAACCCACTCATCATTTCCCACTCTCCAAACGCCACTTTAATGGAAACATGGAACCTGAAGAATAGAAGTACTCCCATAATAACGGTATTAAGGATACAGGTCACAAAATTACCTGTCCTGGACCAAGCCTAGCAATAGTTATATCATCGAACTTCACACCAAGAGGTTTTTTTGAGATCTCCTTTTGGCTTTGACTGAACGAAGTGAAGGTCTTCTGTTGGTCACCAGACTGTGCAGGAGATGATGCACTTAGTTGGCTACCTTCTGGCAACCACTTTAGTTCACCAGATTTCACTGCACAAACAAATAAACAGTCAATGCAGGGACAACAATAGAAAAGCTCAAACATCTTTCAAGAGATAGTCTGATTTAGCAATCTTTTAAATGACACACATAAATACATAATATAACTTGAGGCGCATAAACCACAAAGGTAACTCCAGAATGGCCTTTTTGTTTTGTCGTACAGTATTTTAAACAGAATTTCTCTTGATGTCAGTTAAGAGCATGCTTCATCCAAGTTGAGAAAATGTGATATTATAATGAAAAGGTGCATTGGGCATTTCAATTTGAAAGCAATGCATTATCATGGCTCAAAATAATAAGGTGTAGAAAACATTAAGAAACAAATACATTCCTACATGATAAATATTGGAAGGCCAAATTTACATATTAAGCAAAAAATATCAGTATGATGACCGCAATCTACACAAGACAGACGAAACATACCTGTAATTCGTGGAGAACCCTTTCCACATGAAACATGCAATTTATATACTATTGTGTTTCTTTCATTCGGGACATCATTCTCTGTAGAAACAGAAAAGAGGAATAAGCTGGCTCTTAGTATGTATGAAAGTGAATCTAGAGCAAATAATACCTGAGATATACTCAAAAAGCCTTGGATCTGCATCAAGTGGAATAAGTCCCAGCCTATGTGAAAGAACCTCATCTGCTATAACTGAGGTGTTGTCTACCATGAATATTTTCTCAATAGCCATAGTAGGAACCTATAAATACAGAAACAAAGTTTAATATAAGCACTATGGATTATAAACTCTGAACATATTCCATTCTTTGTCTCTTTGAGTATGCATCAAACCATGCAAATACCTCTGCAATGAGGATCCTCCGGAAAGCATTAGCCATCGATGCATCAATACCAATCATATCAAACTCCATATCATCTTCTGTGAGTCGATTGATCTCAATTTTGAAATTCTTGCAAAAATTTTCCACTGACACACTGTTATCAACTCCCATAGCAGCAAAAGCACCGGAGTATTGGAAACCTTGAGTCTAAAAGGACATATAAGAGAAAACATAAACATTGTGATGTATGATGCTAATAATAAATTAATGCAATATGAATAATTGTCTTCCACAAATGATTACAATGGAGTTCGAAAAATGTGCAAAATGGATTTATGAGCAACAAATTTGAATAACACGATTGAATCTTTCTCAAGCATGACCACAATTAAAAAATCTAAACTCTAAAAGGATTATTCAATAAGAACATCACAAATGGTACAGTTAATCCAACTGAATACCATTTCTTTGAAAATTAAACTAAACAAGGAAATGAAATTTTAAGAGAACACGGCCAGGCCATTATCAAAAAGCAAGATAACAGTATTAGTAAGAACATAAACTTAACGCCACAGAATAAAAATCATTTGTTTTCAGTATTCTGTGCATGCACCAATTAGATGCATAGCATTAAACCATCCGTATTTCTCTGTGTTAAATTAGAGAAACTTCGGGTGCATTCGGAACGTAGTTTAATGGCGGCGCTGTATATTGTACTCCATTGCGTCTACAGTGAATTTGTACCCGATGGCTGTACAGCTGCAGCTGTTAGTATCTCTTCCGAACGCACCCTTCCTTATTTACTATTGAAAGATAGCATAATACCCTACAAGCAATCAAAAAGATCGTAGTTCATTATATGCCATCGTATTTGAATTTTATCCCTCATGTGCCACTATTCATTTTATGTAGTTAACTAGTGTATCTGTAATGTGTTATTTATGAAATCATCTCTTGTTTATTTATATTTATTTTATATGATTAAAATATTTCTTGGTAATACATATTTATTTCTTTTTATTACATCATACCTACAGATTAACATTGTATTATATTCATAATTATAATGGCATGAACAAAACATAATCATTTGAATATACAAACATAGATAGTCACTTGTATAGTTGTATATGCAAGTATAGTATCATGAAAAAAAGTCTAGGAAAAATGTTAAATTTGTCACTATTTAACTCAGTTTAATAGCAGTTAATTTTATGTCAGTGACATGTAAGGGATGAAATTTAGATCCGAGGGCAAACAGGGATTTTTGAAATTTTTGATGGCTTGTAAAGCATCATGCTATCTTTCGATGGTAAATAAGGAATTGCCTTGTGAAATTAAGGTCCAATGCAAACGTTCCCAGAACACATAATGTCTGCAGAAAATCAATGTGCCTGTCAAACAGACAACAAATGCAAAGGCATGAAAGAAGGGTAGAATGTATACATGAACAGGGGCATCAGCCTTGCAGACAACACGAGTGCGCTGGAGTTCAAGGTGGTCTGGAAGCTTATTTTCCTGACGATCAGGAACATCCTTGACCTCCTTCGCCTTTTTTGGCCCCTTCTTAGGCATCCTTCCTGGTTCTCCTTCACTACGTTCACTCGTGTACTGTTATGTCCTGTTCCCAATTAAAAAAGGTGCAAGAGTGAGCATGGGTACAAGGAAGTTACAGTTTCGTTACTCAGAGCAACTAGTTCATATAGTGCTTTGGTGCTGAACATAGGTTAGGTGTACGTATAAAAAACTTGTATACTTATTGATTCCTTTCTACCATTTGCAGTGTTTCCTAACTATGTAACAGGCACACACTTAAAATCTGAAAACATATATATTTTCTTCTATTCACGCTTCACAATATCCTAGGATCGAGCGAAGGACACTGGCCATCGACCAATGTCCCTAGTTACACATTCATGGCATTATTTTATTAGGAAGATGCTACAATAGACCAAAATGATTATGGACCGTCCATTTACACGAATCTTGATGAATAAATGATCTTTTACCTCCTAGGAGGTAAAACTCCTCCCGTAATTATAGCCATCAGTTTGGAAAGTTATTAGACAGTTTTGGAAATTGATGCAGGCAATAGTTTTAGAAACTATAAAATTCAAATTGATTTATAGTCTTACCTCCTAAGAGGTGAAAGTATACCATTTGGTCTACCTTAGCGGGACTCTATTATTAACCAGGGACCCAGCGGCCGCGACTGAGCCTTGGGTAAAAATACCTGCAGCAAGAACTAAGCAGGGATGCAGACATGGACACTACAATTTTAGAGATAGAATAACTTGCCGTTTGAGTCTGCAAATGCTGCACCATTAAACACTCTACACCACACAGCCTGGTTCGGAGAACCACAACCAGAGGTGGATATACCAATAGGGTAAGGTAGGGCGGCCGACCTACCTGAGCGCACTGTTTTTCCTCGAGTCGGCGCACGGTGTAGAACTGTTCGTGGCGGTGAGCAGAGCGGAGTGGCGGCGGGCAGGGGTGGGTCGTGGCGCGCAGCGGGTCGTGGCGGCGGTGCGGCACGTGACGGGGTGGCGTGGGGGCGGCCGGCATGGGCTAGGGGTGCATTTGGTTTCTTACTAAGCGGCTGTTTGGTATTAACTTATTGAACGGCTTCTATGCGGCTATGTTATAAGCTTTGCCAAAGGCAGCAAACAAAAAGCGGCTCATGCGGCAAAGGAGGAAAAGCCGGTGGTGAAAATGATTGTGCAGATCTAAGCTGGAAATCGTGGCTTCTACGGCTCATGGAAGGGTCCAGCTCAACATTTGGCACAAATTAGAGTCATGTGCCATTGTCTCCATCTGAGCGGCATTTGTTGTCTTCCGAGCGTTCATTTTTTTTATATTAGCAAATATTTTTAAACATTGCAATGATAATATTTTGTTCTTTCATAATTTTTTTCATCCTCCTATCCGTAGGGAGTGATATATAGGGGAAGGAAAATCTCAAATGGAAGCATAGAAGAAAAAAATTGTATTTCTTAGTGACTGAGAAGGAATTGTGATTTTTTCCAGTGGCTCATAAGGAATTTGCTCGTTATCCTTCTAATCTAATCTGACTACTACCTCCATTTTTTAATTATTGATACAGTTGACTTCTAACATCAACTTTGACCATTTCAAAAAATTTATTCCAACTTTGGTCATGTATGCACTAGTTGTAAACTGAAGTTCACTCTATGAAAGAGATTACTCCGAATCCCATGCACCCGGTCTAAGAAAAAAATAAGAAGAAAAAAAAACAAGGTGACGAACTAACACACACACACACACACACACACACACACCATAAGTTTTTCTATCAGTTAAACTTTTGTGTTGCAGTCGAAATTCTAAGGTAGGTAGCTAACAGTAAACTAAGGTAAAAAGTGTATCCCCATTCATCTGCCGCAAGCTCCGCATGAAGGCTAACCGAGCGATAGGACCCTACCTCGCCAGCGGATAGAACCCACTCCGAGTGCTCCCAGGAAATCCAGGTCGCCAGACACAGTTGCTCCCGCGCAGGAATCGACCCATTCCCGAAAATCAAGCCTAAGTGTCGACTACAAAAGGAAGGAGGAGGGTTTGAGGATTGGAGAGGAGAGCTCAGGTCTCACCTGGAGGAGAAGGATGAGGGGCAACTAGCAAAGGTAACAGGTTTGTGCCTCGTTCTCGCCGCGAGAGACCTGCGACCCTGCGTGCGCTCGTTGAGTTCTTGCCGCCGTTTTGCGTGGCGGCGGCTTGTTAACATAACGTGCTCCTCAGTCCTCCGTAGGGATTCAAGGGTTTTGGGCTTAGTGGGCCAGGTTTAGTACTATGGGCCAATCTGAACAGTTCCGTATCTCTACTCTACTACGGTTAAGACCGCTTAATAGGGCCTGTTCGGATCAGATTTTGATAGCTGTCACTGTCATTTTGGTAAGTTGTTGCTACAGTGAAAGATTGTTAAATGGCCACAGCCGCAATCTGTGCTGAACAGAGTCATAATTTTTCAAATACCCTCACCGATTTTAAATTATTAACACCTTTGACTTTAACATCAGCTTTGATCTTTCATCTTATTCAAAAAAATTTATTCGAATATGTAAAATTATTAGTTATATTTTAAATTTCACTAATGATAAAATAAATAATAGCAAAATTGTACATGTAAGTTGTTTGTGCAGTCCCTGCTGAATATACTTCAATGAAAGAACTAAGTTGATGCTAGCAGGGGCAGATGCGTGGGTTCATACGGAGAAGTAAATATCTGAAACCGCGCAGGAGTACAAGCTAACAATGAGAAATAGCAGGCCGAAAAGGCTAACGCGTTGATCTTATAGACTGTGCAGACTGCCGAACTCTACAGGCAGCACAACCACGTCAGGTCACGTGTTAGAAATTCAAACGGTGATTTTTAATTCAATCCGAGATTGGATTGACAAAATTCTTTACGCCCTCTCGATAAGTCACAACCAAGGCCAAGAACTTAGGTCATTGAAAAAAAATGTTGAGGTCTTCTTTGGACGAAGGATTTTTAGAAAAAAAAATCACATAGAAATTCATAAAACACAAAAAACAGGGAAATTTCCTCTATTCTAAAGAACGTCACGCTCTCCACTCGAGCAGCTGAGGCTCGTTAAAGAACGGGCCCTAAATACACGCTCTGCAACTGAACCTACGTATGACAGTTCCTAGTACATTACAAACGTCTGCATGGGCAGATACGGGAGCTAGACTAGTGACAAACTCGAGCTGAAACTACAATGCTGTTCTACTGCTCCTAAAACTTTTGCTTATACTTGCAACCGATATGTCTCATCCTTCACCATACACTTGCAGTCCATTACTACCTATAGTAACATACAGAAAATTTGCAATCTATCGTGTCCAATGCTGATCCATCACAATCAGCAACATTTACATGCTTGAACTTGCTACGGTGTAGTGATAGCTACACTAGCTGCAGAGAATCACAACATGCAGAGAATCACAACAAATACATATGAAGTAAATGTGAATGTGTAAGAAGTAAATGTGAATGCGTACGAACTTACTCAAACTCATATCTAGTTGTAAGAACATATCTTTCATTACTAAAAAGTACAGTTGAGTCAGCACAGGGTTCTTCGTGCATTTTCAAGTGGTACAAGGAGCATATTGGTTAACATTTGAGCGAATTTGATACATGCCATTACAATTTTGTAAACTTTGAAATATGCCACTGATGTGTCAATGACAGATAAAACCCTGCAAGTGAATGATACGTGGGCCCGAATGGTATATTTCAAATTTCACAAAATTGTAATGGCACGTATCAAATTAATCCTTAACATTTCCTAGATATTTCTCAAGCTCCTTCTCTCCACTCTCAAGACTTGCCCACAGCGACTTCCTCAATTCAGCCTGCCCTTGGCTCTTAATCACCAGGTCATAAGCGTAACACATAACATATTTGCAGTACGCAACTTCATCATCCATACATTCCTGATACGATGGTTCATATTGTTTGGGATTAAAAAACCATTTCTTTGCATCCTTGGTCCACCGCTTCAGAATGTAAATTTCTGGAATTTTGGATGCATTATTGATACAAAGAGCTTTCAGAGCATGCGGGCAAAGTAAACCAATTGTCTCAAACTTACTGCAGCTGCAAGTGATTTGCATCGAATTCATATTGAAATGTACTGTGCAAACTCTTGACCCTCGCCCTTGCATGGTCATCTCATACTGACACGTGTTGATGTCTGAACGTTGAAGCTCCTTAAATTTTGTGGCACCACACCCGTCAAGAAAATCTGTCTCAAACAGTTTGTAGATTCTATGTGTATAAACATTAGCTGCATGATTTAAAATATCACTGTGCTTTATAATACAAGTAGGTGGCTTTTGGTTACACCTTGTGTCCTCATCATACTCTTTTTCCCGCCAATCTTCAGTCTGTTTATCCACAGCAACAGCAAGAGCTGAAAGAGAGGTCAACTTATCAGGAATGCCACTGAATATGCTACTCATGCTGTCACACTGTGGCTCATACTCGACCCCTCCATCAAAAGTGGACTTGTTGAGAGCAGTACACCATTTATGCTTGAGTTTATATAGTTTCTTAAGCCACTTATTCTCCTGCAACTTAAACTCACGGAGCATCTCGGCCCATGTTTCCTCAAACTCTGCTTCTGAGTCGCATCCCTCCATGCACTTGATGAATAACTTATTGAATGCTTTCGAACCATTAAGAGAACCAAGACGAGAAGCAGCATTCTTTTGGATGTGCCAGTGAGCAATGCGGTGGCATGCATTTGGAAAAACCTCTTCAATTGCTTTGGAAATGACTTGATCTTGGTTTGTGAAAATAGATCGAGGATGCCGGTTTCCCATGGACTCCAAGAATGACTTGAACAACCATACAAAAGTCGAAATCGACTCATCAACCAAGAGTGCACAGCCATACATTGTGGTCTGCCAATGGTGATTCACACCAACAAAAGGTGCACAGATCAAGTTTTGTTTGTTAAAGCGATAAGTTGAATCAAACACAACTACATCACCAAAACAGTCATAGTCAATCCTGCTCCTTCCATCACGCCAAAAGAAATTAGTCATCCGACCACCACGGTCTAATTGAACATCCCAGTAGAACATGCCATCTTCATTCACCCTGCTCTTCAGGTGGCTTATAAGGCTCTGCAAGTCTCCAGTACCTACAGCCGAAGTCTTTGCCATAGTACCATAACCGTGAAGCAAATCATGCTTTGAAGTCTCCGCATTGTTGGTTGCAGTAGCGCTTCCAGCAGGAATTTGTGGAGGGGTACCTTGCCCCTGGTACCCTGCGTAAAACATTGCCTCTACAGAACTCGACCTCCCTGCTATAAGTGACCTTGCAGACCGCAAAAGGTGTCGCTCCTCAGGCCTCGTCAGGCTATGGTTGTGATCAGAGACCAACCGAATAACCTTCCACTCCCCATGGTCGTTCACCCTGAACCGCACCATGGCCTTGCAGTTGGTTCTGGTATGCGGATCATTGAAGTTGGCATCAGTAAGCTTCTCCCCTTCCTTGAGCCCCTCTTTGGAGCAGAAGTAATCTTTGGTCCGTATCCTCTTGGTGCCAGTGAAGTAGGATTGCTTCCCTTTCCGGATGCTGAACCCCATGCGGTGACCGTAATCACAGTAGAGCTTGTAGGCTGCCTCCTCGCTGTACACCACCACCCGGAGCAGCTCCTCGGTTCCCTCTTTGCTGCCGTGCACCGTGGCGGCCTCCCCCTCGGCCTCGCCCTCGTCTCCGTACTCCTTCCTCCCCGCCGCCTCCTCGCCGGAGTTGGAAACTACAGCCAGTTGTGCTTCCACGGTCCCCTCGCCGCCGCCAACGCCGACATCCTCCTGCGGCACAATTACTGTCTCCTCGCCCTGGTCCGCCTCGGCGGCGGCAGGCTCGACACCCGACATGGCGCGCCAATTGAAACTTGTCCCGCGCACTCAAGAGGAGCTGGACCTAAACAAACGAAAGATGGATTGGATCAGCAGGGTACCACACATCGAACATGGGGGGCTCTACCGAGGAGAGTAAGCTAGGGTACGTTTCGGACAGGAGAAGGATGCAACCCAGGTCCGGAAGAACGGATCTCCACGCCGCGCCAGTGGAAGTGGCAGGGAGGACGATGTTCACGGGACGGGAGGTGAGGCCCGTCGACGAGAGAAACTACGGCGGGCCGGCGAGGCGCAACGAAATGCGAGGACGGAAATTGACGGGGAATGTATTTGGGGGCAGAAATCAGGGTGCAGACGATTTTTTGAACAGCGAGTTGAAAGTTGAAACAAGCTGACTGTTTTCGCAATACGAATTGTAAGAGGGTTAGATGGTAGTATTGTCAGTTTAATTTATCGTTACAATAAAAATTCTAGTTCAAAAAATTTAGTTCCGTTTCAGCCTTTTGCTTTGCCTTATCATAGTACGTCAAACAACAAAATCCTCGAAATTCCGTCAAGGGAGAAGTTCTATTCCATAAATTACAATTCCTCTTCCTACCTACCTTAATCACTCAACTGTTCATTACAATTACATAGCCATTGAGGAAGCCACTTTCATGATAATTTACAAAGTACAGCATCAGAGAAAGGATAATCCACAACGGCGCGAAACTACAAATAAACACCAAGGTGCAGCATGTCAACACAACTAAAATACAGAACGGCATCTCATCAGCTGAAAACTTTTAACCCTGCTAGTTGCTTCATTTTATCAAATGTTGAAAATCACCGCTGGCATGTACTGCCTTCACCTGCTTGTCGTACTCGTCTTCGTCGTCATATTCCTCACCCTCCCCATCATGTTCCTCGTCGTAGGGTTTCTTGCCGTCCTCTTGCTCTTCTTCCTCAGCCCAGCCGAAACCAGCCATAGGAGCACATGATTTGGGGGGCATGCGAGCCTCATCGACAATCTTCATAATCTCTTCAACAGTCTGATCTGAATAGGTGGGGGCACTGTTGTCCTTCTTGTAGTACTTCGCTTGCGCAGCTTCTGTAAGCTCTCTAGGCAAGTTCTTCAGGAACCAGGGGTGATTTCTAATCTCCCTAATTGTTATTCTCTGCAGTTCAAAAAAAAATGTTATTCTCTGAAGAAATGAGCGGCAATGCCATTTCAATAATGGTAAACTCAAGGTCAATTCATTGACACTTTGCACAATTCACTTTTTAAAATACCTTTGCAGGATTTCCAACGAAAATCCTCGAGAGCAACTGCCGGCAATCTTGGGATATGTGGACATATTCTGGTATTTGGTATTGGATGGATACTATTCTCTGCAAAGAATTACAGGCACAGAAAATATTCATCACTCAAGAGGTGTAAGGATCAGGTATTTATGATGGCTAATTGCGGAAAGCATTACCCCGATCGTCTTTCTGAAATTCTTGGGATCATCAGGATCCTCGAAAGGATATGCACCAACCAACATCACATAAAGGGTAACTCCACAAGACCAAACATCTGCCATCTGCAAACCAACTTCCAAAATGCAATGAAACCCATAACAAGAAACAAAAGAGCACAGGTAACAGCAACCTCAACGAATAAGCAGGTGTTGCCTATAATGCATTGTTGATTGTAGGATTGCAGCCATGGAGCTGAGAACCCAAGACATGAATGGTTTAAGGAATGCCCCAGAAGCATGGTGCTCTGGTAAGTGAAAGCTATATCCACTGTTGGTGTAAATTGTAAGAACACTTCAATAGGCCAACAAAAACAACTCTGAAGGACCATACACAACCAGTAGGATAGTAAGTCTAACATGGTAATATAAAAAGATAAGATCTGAGGGGGTCCGGGCCATGGTACACACAAACTATGGTTGAAAATGACAGGGAAAATATGGCCTAGGAAAAGGACATAAAGTATGACAAATGGAAACAATATGCCTCGGAAACAAGCCCACAGGCATCACCACAATGCGGACTTTGTCATGAAGCAAGGATTTTATTTCTTTCAGTGTTTTTCCTTTTTAGTTATCCTCTAGAGAGAAGAAAAAGATCCTTTGGAATTCTGCAACTTTTTAAAAAATTGTTTGCTGCCTTGCTGGTCAAGGATTCACCAGACAAAAAAGTGCAAAAGAACAGCTTTATTAATCCTCACGTCCAATTGAGCATTTTAATTAAGGACAGCAATAAGATCTACATCAACAGAATCTTATGCTTTCGCAGTCAAATCAAACTTTCATCATAGGTCATTACTCCAAGGATGCCAAACCGACAAGACTCCAACATGTAGATCACCTACAAATCTGATCAAGGGTAGAATTTATGCATGCAAGAAAAGCAGGCACAGCCCACTGAAGAAAAGTTCAACATTAGAGCATTTATTTAGCTTGTTCCCATGTTTCTTTGACAACATTGTCAGCACAAATAATTGGAGTACTTGAAACTTTGAACATCCTAGGGGGATGGGACAAAAAGCCAATCTGACATTTGGGGCCAGTCCCAGCTTACTAGACCTAAGAACCAAGTTCTAAAATCCAAAACCAGACAACACATGTTTTAGGAGAGCCAGGCCTACACGATACCTACGTATGCAGCATTAGACCCACATACCAATGCAAGTGATGACCTTATGCACTCGGTCAAGAAATACAATACTGCAGGCATCAGAGCCTCGGAGGCACTGCTGAGCAGACTGACACAAGCATAGACGATGCAATACAAGGATTTAGGGAAAAAAAAACAGGGAGCCTATATGCAGGGATTTAAGCAAAAAGGGATCAGCAAAATCACAATACTAACCTTGCCATCGTATTCTCGGCGCGCAAGCACCTCTGGAGCGATGTATGCTGGAGTCCCAACCGTGGACTTTGGCTTAGAATGAAGCAGGGATGACTGTGATAAAGAAAAGTTGCCGAAGAAAGTTGTTAGCAGCTGATCATATAGCTACAGTATAGAACAATATAGATGAGTGCTCTTTTCTGTTGAGACGTTCAAACATATGGGATTGAACAGCGAGTTAGTGAGGGCACTATGTATCTGGAAAAAAAAATGCAGATGGGACTCCACTCTACAAGGCAACAAATGCAGAGTTTGGTTTGGTGGTCACAATGAGAAAAGCAACACGGTTTCGTGTCAAAATTTTTGTCTTCCTAGCTTGCCAAGTTACAGAAGAAAGACGTCTTTCAGTGTCCGTTCAAAAGGAAAGGCATAATAAGAAACAGCAAAAAAAGGGAAAAAAAGGTACCTTGGAGTAACCGAAGTCACAGATCTTTAGGCGCGGCGCCGGGCTGCCATCCAGCAGCGTGTTTTCCAGCTTCAAGTCCCGGTGACAAATTTGCTGCGAGTCGGAACAAGTTTGCAATCGCCCACCTCATCAGCCCATATTTTCCCTTTTTTCTTTAAAAAAATCATTTTCCTTTCACTCACCATGAAGTGGCAGTAGCTGACGCCGCAAATCAGTTGCTGGAAGAAATACCTCGCCTACAATAGCCAAAACAAAAAAGACCCCACGAAAAGTAAACACGAAATTGGTTTGGGGATAAGGGCAAGGGGCAAAAACAGGGGAAGATATTATATTCTAATTCGGGCGAATTAATGATCACCTCATCCTCGCTGAACCTCCCCGCGGCGCAGATCCGGTCGAACAGCTCGCCGCCGGCGGCGTACTCCATGACTATGGCGAGGTGCGTGGGCGTGAGCACGACCTGAACAGACTCCAACCGATGAGACGAGCAGGACGAAACGAAACATCCCGCCCGTGGGACACGAGCGTGCTAAAAACAAAACGAAACGAAACAAAACAAAATCCTCCCCCCGCTCGCTCACCTCCTTGAACCGGATTATGTTGGGGTGCCGCAGCGAGCGGTGGTTGATGATCTCCCTGGCCACATTCTCGTCAATCTGCGCGCACAGAAGTTCAGGAACCGCGTAAGAGAGCCCGCGAGGCGAGCTCCGACGAAAAAAAAAATTCAGGAAGAGGGACTCGAATAACGGGGGGCGCACCTTGAGCCCCCGCGGGATGTACTTCATGGCGACCAGCTCCTTGGTCTCCCTGTCCCGCATCAGCCGCGCCACCCCGAAGTTGCCGGAGCCGATGTCCTTGAGCAGCTCGTACTTCTCCATCGGTGCGCCCCCCTCCGATCGGACAGGTTCTGCTAGCGCGGGAGGTTCTGCGGGCACGCGGAGCGGGGGTTGCGGAGGAGGGAGGGGAGCGGCGCGTGGAAGGGCGGGTGGAGGGAGGGAACGAGGAGCAGGGCAGAGCAGCGGCGGTTTGCTTGTGTGCTTTCTCTCCTCGCCTGGGTTTTGCGCGTGGTTTCCCTTTTTTTTCTGGGATGGATTAGTTTATGCGGTGATTTGACGGTGTGGTGGCGCAGCGTGCGTGCGGCATCAGGTATGGACGCATGATGATGCCTCCTCCCCTACCACCTGCCCCATCCTGTTGCTTTGCTCGGGTACATTCTATCTCTTTTTCCAAAATAAGGAAAATTATATATATTTTTTATTAAAATATTAATACCACTAACTTTTAATATTAATATTACTAATTTTTAATACTCTCTTCGTCTCAAATTCTATCTCATTCTGGAGCTCTTAAATTTTTTTAAACTATAAATTATTTTTATTTTTCAATATATTTTTTTGTCTTTCTAATATTTTTTTTTATATTTACCTCTTTCTCTTCTTCGTTTTAAATGCATCTCACATTTTTCACTGTTTTTAAGATGTTCAAAACGAGTTATGAATTGAGACCATATTCCTTCTGCACAACGTAAGATGGCACCGCGGCGGCCCGACGTGGCGGCCGCGAGGTGGGCCGCAGTGCGCGAGGGCGGTGTACGATGTTAGCACCCGCTACCCGGCAACAGTTAGCTTTGACTTTGTTAGGCCGGCTTGACGTTGACGGCTGCGTTGCTCGCCACACATGTGTTAAGCAAGCAGCCTGATCAGCTGATCAGTCTTGTTGTTAAGAGCAAAGAACCATTCATATTATTCATTAGTGTTCTGCACCCTTTTCTTTCTGCGAGAATCAATTCCGCTGCAAGTATTCAACATCCTGCTGGCCTGTGGCCTGTGGATCGTTTTCTGTACCAAATCAAGTTTCATGAACTATGGTTTTACAGCTCTGTTTCCTTGCCGATCATTTGGTCCCATTGGACAAGAGACAATTGAAGATCGTCCATATACGCATATACGGAGTAAACTTCAATCAATTCAAGTGGTCTCCAACTCTTGAAGTCTTGAGTGCAAAAGCATGGGAATCAAATGATAGAAGAAAAGAATCACATGATGTCTATAACGCCTATTCACATTTCCAATTACTATCGAAGTCCTAAGACAAAAATTATTACAGCATATACTATAGTTAGCCTATCTGTTATTGGCTGGCTAGGGGATTCGCTTTGGTAACCCCGCTAACCACCTTGCTAGCTTGGCTGCTGCGTAGTGGATTCACCTTGCTACCACCATTCACCATCGTGCTTGTTTTGCCGCTGCCTGCTGGATTTGCCTTGCTAGTGCCATTCACCACCGTGCTTGCCTGGCTGTTGCCAGGTGGATTCACCTTACCAAGAGCAATTATCACTGGGCTTGCCGGGGTTCTGCCCGGTGGATTTGCCTTGCCAACCGCATTCACCACCGTGCTTGCCTGGCTGCTGCCGGGTGGATTCATCTTGCCAGCCGCATCCACCACCGTGCTTGCAGGGCTGCTGATTGGCGGATTTACCTTGCTTGCCGCATTCACCAATGTGCTTGCCGGGCTGCTGCCTGGTACAACAGAGGTGACACTGACCGCCACACTGTTGGGTATTTGGTTACCTTTTGTGTTAAGGGCCTGCTTCTGCATGAGAAGATTTTGGCCACCAGCGGTAGTGGGAGTAGCTGCTTTCCTTACTACAGTTTTATTCTTTGCACTAGAAAGTGCCAAGACATTGACCCGCGGTGTCCCTGTAGGCATCAGGGTGACTGGATGTGGGACCGGACTTTTGGTTTTCTTTCCAAATGTTGACGTTCCAGCACATAGAGAGTTACTTCTTCCAGCTGTGGGAACTGATTTCAGTTGTTTATTTTGGCTGCCAGCAGAACCTTGAGTCGAGGGAGCACTTCCAACAGAATTGCTTGTATCCAGATAATCCATGCTTACAGATGCTCCTCTTTGAGAAGCAACAAATTGATCAAACTCTAGCATGTCTGCATCCTTGGAGTCAATGATCCCCTCAATCTTGGGATTTGTAGTGCCTGGCTTCTTTGTCTTGGGACCTAGTGAGACTAGTTGTTTCTCTCTGAGGTCTACAGAGTCCTGTTGCTTTTCCTTGGGAACTATAGCTTCAGGCTGCTTTTCCTTGGGATTTATACTCTCAGACTCATTTGCATCTACAGGGAACAAGTCAGCCATTGTAACAACGCAGAATGTAGAGTCATCATCTTGTTCCCAACTGTTGCATGAGGCTGATACTGCCGAGGCATTTAATGCTTTCTTGGTATCCATGAAATGTTCCCCAGAAGATGGTCCTGGAGGATCAGCTGCTGAAACATCAAGAATTTGCTGAGTTGCACGTGTAGGCAAAATTGATGGAGCAGATACACTGGCAACAGTATTTGGAAGTTCTAGGAGTTCGACGCCACCAAGCTGTGTCCTAGGCTCAAGAACAATATTCGACTCTTTAGAGCCCGCAGACGATGTTGAAGACACTGTTACTCGAGTTCTGATGCGCACAGCATTTTTGGATTGTGTAGCTTTTAGATGGTTTGCGGCTGCGGTGGGTGTGGCGATTCGTCCACCAGCCGCAATTGCTACTGCTTGTATTGAGGAAGAAATCATAGCAGGATTTTGTGGGACAGTTTGCTTCTTTGAGTTATTCCGTGTCTTGTTTGAAGCATTTGGTGCTTTTGGAGGTGGAGCTTGGGGAGGTGCTTGTTGCCCCTGCGGAAGTGGGGCCTGCACTTGCACTGTTACAGGCAGAGGCATGGTAACTGGCATTTGCATTGGAGCCAGCACCGGTGCCTGTCTTGGTGCTGCGAAGGGGGCTGCTACAGATTTTACCTCAGGAATTGCTGCGCCAAATACTGTAGAATTATGCTGACCGCTGAACTGTTGAGCTCCTGCATGCACAAGGTTAAATAAGAACCAACTCAATATAGCTGGGATGTGGAAATAGTAGACAGTTCAACATAGCTTTCCGGATGCACAATAAATTCTGTAAATACCTGATCTTGCGGCAGATAGTTTGCGTGTACAAGGATTGTAATCAACAGCCAACGACAATGCCTTTCGAGTTGCCATTCTTTCCTCTGAGGTAGTGATACTGACTTGTTTAGCGGTTCCAGGTTTGGATGATCCTGGGCGCTTGGAAATCAGTGCCCATCTCTGAAAAAAAAACATATATTAACCTTTCTAACGGCAGGCACACGAACAAGATGATATAGCAAGGCATTGCTATTAGCAAATTCACAAGTACAAGATGCATTAATAATATTTAAAGAATGGCATGTCAGGGACTGGGAACCGGGAACCACAGAATTGTAATGAAAGGGAAGTTGCTAGGTAAAATGGTTAAATGCTAGCATGGTAGCACCAATCCGCAAATGTG
This sequence comes from Zoysia japonica, assembly GCA_001602275.1. Lineage (NCBI taxonomy): Eukaryota > Viridiplantae > Streptophyta > Magnoliopsida > Poales > Poaceae > Zoysia > Zoysia japonica. The sequence continues at coordinate 1,586,685 of BCLF01000017.1, forward strand.
GCTACTCTGATTTCTATGAATTTATGAGAAATATGTAAGTTACGAAATTAGGATGAATTCAGATATAAAGGATGATATTCCAGAATTCATTGATAGTATAAGTTACCTGAGACAATTGATCAGATGTTCTTGTAGTACGAAAATTACATTTATCCAAAATAATCTCCCAGTTTCCTTCACCGTATTTCTGTACACCAGCTGCTAGGTCTGCATCCTCCTCTTTGGACCACATTTTAATCTTCCTTTTCTTTTTAGAGGCTCCATTAGCATCTGAAGGATCAGGAGATGGTCCAGTCTGAGATGCTTGTTTCGAGTTGGAAGCAAGACCCATAACAGTGGTTAGACGTTGGCTCTGAGAGAGCTGTTTATCAGATGGGACCTGCACTATTTTTTCATTTGCAGAATTTTGCAGAACATCCATGTTAACACGATGACCGGATGCTTGCTCACGTGAAGATCCATATATCAGTATCTGCAATTTTAGTCATTGTACAAATATAAGGTATCAAGAGATACAAGAGTGCAGAAATAAAACAAGACATTGATTGTGTGACACTTGACATAGAAATAAATAAATAAATAAACAAAATTTCAAAGAAATGTGAGTCTTTCTATCATTAGGTTGCCACAAAAGGAATGTCTTTTGTAAAATTACATGATGGTTCTTTAACGTTTTTTGTTCAGACTCAAGATCACACTTGACAAATGTAAGCTCCATCATTAAACATTTTAAGCTCTTGGAACTTAAACAGGAGAGTCAAGTGATACATTCATCAGACCCATCTTGTAAAATTTCGAAAATGAAATGGAAGGTCATAGATATTGAAAAAGGTGAAATGAAGTTAATAGAGCTATTACATAAACCCAATTTCTATCAACAAAACTTGAAATTTTGATTTCATACCAAACAAACTAAAAATAGTTTCCCTTTCATGTCTAGTGAAACCAGTAGATCACTATCTTTTAGTTGATAACAATACATGAACCAAACTTTTCAACAGAGATCATAGTCTTTGAACCCATGTTTTCCAAAACAGTTTTAAAAAGCCATTTAAACGGTAGACGGAGGGTAACATTTAGACCAATTAAACTGTTTAATCTCGTTTTGAGCTTAATTAAACCGTTTTAAATGGCTGTTTAAACTGAAAAAAACCTAAAAGGCTGGTTACCGTCAAACTACCATTAACCATTTAGAATTTCATGGCTTTGAAGAGACTCTTGCTGATAGTTATATGCGTGTGTACCATCAGACATTCAAAAATGCACAACAGAACAACTTCATCCAAGTCAGAGGCTCTGGGTTTGCGGCTTTTAGCAGGACTTGGCAGGTTCGATTGAGAAAACACATATACACACTATTACAATTCGAATTCGAACAACGGTTGCAACGCCACATAATTATGCGGAAAACAAAGTGATACCTTGGCAAGCGATGAGGCCTCAGATAAAGCTTCCTTGCTCGGATTAGGAATGGGCTCGAGCTCACATTCAAGGTCACTGTCATCATCCTACCATCATCAAACAGAGCAACAAAAATACCAATGGTACCCTATTAGAAAACGAACAACAAACAGTAAAAAAACAGAATTTGTATGCACACGAAGTACTGTAGTACCAAAGATCTCAACGACCACTACCACAAGAATCCTTGCAACCAAACACCAATTAGGCCATTGGACAGGGGCAGCCAAATCTAGAATTTACGGAGGGGGACGAACCAGAGGCGAAGAGCTAGCGTCGACGCTCTCGGCGAGGTCGTGGTGGTAGGCGAAGTGGCGCCACAGCATTTGGTACTCGCGCGGGGAAGTGATCCCCGTGGTCGATTTCCCCACGAGCGCCTTCCAGTCTATGCGCCTCCCCTTCGCGTGCTGCGCCACCTCCTGCAGCGCCGTCAGGATCGTCGCCGGCGTGTACCTGCGACGGATTGCACGGCGCGCTTAAACCCTAGGCCAGGGTCGAATCAGTGGTGGTGCCTGAGAGGAGGGGGGCGAAACCTGTGGAGGAGGAGGTACACGTCGTCCTCGGAGAGAGGGCGCTTCCGCTTTCCCTTCCCCATCCCCGCCGCCGGCGCCGCCGCCATCCTGCCCGTCGGCGGTTCGGCGCGTTGTTTTTAGCTTTTCTGTTGTCTGTTTTCTTTTCTCATTTCTTTCCGCACCGGTTAGTTGAGATTTACTCGAGCGCAAAAGGTAGGGCCGCTCGTTAGTGAGGAAGGAAACCATGCCTTTTTTCAGAGAGAGAAACGAAACCTGGAGTGCTTTGGACGAAAATTCAAATTTCGACTACTTTTCGTTCAGATTTTGAATTTTAAATTTAAATAGATTTTGATCCGTTTTTTCCTGATTTTCGCAGCTATAACTATTTCTTCATGTTCTTAGTAGTGAGGAAACCACTCAGGTCAAACCGTTCACTGGCTCTAAGGTTTTAAAAACCGAAACAGTGACGGTTTTAAAAATCGGGGACAGTGGCGATATCAGTTTTAAAAAAACCGATCGGCCGGCTAGCTGATTTTGCTACAGTACTCAGCTCGGTTTTTAGCGAAAATTGGTGCTCAGTAAAATCGAGCCAGACTGGTTTTATGGCCCATTTTTAAACCCTGTTTGGCCCATGCTTCCTCGGTTTATAAATTACTGCCGACATTTTCTTTTAACATTGCTTTTGGTCATTTGTTTTTTAAAAATTATGAAAATTATGTATTTTATTATAAATTAACCTTTGATTTTTTTAGTACTCCAGTTATTTTCGCTGTGGGAGTTTATGCAGTTAAACATGCAAAAAAAACTAGGCACTACCTGGGATACGTGTGTTCTTCTATTGTCATGGCTCTTTTTTAAATGAACACAAAACTAAATACACAAAAACCTTGTTCAAAAGTTAAAATTAAGTAGAGGAAACACTGTCGTGAGAAATTAATATATCGAGTTCTCACTTAGCAGTTTGTTTTACGAGTTTATCCTTGGCAAAGGTCACTCGTCACTTTACAAAGCGTGCCACCAGCCACGTCACAGGGACGGGGGCAAAACAAGACAGGAGAGGTCCAACCACAGGCCGTCTGGATATTTAACTTTTTACCACCCGATCACCCGATTCGATGGTTTTTAATAATTTGTCATTAAATTCAATGCTCTTGAATTATTTATCACTGACGCAACAAATGGTTCTAAATCATGCCATCGGACCCATACTTAACTCTTTCTTTCTATTTTCTTTTCTTAATGACATTTTTAAAAAATCTGCAAGTCTCGACGGAGAGAGAAGAGAGAGAAACTTGACAATGGCGGCGGTGAGGAAAGCTCAACGAGACTCACATGCTCGTGTAGAGACAGCTCTATCAACCAGAGTGTCTGGGTCAGTGATGTTGGAGAAGATGATGCACATTGGAGCAAAGCTGGAGGAGTTGCGCCCATGGCAAGCACACTGTGACGTTGACGAGAGAGCTCGTAGACGATGTAGAAGCTGATGTAGCCTGTGACACATGTGTTAATGAGGACAGTGGTCCTGGAGGCCGGCAGCGCGCGGAACAGCTACTCTACCATGGTCGGAGCCAGCGTCATCGAAGGGGCGGAGGATGAGGCGACGGCGAGGAGCAAGCTTACGTGAGAACTTCGAGCCATGGGGAATGAGAGGAAGCAGTGGGGCGAGCGGAGGTGAATGCTGTGCTGCTTGTGACAGTATGGAGTTGTGCCCTGTCTGGTTAAACTCCTTCGTTGTCACTATTGTTGTGCTTCTCTCCTTTCCCTTGCCACTGAATCCCAATTTGAAGAGATCAAATTCGTTAAAAATGTTATTAAAAAAAGAATATATATATAAATACTTAAATATAGATTCGATGGTATGATTTAAAATAATTCGTTGCATCGGTGATAAATAATTCAACGCCGTTGAATTTAATGATAAATTGTTGAAGGCTGTCGAATTGGGCGGTAAAAAGTTAAATATCCCCAGGCCGTCTCCTCCCTCCGGCGTCGAACCATCTCGTCGCAAGCGCACAGGTTTCCTTCTCGATCGAACGCCGCGAGCTTGGTCAGAAACAACCCAACCCTGGCGATGGCGGCGTCCACCTTCAGCGGCGACGAGACGGCGCCCTTCTTCGGGTTCCTGGGCGCGGCTGCGGCGCTGGTGTTCTCGTGCATGGGCGCCGCGTACGGCACGGCCAAGAGCGGCGTCGGGGTGGCGTCCATGGGCGTGATGCGGCCGGAACTGGTCATGAAGTCGATCGTGCCCGTGGTCATGGCCGGAGTACTCGGGATCTACGGCCTCATCATTGCGGTCATCATCAGCACCGGGATCAACCCCAAGGCCAAGCCCTACTTCCTCTTCGACGGCTACGCCCACCTCTCCTCCGGCCTCGCCTGCGGGCTTGCTGGGCTCGCCGCCGGAATGGCCATCGGCATCGTCGGCGACGCTGGCGTCAGGCCGACCCCCAACTCGAAACCTCCCTGGCATTTTGTTTGCTATCTGAGTTCTCTCTCCTATGTTCATTCGTGTGACTAAATTGCACCGAATGCAGCCTTTTAATGGTATGAAACTTGTGATTCATTTGAGCAAAAGGCAGTTTAGCTTTCTTTGCATCATCTAGAACCTCTGCGAACAAATTGAGTCACGTCTGTTTTGGTAAACAAGCTTAAGGCCCACTCCAGATTTAGTTAAGTGGCATCAGACAGAGAGTAGATTATTTACGAGCTTTCTAGTGGGTCCTGTAGCAGGTACTACCTCCGTTCCAAAATATAAGCATCTTTAGGTTTGGATAAGGTCAAAATCTTTTAACTTCTACTAATAATATAAAAATATATTTTTTATGAAAATTTATTTAATGATAAATCCAAAAAATATAATTTTTATATGATAAAACATTATTAATTATATATTATTAGTGGTCAAAGTGTTAAAATTTTGACTTTTGACTAAATCTAGAAATGCTTATATTTTAGAATGAAAGGAGTAGGAGCTATAAGTTTCCAAGTTAAACTGTGGAACTATAGTCTCTGAACAAATCGAGTCAGGTCTCTTTTGGTAAACAAGCTTAAGGCTCACTCCTGATTTATCTAAGTGGCATCATACGGGAAGTAGATTATTTATGAGTTTTCCAGTGTGTCCTGTAGGAGTTATAAGCTTCCAAGTTAAACTGTGGAACTATAGTTTCTGAAACGAGAAACATGCAATTGTGCATGCAGTGTGGGGGAACAAAACTACAATGAGGTTATCTAGGAATCTTTAGCACCATAGATTATATATAGCAATCATTTTTTATGGTCAGCTTGGTCAACATTTGCTCTGTTAGCTTGTTGAAATGGTGTGAATTTTAGTTATGCATGGTAACATGTAATTTCGTTATGCTAAAAGGATGTAAGTTTTGTGTGTGCAAATCATTTCCACACTGCGTTTTGGACAGGGTAAGGCTGATCTGTTGGGTACCCACTATATTTCTGCCTCTGGCTACAAATATAATGGAGATTCGCCACCACGAGGAACTTTGACTCTCACTTTAGCATATCATATAATAGCTGCAACTAAAACACACCCTGAGTGTCACTTGACCTAAATCCATTGACCATTTTGCTTCATGGTTTCCCTTAGTAAATTGGTTGGTATCTGTATCATGCAAAGATTCTTTCTATTTATCAAGCATCTATCTAGACGCTGATGAACGAATGCCTCAATAATATGAACTCTAAATCTCCAATACTCAATATCTAGAATGTGCTATTGTTGCTCCACATTTCACTTTTCTTGAATGTCTTCCAATACAAATTCAGAAGGTCATTGTTTCATTATCCATAAAAAAGGGTCAGAAGCCCAACCTTTTTAGAGGCTGCAGTTCTTAGAACTTCAATCAAGCTTGTGCCTAGTGCACTGGTTGTACCTGTTATTTACATGACATACCTGATTTCATCACAGCTTGTTATCTAATAGTGTAGATCTATGTTATTTAAATCAAGATATAATTTTTGTTACTCTAGAATCAGATGACAAATAAGGTGTACTTTTGACTTTACTAGCACATGACCGATTTTGCTAGTGCAATCAAAAGCATCAATGGTCACAATTAAGAAAATAGTAAGCTGGTGTTACTGGTCAGATGTTATAGACTACTAACACAATGTTTTTCCAAACCTGTTTCTAGTTGGAGTGGCAAGCAGAATATTGAGTTATATGCTATGAGTTTTTTTTTAATGTTTGTCCTAATAATGTCTCCTTTGTTCTCAGGGCGAATGCTCAGCAACCAAAACTTTTCGTGGGTATGATCCTCATCCTCATCTTTGCTGAAGCTCTTGCACTGTACGGCCTAATTGTCGGCATTATCTTGTCATCTCGTGTTGGACAATCACGAGCAGACTGATTATTCTTGCTGTTGTTCAGACTCTGTTATTGTGCTTCATGCGCTTGTTCTTGTTTCCTACTTTGTAATCTGTTTATGCAATTCTGGTTACGGGGGTTGCGTTGTAATATGGTAAATAAGGTATTTGACTGCATATCTGTTACTTATTTGGGTATCAACTATCTACCGTGCAAGACTGATTAAAGGAGTTACCACTTGCCACTAAAGTTTGCACCTTTTTTTTTTTTCTAAACTTGTTGCCAGCCAAGAAGCAAAGATGCCTGGTCGTGTTTTAATATAAATTTTATCGTTGAAGATGTTTAATTTACCAAAATCCTTATTCGTGTTGAAATACTAAACGGGACGAACATTTCCTGTTCGATTGAGCTCTGCCCGCTGACTCGTTTCCGATCCCAAACCTGTCGTGAGCTCAGCAAGTCTCCATTAGCCTCAGAGATCCAAAATATGGTTCCAGAACTCATATAAGTTCGCCTTAGATTCATCATGTACAGCATAACACATAGCCAACCAATGCAGGTTCCGGAACTCTTTCTCAAAGAAATATCAGTCGATCTATACCTGAACACATAGGAACCATTTCATGTATCCAGTAACTCTGCCAACCTAGTGTCAATGCCTAAAATTTCTCTATCGCTACATTAGGATGGAATGATGCAACATCTCTTTAAGAAAACATGAAATCTACTTATTATGGCCTGTACCAAGCTACTCATTTGTTTGCCAAATTTATTGACTTCGACCTTCTGCAGTGGATTAGAAGAATTTGTCATAGTCCTGAGTTGGCTGCCCCCACACGTCCATGAAACCTGAAACCAGAAAGACAGATACTTAAGCTTGTACGGAAATGAACTCAAGCTATCATCAAACACATTACCACCCAGCAAACTCAAATCGTAGCATACTGTGGAAAAGAAAATAAGCAAAAAATACATAAGAATCAACTTATGTCAGAGATTAGGATGTATGTCACCCACTAAGATCAAACATCTAGCATTTGACATAAATTTGCAAGCCATTGAGATCAAACGGAGGCTCGGCTGGCTACCGATGCCGGAGTGCATCTAGCCCACCAGAGTTCGATCCCTGGTGATCGCACTCGGGTGTTTCTCACCAGGGGCTTGCCCCCTTTGCGGGAGTTCTCCCTGAATAAATTTCAAGTGATGCCTCTCAATTCATGGTGCTACAAAGGGAGGGTGAGTCCCTGTCGCACATCAAGATTCAGTGGTCCTGATGATCTCTCGAAGGATGCAGTTCCAGAAGCTAAATATAGATGTAGGTCTAGAAGTATGCGTATGGATGGTCTGTGTGGGTGTGTGTAGAGGGGTGTGTGAGTGCGTGTGCATATGGACAGATGCTACACCTATATCCAGTTTGAGAGGCTAAAAAAAATTTGCAAGCCATTAAACAGTATCACTGATTTGTAGCCACGACAAGTTATAAGTAATCATGAATTTATCTTATTTGAGGTGAGTTTCACTCAACCGTAAATGTAGTTTCAAACCTTTAATAGCTTCATTCTGGTACAGCTCTAATAAAACTAGCAGATACATTCATAAGTGCACAAATAGTCAACTATGCGTATGATCAAAGGAAATGCAGTAAACAAAACTAGGAATAAGCAGGAATTCAATTTGAAAGCTTATAATATCAAGTTGTGCAAGACAAGAAACCAAGTGTGGTGACATTAACATCTCTGTGCACCTACTTGTTACACTAACCGATACGTTAGCTGTAGAAGCTTTGTGCAGGTAGCAAGCTGTATTGTTTAGCTCTTAGGTCACAGGTTCAAATCCCCTATAGTCAAATCTTTTAACATATTGTGACAACAGTCTATATGCCTCAAGGAAATGGAAATGGGAATCCTGGGTAACAGATATAGGTGCTTATGCAATAGATTATTCACTTGGGAAGGCGCACAAACTGCAAAGGGTGGTTCAGCTAGGTTTCAAAGGAAAATGAATTATCACCTTTGGTAATAAAAAGCTTAGAACAAGGCATTACTGCCATGAGAGATCTATTTCTTATAGTTGAGGGGCTATGCCCTAGTTCAGCAAAATTTCTCAGTTAGATGACATAACATTTTTGTTTCTAAGCAGGAGTCCTGCATGTACTGCATTAAGTAGATCAAGGGCAGATACATGAACATAGTGAACACAGAAAACAGTCTTAGACCACAAATTTCCAGGCCTATTGGACATACATGACAACTCCAATGAGTCTTCAAGTTCCAAAGTGCCAATGTATAAATGTATGGTTGAGTAACATAATAGTGGATTTGAATTTAGCATTAATCTATGCTCAGTTTTTCCCTTCTAGCTGACTAACAACATTAAAATGCATTTGAAACTGCTTCATAGCCTTTGAGACACTTGTTTTCTCATTAACAGGAACAATTATGTATCCTCTGAAGTTTTTTAATTATGTCTTTTTTTTCCTAAATGAAACAAAAAATATTGTTCAGCTTATCCAGAGTATGATTGATACAGGCCATTAGAGCTATTCTGGCACCAGGAAAATGGCAATAGCTGACAACTGTTAAAGATTTTTCCTGCTTGGCATATAGATCGACACATGCCCTCCTGTCTACAATTCACATGGTGCATACCATAAGATTTGTGCTTTGGTTTTGCACCAAGCATACTCATCTGACATGCTAAAAGGAAGGGCCATTTGAAACATGAATGCATAAGTAAAAGTGTATGAAAAAGTTTAAATATAGCACAAGCTTCTTTCAAACTTGATCTAGTGATAACTTCCACCAACATTGACGACTGACTTCAGAATACATAACCGATTACCTATTTGTTTTGCTACCTGTAGCCGGGTACATATAGTGAGAGAGTACGGGTATAACTGAACAAAGCTTGGTAAAAGGAGCTTTTCACCACAAAAAGGCAAATTATATCAAATTTATAACCATATATCTGAAACTGGTGGTACAGAAAAGGGAAAAGAGATATGTGGACATGGAAACCTGAAACAGGTAATATAGCTAAGTAAGAAGCAAAAAGATACTTACTAATATCAGTGAAGGGCCCATAGATTGAATCATCCATGATCGTAATACCCTGAAAGAAAGGGAAAAGTCCGGAAATATCACTTCATTATCCACGCAAGAAATACAGTAACGATTCAATTAGATTTTTTTATCAAAGGACCAGAAAGTCTCACCTCTGAATCACTGGCACCTATTCCAGCATGAAGATCAGATTGCATAGGTGGGTAGCATGGTATGTCAGCACCGAGGAACTCAGAAAATGGAAGACAGTAACTGTCTTCATAACCAGGAAGAACGTCTGCGTGCAGGCCAGGGTGCATAATATTATCCACGCTAGAACATACCATCGCGTTTCTGAAAGAAAAAAAATGTAATGTCTGTTTTATTAGAAATGCTGTGATGCAGAAAATTTTACAAACAGCATATTGATGCACTAATGTAACAACACATTGGCATGACCTATCAAAACCCTCTTGACACATGAGCAAAATACAAAATAGTAAGACATGTCACACATATCATTTTCAAGACTAGCAAGAATTTCTATAATTTGAAAACATAGCAACAATAAGAAAGCTGAAATTGTTGGGACAAGAAAATAAAGAGACCAGCATGCCTGCAAGACTAGGAAAATAATAGGAAACAATACAATGCTACTCACTTTGATTTCAAAGAACCAAAGCCACCAACTTCGATTGGCGTGTTACATTCAGCATTGGTTTGTTGAATATCCTTGTTCTCTAATGGAAGCTGGCACAAATCACCTGTAGCATTGGCATTGGCACCTGCAGTGGTTCCAAGGTCATCTAGCTGTTTTTCATGTGGCCCTGTGGAAGATCCAGCAGCAGATGATTGGGGCAATGTGATCTTATCGAGTGATAGAGCAACCTCTGTACCACCAACCAGGTCAAGATCAGATACTTTCAATGAGTCAGATTGATCCAGCATTCCTTCTGCTATTTTGATAGTAGATTCAGACTCAAGATTAGGATGTAAATCAGCACCAAAGACTTCCCTTCGATCAGACAACTCAATCAAGTCCACTTGTTGCGCTGTACCAAAATCACAGACCTGTGCTTCATCATTAAATTGCAAGTTTTTCTCATGAGCCATTGCCTGAGATAAATCAGTCTCCGGCATCAATTTGTCCTTGTGGAAAACTGGCGATGGAGACAATTTTGCCTCTTCAATGAAGCTATTCTTGTGAGAAACTGTTAAAGCTGACAAGTCAGTTTCTTGCATCAAGCTATCCTCTTGTGGCAAGCTATCCTTGTGACAAGCTGTCAAGGGAGACAAGTCAGTGTCTTGCATCAAGGTATCTTCTTGCGTCATGATATCCACGTGGGAAGGAGATAAAGTAATTTCTTCCTTATATTCCTTGACCACATGTTGTTGCTCATCACTCTTCTCTTCTCTGATATTTTCAGTCACAATCGATGTTCCATTTTCTTGAAGAAGCATTGGTTCATCACTGCCAGCCCTTGAGTTATTGTTTTCTCGGTAGATTTGATCTTCTCCATTTTCTGACTTGGTAATACTCAGAAGACTCTGCTCTGCAGATTCATCAGTTACTATCTGGGAAGCATGTTCGGAAGAAACTAGAGCAGCTGTTGCAGCCACTGAAGTTCCTCTGGAGACAGATGGGGCATTTCTGTGTGCACGCGGTGACCTGTGTCTCGTTGGAGCTCTCGCAAAATCACAATAGGCAAGCAAATTTGGCGTAACGTCACACGTATTGTTTTCCACATTTGTGACTTCAACGTCCAAAGCAGCCTCATCCGAAATTTTGTCACTATCCTCAGCTTCCTTGTTGGGAACTTTAGCATCTGTTAATTGATTTGACTCCAACTTCGTAACGCCAATACTAATATCAGCGTCTATCGCTTGTTCCATGACCTCTGATTCTGAATTTAAGATGTTTCTATCATCATCCACTTCACCCTCCTCATTCTCATCCTGCACCTCTGGCACAGCATGAGCATCCTTCTGAACATCTTCAGTGGAACTCACAACCTTTGACTTGGTAACCTCCTTATCCAACTCCTCTACAGCATTTGCCATCAATGGCATCTCCTCCCTTGCAGCTTCTGTAACACTACTCCTAAGCTCATCACTTCCCAGACTGCCTCGCCGCTCCCTGCGAAATCCAGGAGCACCATCTTCATCCTCATCCTCCTCATAGCGCGGGTTATTTGAAAATGCTCTTCCCCTCTCCTCTCTATCCCTCCCTGAATCCAAATACCCCCTCCTGTTTTCCCATTTCCTTTTCCCTCTCCTGTTATAGCTGCCACTGTTGTAATCATCTCTGCTGCTACTACTACTGGTAGTGCCATTTGTCCACCTTTGCCGGGAGCTAGGGTTGTTGCTGTACTCATCCTCGTACCTCCTCTGGCTGTAGAACGAAGGGGGCTCCTGCTGCTGCGGCGGCAGCGGCGGTGGCGGGGGAGGAAGATGAGGACCAGGCCACGCGCAGGTGCCGCGCTGCAGGGCGGCCGGCGGGAGCACTCCCTGGGAGACCAGGTACTCGGCTGCGAGGCGACCGGCCTCCATGAGCACCTCGTACTTGTGTGGCGGTGCCGGGGGCATCGACGGTAGCGGCGGCGGAGGAGCGAAGCAGCTGCGGCCGCGGGGGTACCCCGCGCCACCACCGCGGCCGAACGGCGGCGGCGGTTGCCGGTTGCGGTTGTGGCTGTGGTACTGCATCGCAAGCGTCGCGCCTCCCTCCGCAAAATCCACGAGAAATTCGCCAGAAATTCTGAGGTAAGCATAAAAGAGATGAAAAGGCGTTACGATTTCTCAACTTTAGCTCGCTTTGGGGAATCGGAAACCCTAAATGTTGGGCAATGATTCGCTAATCACCATTCAACAGCCAATCTTGCCATCGAATTGGAGCAATCCGAAGGGCCAATGCCAGGGGAAGAAATTACCGTTCTTCTTTTGACCTGTGAGGCTGTGACTGTTCTTGGTCCGTCGATGCAGAGAACGAGAAGAGTTACGAGAAAAATGGAATGATTTCTTGTAGATTACAAGAACGAGATGGTGCCGCTATTTCTGCCTGGAATAGTTGTGATTTCTACGGCAAGAATTTGCTGTGCTTGGTTTAATCGAAAAAATTAATAAAGAGGGGAAAATAAATGTTCGCTGCTTTCGGTGGGTCGGAGTATCAGTTTTGGATGCGCGCGTGAGCGCGCACGTGGATCGCCCACGCCCCTTCGCGGCTCGGTGGGTGAGCATAGCGATGACTGATGGGTTCGTATGTGTAGTTTTTTTTTAAAAAAAAAAGAAAACAAAGCTCTCCCACGGAATATATGTGTAGGGTTTGATATCATTGAGTTTTAAGATTTCGAATTTTTTTTTATGCCTCTCCTAATGTGATATCTATTTTTTATCTATTTACACCTCAACACCCTATTATACACCTCTACGTACAAACTCAAACTTACAAATAAATTTAGTGTCAAAAATTGCATCCTTATAGAAATTACCTTAATCTTTCAAATTTCAAGATCCCTTTGGAATATGGAGATTTTTTCCATTCTACGTTTTTTTATAAAATTAAAAAAAAATTTATAAAATTTTTATGTAATTTCTGTAAAATTTTTGTGTAATTTCTGTAAAATTTTTGCGTGACAAAGGAGGACTTAATGTGTGACATGAGCATCACCTTCTCCCTAGCTCCAACGCGTTGAGAGACAACTAAAATATTAACTGGTACTACAATTCTCGTGCGGCACCACCGATCGATAGGGATCGAACCGAGCAGGTAGCCAGCCAACTGCTGGAGGTAACACAGAATCACTTGCTCGTTCGCATTTCAAAGAGTTTGTTTGGCATAGCAGCTACTGAGACAAGGACACACCATGTCAAGGCTTGCAGACGCACCAAGTCTTTTTATATTGTATTTGATAGAAACTCATGATTTATATTGATCATCCTTTTGGAAAAAATACAAGAGTTGCATTAGTCAAAGTTGATATAGCTTGATGCACTATTGTGCTCGAGCCAGGTTTAGTTAAATTGGTTTCAAAGGATCTAGCAATACAGTCTCATAACTATCACACAAGGTTGCAGCAGAAACAATATTGTGAGAAATGATTCTACTACCATTTTCTAACGAAGAATATAGTTTCGAACCGATATCAATATATTCCTACAGAGAACTTATTATTACTAAAGTTTACGTTTGAGCTGTTCTCGCTAGTTACTTTTTACATACATCGTACCACTGTGACCAATATATATTGTAGGCACCGATTCTGTTGAGCCTATTTGGCTTCATAGAGGCAGTTTATTTTTTTTGGTCGACTAGTGTTTTCTTAGATTATGTTCAAGTCTCCCTTTCCTCTTTGATGTCACAAATAATGTGAGCTTATTCTAGAGCCCCTAAAATCTTTTTTTCCTTGATATTGCTTGCCATTTAAATATTGGATATATATGTTATCTTGATGTGTTTGACAAAGCATCTGTATCCATGTCTGGCACCTGCAGGATGATCCTTGTTGCCATGCATGGATGTGATGAGACCGGAGCAGGGTCCTACAGAGTTATATAGGTGTTGGATCCTATACATTTGTCCTCCCTTGACTATGTACTTGGTCTTCTTTGCCTATCAAGAAAAAATTAGTGATATATGTTGTGAATCTAGGAAAGGAATCATTGAGTTTTTATAACATTTTTTCTTTCTTTTATCGGTATAATACTTTTTCATGAGAGAAGGAATACCTTCTTGTGTGTCGCTAGTATCACCAATATCAGTCTCACTTTTTCTATTCTTATCAAGAACTTTATCAGCATCTTGAATGGAGGCGGTGTCTGCAGTATTAGAAACTAGAAAAATATTAACCGAATCAACATAACATAGAGAAGAACCATGGTGTGCTAAAAATTGGATTTGTATTGCTATAGATTAGCATGCAAGTTAGATAGTGCACCTTTGCTCTCTTCTATGGCACCCTGGTCTTTATTTTCTATCTTGACACCTTCATTGCCTCGTCTCTTCTCCTCTTCCTTATCCTTTGTCCACACCCCATTTTCATCCAATATGAACTTTGGTATATCCATTTTCTCCAAAATCTTATGATGCTTCTCCTCCTCCTCAATCTCCTTCTTAAGATCTTTCATATCATTATCATCCAACTCTTTACCCTTTAGTGATCTTTCATCCTTAGCCCTAATTTCCACATATTCAATGTGCTCAAGGAGTGGAAGAATTTGGCCCCATGTCATGTTGATTTTGTTGAGGTATCTAAGGCGCAATGTTGTGACAAAGTTTTTTTTAGCGATGGAAAATGTTTCTACTTCTCCACCTCTTAAGTAGAGTTTCTTGATGTTCTTGGGGTTATTCAACTGTAGTTCTTTCTTAGGGTAGCACCGAAGATCTAACTTCTCAAGGTCTTGCGGCAACTCAAAGTTAGTCCACTTCGTGAGAAGTTCATTTTGCTTTGCTTGCTTTGTTGGGTCATCCATCAGTATGCTTGGTATTTTGCTCCATGTGATCGTGAGTGATCGGAGCTTAGTGAGATTGCTAAGTTGTTTCATCTCATCTTTTTTTATATGGGCATCAGTGGTGATGCTAATGGTAAGCTTTTGGAGCCTTTTCAACTTCTTGAGGTCTTCTAACCTACACTGCCTATCCCTGTTGCTCCTCGACCCAAAAACAAAGCCTTTGAACACCTGTAGATTAGGTAGGGAGGCGATGCCTTGACCAATATGTTCTAACATGTAACACTCAGTGAGGTCTAGATGGGTAAGATTATTCAATTGTGAGATGTCCTTTGTTGCCACAGTGGCTAAGTTTTGGCATCCACGCATGTCCAAGACTTTAAGACTCTTAAGCTTTTGAATCCAGCATGGGAGCTTTGTTAACCGTGACAACCCACGTAGACTAAGGTACTTGACATTTTTAAGTGTGCTCATGGCACACAATGACTCTGAATCAAGCCCATCCACCTCCATGTACGTCTTGTTGTCATGGTAACACCATCGACCGAGTTGCAGTACTAAGCAATCAGAGAGGTTCTCGAATAGAGACTTGGACAACGCATACACATGTGCATCAATATTTATGATGGCTTGCTTCCCTTTAGGTTTGATAGGTTGTCGGGGTGAATCCTTAAATGAAGAAGAGATGCAAAGGTTATGACTTATGCACAACTTCTATGTATATTATTGTAAGATACATAATATATTTCACAAAAGATATTGTAAGTTCATCTAATAACAACATATCTAGCTAGTGGGTTATACTGCACTTGCAAGTTTTTTTTTTTTGCTTCAAGTTCGTATCATAAAAGAAAACATTCATGTATAGATAATCTAATGACATTGATCACAGGTGGTTATATATGGTCACATACGCTTTTTTTGTTATTATATTGCATACTATTTTCTTATGAGTAGAATATATTGCGTGTGTTCTTGAAATCATTGATCACAATTAAAAAAATCATGCATAACTCTGTATGTTACAACTTAAAACTATTTGTGCATTTCATCAAAGTTCTATATTTATCTACATAAATAGAAAATTCATTTATTAGTTGGATTAACAACAATTATTTATGTAGATGTTGATGCATACCTGACTTTGCTCCTTATCTTTTTTTATCTGGGAAGATATCCTCTCCACAGTTGTCTTGTTTTTCACCATCGATGCCTCATCTTGGGCAACATTCTATAAATTTGCATAGTTCATAATTTATATATGCATAGATAAATATCTACTGTATGTCTATCATTATAACATACTCCCTCTGTTTCAATTGTTATCGTCACTGATTTTCAACATCATTTTTTTGACAATGCATCTTATTTAAAAGTTAGTTCAAATGTGTAAAATTATAAGTCATGTTTTAACTACCTTTAATGATAAATTAAATTATAAAAAATATGTAATATAGATCATACTTTTTCCCTACTTTTTTTAATAAGTTGAATGGTCAAAGAAAACGTTAAAAATCAACGGTGATAACAACTAAAGAATGGAAGGAGAATACCAACACCACATATATTCTACTCATA
>BCLF01000017.1:1609684-1631650 GCA_001602275.1 Zoysia japonica
CGGTTGCCGCCTCCAGCTCCTTGAGCGTGTACCAGTGGCCCCAACCAAGATGAGACACTTCCGGCACCCCCGGCGTCGAGTGGCCCGCGTTGCTGCCGTGTGACGACGCTGCATCGCTCCGGCAGCTGTGATGCCGCTGCCGCTCCGGGTACGTGATGGCGTGCTCCTTGCCGGTGGCTATTTGGACGGCGCCCGAGGCTGTGGAGAGCTGGAGCACCTGCGCGAGCGGCATCTTCGCGGCGGCGGCGCGCGAGGGGACTTCTTGGATGCCCTTGGGCGCCTTGACCGTCGCCGCGTTCTTGGGAGGGACAGGGGCTGTGGTGGGGAGGTGCTGCACGGGGCCGTTCGGCCGCTGCCGCCGCCTCCGACGGAAGGCGAGGAGGCAGAGGACGGATATGAGTACGAGGAGCAGCACGAAGGCGGCGCCGACGCCGATGCCGACGAGCACCCACATGCGGAGACCGAACACCGCCGTCCTCCGGGACAGCTCCGAGTCCGACATGGGAGCCGCCAGAGCCGGAGGAGCAGGACCTCTTGAGCCGCCGAATTAAGCAGCAAAGCTCGGATTCGACGGCGCAAAGAGCATCAAGCTTGATTTTCGGGACAGAAACGGAGGCGTGCGCGGCGGATTTTGAGCAGAATTGGGAGGTAAAGGTTGGGTTTTGCAGGGCGAACAGCAGCAAACTTTGGACCAAACAATGCACAGCTGATTGGATGCACAGAACAGCGCAGCGAGGGGTGTAGACTGCAGAAGGCTGGAATTTGAAAATGGAGGTGGATGCCGTTGACAACAATATGGTTGAAAGATTGGTTTTCCTTGGGGAAAAAGTGATGAGTGGATAGTTTGGTACGATGAAAATTTTGGGTGTGCGGCTGCCTGGCTGCTGGTTGGAGTGATGGGAATTCCAAGCTTAAACCAAGAAAGAAGAAATGCAGATGGCAGGGCCGCGTTGCTTGATGAACTGGGTTGAATACAGGTAAGCAATGTACTGGCGCTCTGGTAGAGTGACGACTGACGAGAGGGAGAGAGCGAGAGAGACCGGAGTTATGAGAAGTAATGGAGATGCTGCTGCTTTGCATGCTTGGAGATGGAAGACGAGCCCAGTTCAAACACCAGCGTAGAAGGAAGGGTATCTTTGCGTTTTGTTCGGTGAGGTGGAACCGTGGAACAAGTCAGCCGTGCCTACTGATATACTCAAGGAGCTGGCATGAGAGAGCATGATGAGTTGTAGAAATTAATTTACTCTGGTTTTTAGTGTGTCAATTCAGTTAAGCTATGCTGGTGCTTTGGGATTGTATAGAAATTTTACAAAAATTAGTTTAATTTCATAGAAAAAACGTAAGATTTACTGCACCTCCTAGGAATTTAGAATTAATTACAGAAAACAATAGCATTTACAAATTTTCATAATATGAGATATGAATCATATTGATCTTTCTGCCAAAATGTGCTCTAATAAAATCTTTATTCAGAGAGGCCTTTCTTGAATGCTATTGATCATTACCTAAGTAAGATGATGTGTCACAATAGCTGAGCAAGATCACTCGGTGGTTTTGCTACGAATTAGGTATAAAAGTTTCGAACAAATAAATCTTACCAACTTTAATCCTATTTGAATTGTAAGCATTAGTAGTAATTTGTGCTGCTAAGGCAGCTTTCTTGTTTAATACGGAGTACTAGCGTTGTTGAAACTATTAATTACTAGTCCCGATACATGTGATAACGCTACAGTTTAAAAAAATTATTAACACAAGAAAATAATATACTCCCATCATCTACTGTTGAGCAGCCCCTAAGGCTAAAACCTTTTTTCACAATTTAGCAACGCGGTTCTGGTAGAGCATTAATGTTTGGAGTAGCTGTTAAATGCATGCGGCAATCAAAGGCAAAACAGTTTGGTTTTATGCAAGCACGCGTAACAACTTAGGCACCATGCACTCCGGCATGCACTCCTGCATGCAGTTCGGTTAAATTAATTTGTTTTGTGGGCCTAAGCTCCGAAGAGATTCAGACTTCCATTAGATTTGTAAAATGTATTTGTAAAGAGATTTTATCTTTCAGATTTGTAAAAAATAATAATTTTGAGTGCATTTTTCGTATGCACGTAGTCTAACTCTTTTCTGTTAGGAATATTTTATCGTATTACGTAAAAAAGAAAAACTGTACTTTTTTAAGAAGCAGAGATATGCTTACAAGTTACTGAGCCCAGCTAAGGGTGTGAATACATCCAGGTTCGAGTCATGTTCAATAAAAATTTCTGTGGCTATTTCTTGTTAATTGGAAGTCACCTAGTTATTCCTACGTTGTTTACTTATATCATGTATCATGTATTTACAAAAGAATAATCACGATAATATACTCAGGGCCTGAATCCATCATTGTTCCTTGCCACTAAGATGCAACTAGAAAAGCACTCCTACTAATTGACATGCACCAGCTGTCCATTACTTAAGAAGAAGCTTATCTTGGAATCACATGTGCTTTTACAAGAAGAAGCAGACGCCAGAACAGTCCTAGAGTCGTTACTTGACTTCTAATGGAGCAAGTACAATGGAGAGTATGGATAGCCTTGGGCATAATTTTATACTTGGATATGGGCCTACTACTGAATAATTGCGAGCTCCCAGCCACACCGCCACTGAATTTGCGGTAATCTGAGCTAAGTTTAGCCCCCTCCACGCCCTCAAAGTCAGAGTAGGAGAAGCCTCGGCTGTGATGCTCTAATCTCTGTAAATACTGAGTATATATCATAAGTAAAATATTATCTCTGCTACAGTGTCCAGTTTGAAACATCGTAAGAATTATGCAGAATAGAATTTTGAAGTTTCCCCTAGTATACAAGATAATGCGTTAGAAGACACCTTTCATGATTGCGAGTACCGTGCATCAGGATATCACCAAAGTTTTTTTTTTTTTAAAAAAATATCCCCTGACTTCACTTTCATCATTTTTCAATCGTGAGGTTGATGTAGATTCTGCTGTACTTTCATAACATTTCTGCACCCGTTGCTTCCGTTGATAATTGATTGATGGATGAGCATCATTTTGCCGTCCAGATAAACAAGGCAGCGAATCAGAATGGGCATCAGGGTCAAGGTCAACCATGCGCCCGCCGCCTCTCTTAAATCCACGAAAATCTTGGACCATATAATTTTAATGCAACTTGCAAATCCACGCAGCACAGTTTATTCAGGAACCCCAAACTAAAAATTCAATCCTCTGCAAGTCTGCGTGCACAATTTTAGCACTATCAGCAGCTGATCCTTGTCAGCCGACTGACCAGCACCCATTCTGCCATGCTCTCATGTTCAGCAGTCACCAAATTAAGACCAGATTGGTTTCTTCAGGCCGGGAACGTGCCGTCACACTTCAGATAAACCACAAAGGCAGCGTTTTTTCAGAAGATAGTAGTATGTGAGAGTGGATTCTGGTAAACTGACTGATGGATACTGACAGCGATGGCTCCCCATGTTTGGTCGCCCACTTGCAAGTAGTTTACGCTAATGCACGTATAGACCCGTATATATAAACGCTGGGTCGTCATCGGTTGCTTTGGCCGCTGCTAGCTAGGGAATCCGCTGAACCACCACATCCACCTGGTAACGAACGGGGTTGGTCGAGCATGCCCGTCGCATAATTCAGTTGGGGCATCAGCTGAACCAGTCGTGAGAAGTTGGTTTTTCCCCTGGCATACAAAACCCATGAACCGGTGCTTGATGGGTTTTCTGAAGGCCCAGGTTTCAGCACTCAGAAACATTTGCCTCAGCGTGCTGGACAGACTCGAGCCCAGACGCGCGAGCCTCGTCGTTGTCACCGTTGGGCAGGACAGGAGTGTGCCGGAGGGCGGGATCATGGAGGGCATCCTCGCGGGGGTCGACGAAAAGGCCCAAGCTCGCGCCTACGCTTCGGGACCCGATCCGGGTCCTCTTCACGTCTTAAGCAGGGGAAAAACCAGCAGTAAAAGCAACGATCCACAGATTAAAACAGCACGATAATTCGCTTGTTAAACAAGCAGTCAAACACCGCACGAACGACTGCCTCAGACTTGTTACTGTAGGAGTATTCGGTTCGACTCCGACACGACATAACGAAAACCATCAAGCAAGCAAGCAGAGTACTGACATCAATCACCGGACAGGGGAAGGCCGATGACACAGGGTTCATTTACTTATTATTACTACTAGTTCGACTGTCAATAGCTTCATCCCGGAGGATGCTAAGAGCAGAGCAGATCAAGACGGGGCGGCGAGCTTGAGACGCGCTCGCTTCCACTGACGGCGGCGCCGTCTAGCCGGAGAGCCAGACGATGATCTCGGACAGCGCCAGCTGGAAGATGTCGTCAGACGCAGGAGCCTCAGGGTCCAGCTGCTTGATCTCTTCCAGGTTCACCTGTGTTGCAACAAGAACCAAATCATATGAGATCCCAGGGGTTACTTCCTCCCTTCGATTCTGAAGCTCTCGTCGCGACTAGCTTGAAATTGAACTAGTCGAAGGCGACAATTTCAAAATGAATGGAGTAGCTATTTTAAGCAGCTATATATGAAGCTATAATAGACCTCTAAAGTAACGTTTCCTTCCGGTTACTAAAACAACCACGTGGGCGTACCAATGTAGAAGTAGATTGTTTCCGAATCGGGATTTCTGTCAAAAGCAAGAGATCGAATAAGGTGGAGTAACCATATTTGTCGAGTAGTTAGATTCGATTTCGTTCGGTTACGGGTTCTTTTTTTTTTTTGTCGGATCATATATTCTACCGCCCATACACATCATTCAACGGAAAAGTTTGGTTTCAAATTTAAATTAAGTAACAGTTTGCGCGCGAAGCATACATTCAAGCTAGACTTTCGTAAAACCATAATGTGCGCGCGAACTCTAAGTGGATCAAACATGTATGTCCCTTTGGATCTGAGGTGGGGAACAGGTCAAGTCCCAGATTGCATTAAAAATCAACTAATTTCCCCCACTATTCGAAATCAAAGAATCAAATTCTACATAATTAACTATCTACTCAAAAACCCTTGCGTGACACTTGTGGTGGTGTAGGATTGCTAGATCTAGGGTACCTTTGGATGTCGACGCAAATCAGCTCGCCAAATCTTGTCACATCCGCTCGTGCCAGTGCGTTGGCGGCCGATTTTGGCGCCAGCGTCTTG
Source organism: Zoysia japonica (assembly GCA_001602275.1). Lineage (NCBI taxonomy): Eukaryota > Viridiplantae > Streptophyta > Magnoliopsida > Poales > Poaceae > Zoysia > Zoysia japonica. Next base: position 1,614,839 of record BCLF01000017.1, read on the forward strand.
CCCGCGCGTTGGCAACGGAAAAGAACTGCACCACAGCGCACACACACACACGTTGGCAAACCAACTTTTATAGTAATTTCAAATGAACGCCAAATCGCATGTCGATGCGTGCCGGCACGCTAACTTTTAGCGCTAGTTCCATTCAAACCGCCCCCTAGTTGGAGACTTGGAAACCGAGGGATTTGAAGATTCAAAACTCGTTTCATGGGGCTTCGACAATTTGACACACCCGTGTCTATGACACGTGGGACCACCTGTGTCTATGACAATGAATCACTGTGTCAAATTATCGAAGCTCCCACGAAACGAGTACTAAATCATCAAATAAATCCCTAAAAACCAGATTGGGACACGGGGCTGATCCCTACCACCCCGATACTAGTACCCCGCTAGATCGGCCCCGCACAGCACGAGATCCGATGCCTAAACGTATATATAAGCTGCTGCAAGTCTGCAACCAAACTTCTAGCCGACAGCACCACAACAAGAAACGAGGACGATACATTGAGCAGGATAGGATATCTACATACACGGGTGCACATGTGGAATAAGCTCCGGTTCGCGTCGGAGGAGATCTCCAGCGTCAGCACGTCGATGTGGTGCTTTGCCAGCACGGACAGCAACAGCACCAGCACGCCGGGGCGCGGCGCCGCGCACACAGTTATGAACGCGGTGTCGCCGCACACGTTCATCACCACGTTCGAGTCCGTCCAGGTCCGGAACCCGACGCGTGGCGGCTCGGCCACCGCGCCGGGAGCAGCTGGCTGCTGCTTCGGCAGCCAGCACCAGCCCTGCGGCAGGACAGGCGAAAGGATCGGCACCTGCCCGGCATCCGGTGGCGCCGCCGACGAGGGGCCGGCCCCGAGATCGGGCTGCGCGGCGGCTTGCCGGCGTTCTCGCTCGACTGTCAGCTCCTGCTTCCGCTGTTGCAGTGTCTTCACCGTGTCCTCCAGGACCCCGATGTAGCGGATGGTCTCCTCAACCGTTGTCTCCCTGTTAGTCTGCAGAAACAACACGAGACCATCAGATCTCGGCGGGATCATCAGACAAATGAAGCCTTAACTGATCCTACAAATTTATCAAGCTGCTGCCCCGTGATCTATCTTTCCTCTCGTGTGATGACTGATGAGAGCCGCCTCACCTTCTTGGAGACGCCGGGGAGGAGGGCTCGCAGCTCAGCGAAGTTTTCTTTCATGAGCTTCCGGCGCGCGCGCTCCAACATGAAGGTCGACGTCCGCGCCTTCTTGCCGGCGCCGTCAGAAGCAGGCGCTTTGCCCTTACTCTTGGTGCTCACGTCCTCTTCGGCGACCATCACATCAGCACCTGCGTCGACGTTACCTGCTGCTAGATCGGCGCCGTGGACACTCGGGACGACGTCGTCGCCCTTCCCGTTGCTGCCGTCTACCTCCGCGGCCACGGCAGGGACGGGGGTCCAGGTACTAGCCTGGTTGCTGCTCTCACCTAAACCTGGTTCCCTCGTGATCGCCGGAGGCGGGGTGCCGTTGCCGTCGGCGCCCTGCAGGTGGCCGGCGTGGTGACCGTCCTGAGCCATGGCACGAAGGTTGCGGACGTTTTCGACAAAGAGGAGGAAATGGTGAAATGGTAGCTAGCAGTGTGTTTTGGCACTGATGGATGTGTCTGTGTTTATAGATACGGACGCAAGAATCACCATATGTTATTATTTTTTTTTTCCAGGAATTCATCTTTTCCTCCAGTCAAAAATGAACTTGTAACGTCCCTTGGCGTATTAGCTGGCTTCACGGTAATCTGGCAGTTCTAGCCTGCACGCTCATTACTCAGTGGAAAGAACACAGCCAAGTCGAATCCGTCTGTTTCTACGAGATGACCTCAACTACATTTACAGCAATGAGTTGTGACTTGCCATACATTGTCTCTGAAAAAAATTGTTATATCCTCTCAAATTAGTAGTTCATTTACCAATCTTCTCGATAATTATAATCAGGAGCTAAAAATGAAACGATACTTTCTGCACCCATTTTGTTAATTAGCTTCGAATCAGAATGCATGGAACCTTGCCGATTGATCAGTAGAGACTAGAGTGTAAATATGCATATATATCCAATCAACTTTGGAAACAATCGGTTCACCAACCCAAGTAAAAACCACGTCATGTATTTTTTAGAGGAAGAACAAAGTAAGAACTACAGGGTAGTAGTAACTGAAAAAAAAAAAGCAAACGGCTTCGATCGGCCATGGCACCACAACGATACAAATTCCGTTCGAGCTTTACGGAGAGGAAGCAACATTTGACGCACGGCGCCCGGCTTTCCACGTACGTCGCCGATGGCTATCCTACCAAACACCTGGTGGATTGGATTTTACCGGGCGCGCCGCCGAGCAAGGGAAAAAAAGCCGTCTTTTCATCATTTGGCTGGGCGCCTAACAGGAAGCTGCCGTTCCTGTGTCCGCGTTTCCGTCACGGTTCGACAATCACAAAAGGATTTGCCTTTTCACGCGTGGAGTCCGGCTGTTTCCTCCTCCGGCACCTAAGGCTCTTCTGCATCGATCCGCATGCCACTGCAAGCATACAAATTCCGTTCGAGCTTTAAGGCTCCTTTAAAACGCAGAAATTTCGCAAAAATCTCATAAAAATTTCATAAAAATTAATTTAATTTAAAAAAAAACATAAAAAATAAAAAAAATTTCCGCGTTTCAAATGAGAACTACTTACAGAGATCTAGCAAGCAACATTTTGCGCTCGGGCCAGCTATTTCCACGTCACTCACCGATGGCGATCCCACCGTAATCGTAATACAGCAGCAATGTAATGGAAAAACATGAACGTGACGTGCCCGCGTAGAAGTCATTGGTGCCAGTGATCTGTAGGATCGGCATGCAGATAGGGTCTGCCTTCTTGTACAGACGGAGGAGCAACTGTTACCATTTTGTTGAGATTCTTTTTGTTCTGTTTTTTTTAAATACTGATACCTTGTAGTCTGTAGTCTGTACATTTTTTTCCCTTCTAGAACTTGAAGTGTCCTCACCCATTGGTGGAGCCAGGAGATCTTCACAGTATAAATATGTTCTCACCCATGTTCAGTGGGCGCAAAGATCGTCTGTCAAAATGCCATATGACTTATGATGGACCATAAGGTGGAGGGGACTATATTAGATGACAGCAACATCGCTGAGGATCCGCTTCCATTCACCGGTAGCCTACGTTGAGGTCCTCCACGAACGCTAATGCTATGCAGAGGGCCAAGGCGCCGCTCAGCATGTGCTATCTAAACTGAACGAGCAGGAGTTGAGCTGCGAGTTTGTCGTCCGGCCAGGATTGCCCGAGAAAAAACACCAATTCAAAATGCATTCTCATGCACCATCGCTCTCTTCTCTGACCTCTCGACGATTCCCAATCCTACGAAACATTTAAAACAATAGAGTTTGGTTTTCTACCATATCTTAAGCCCCTGCTTCTAAGTTTCAACACCCGTCTCCCATCTCTCCTCCCTGATGTCAAATTCTCGGACGCTCCCTTGGCTCTGGTGCTTATAAAGGCCGGGCATGTGTGCTGTTGCGTGCATCTAACTGGGAAGCAAATGCTCTTAACTCAGTTTCAGCGAGAACATGGCGTCTCCACAACAGTAAAATTTACAATTTTTTTTAAAAAAGTATCTTTTTGAGCAAAGTGGGTGGGCAGATTAAATTGAACACGTATGTGCGTATGTTGCAGAGTAGTCGCTTTCATCTTCAACTAATCAAGGTTGTATCTCATCCAAGCAGCCTGAAAGCACCAACATTCATCATAGTGGAATAAAATCTATCGACGCGGTAGTGCCACTTCACACTTTCAGACTCAGTGTAGGACCGATTCACATCGCACAGTCACCGCATGGAGTGTTACAAATGGCAATGGTGGTTGTTCATTTGCAAATAAACAACTGTTGCCTCAATTCAGGAAAAGAAGAAGAAAGAACTGTTACAACAGTGACCAATAGGCTGAGTAGACACGACGGACTTACATCTGCCGCTCTCAGCTGAAGAAGTATCGTGGTGTGAGTCTGGACATGAAGAAGAACAGCTCTGCTAAGGATGCCATGTTGGCTTGCAGGTCTGTCTTTGAAGTTCCTGATACCTGCCAACCCTACTAACAGGGCACCACAGATGTTGGATAGGGAAACTTTTGCCCCGGCTTGCTACATGTTATAGACTGCACACTTGCTTCCATTCAAGCCAGTTTTCACCTTCCTGAAAGTCCCTGCTGCTCTTATAAAGCCGCAACCGTATAGTTGCGCACACTTGTGGAACAAATGCTCTTTACTGCCCTATTATCATTTTACTGGAAGGATACGACCAATCACCAACGTGCCATAAAGCTGGGATAACACAGGAAAGAGCGTGACCACATTGAAATATTTTTTGATATGCTCTGTTAGTGAGTCGGTGTGGTCAGTTTGTCCGCCAAGTGTTCTGAGTGTTGCACACAACAACAGCTAGATTCCTGATCACTCTCTCATGCCCAAATTGTATTGGTGTTTGGTGAAACCCATCACTCGTATGGACCTCTTCTTCGTTTCCATTTGCCTTTTGACGCCCTAACTTGGGTCATATATAGCTATATCACACACAAGGCCTCGGACTGTGTGTATGTATGTGGTCTTCATCCCTCTCACGATTCTCGTTCCGGCTCTTCAGATCAAATGGATGTGGCCCCTTTAATTTATGCGCTCACTAGTTCCGGCCAAACCAGCGTGTTCAATTAATTTGATGGAATTACTGAAACACGTAAGCCATCCAATAGAACTAAAAGCACAGACAAAAGTTTTTTTTTCTCACGACAGCTGAATCTTCACCTTCTTGATTTTTCACTACTATCACTGCTACAAAAGAGGCATTTGGTGTCACTTGAAATTTTATAGCAATATCGGGCGCTAAAAAAATCTGACACTGCAGTCCAAAAAGGCATTTTTGTGTTATGGCCCGACACTGATATGCAGTGTCGGATATTGCTGACGTCGGTACAACCAACGACACTAAAAAAAGACCATAAATAATAGTGTCGGTCACTGTTGATGTCATTAGCGACCGACACTACTATAACCGGTAGCAATATCGGGTCTGTTGATGTCAGCAGGCCGAAATTAGTGTATTTTAATACCAATATCGGGCACTGATCAACAGCTCGACACTGAAATTCTCAGCCCATTTAACACCTCTGGAGCCCGACTTCTCATCAACCCAAGTATAAAATACTTCTAACCCTAGAACTCCTCGCCCAGCTCCTCACATCAACAGCCCTTTCGAGCCTTCTCTGCTGACTGCCGCCGCCTCCCTCCCTTTTGCGCCTACTCAAAACCCTAGCTCTACCCCACCACCCTCGATCCAGCTCTCCATGGTCGCACAGCAGTCTGCCGACTCCACCTCCGTGACCAAGGCACCACCCTCTCACCCAGACAGCGCGCTCCTACACCTCCGACTTTAGTCGATCTGGTTGTGGGACGTGTGGATCTTAAGGGGAGGCTGCGAGTCGAAGGGTTGCAGTAGCTGACGCCCATTTGGTGCTGCTGTTGATTGATTTGAGTCAATTTATGTCTCAGGCTTCGGAGGTGGGGGGAAGGAGCTAGCTGCGCCAGAGGAGTGGATAATTTGGTTCCCGTCGTCGTCTTTGCCGCCGCCATGTTGGGCCATCTCAATCGCCTCGCGCGGCCATGTAAGTTCGAGTCGAGGAGTACTCCTCTCCTGTTTGTTGTTCGACTTTGTTTTTGCTCTCGATTCCTCTAGACTTTTTGAGGATTTTAGGTTTCGATCAGTCGAGCTAGGCTACCGTAATCTGCGGTGTTAATTCAGTTTATCACCCTGTTAATATTTTGACCGCTTAGAGGTTAATCCTATTAGCTGCATTGAGCCTGATCCCAATCGAACTTGCCAGATTCGGGTCGATTCAGCCCTACTTTCACGCGGCGTGTGCTTCTGACCACCAGAATTTCGGGTAGCTTGGTAACAGCGGTATGTGTGGTTTGACCCGTTCAATACTGTGTTGATTTGGTCCCATCATCGATTTTGTCGTCAAGATCGGTGAGAAGCTTCCTAAGAAGGAGCAGTTAGGCTGAGTTGGAATTGAGAACAAACTTGTGGGCTGTGGGTGGGAGCTGTCTTGAGGCTAGCTATCAAAAACTATGCTAGGCTACAGTAGATGAAATCTTTTTGCTACAAGAGGAAGGTTTCAAACTGATTTCGCTTGAGACCAAGCCTTGTGCCTTGATCAGACCTGTTCAATAATTGCATGCTCTAAATCTGTGCACTAGTTAGTTTTAGTGTCCGTGACCTGGTGCGCAGGAATACTAGGAATATTCAACGCTTAAGGAACTTGCAAATCACTTCTCTTGCTTGCATAATTGACTTGGATTTCAATAGCAAAAATTGATGGCAGATCATTAGCTAAGATCCATGACGTCCATCCTGTGCCGCTGTTGATTGATTTGAGTCACTAAGGAGCAGCTGGAACAAAAATCTCAGATCACAAGTCAATATCCGTTCAAGCTAAGGACAGAGGTAGCTACACGTCTGTCCTTTCCTTGCAGCTGTATTGTATTGCTATGTCCACAAATCACAGGCATCAATTTCCTTTTAATTGAGAATCTGTTCACGGTCACTAATTGCACATGGTGGATTTTGATTATTTTTTCTTCCTTTTTTGACCTCCTTGTTTGTAAAAATTGTCAATCTGATTTTTAATTTAACTATATACTGTGATTTACTTAGTAAATAATGACAAATTTTTCTTTAGGATCCTTATGTAAGTGGTAACTTTGCCTATTCAACAAGAATAATCAATCTTGATGTATTCCTGATGTAGTCTTCTCCATTGTTATATTTTATTTGTTTTACATAGAAATGGGATGGTGCTGAAGCATTAATTTTGTCCTTGCAGGATAAATTAACATACATGGTGGAGTTATTTCATCAAGGCACACTCTTGGGTGCAGTTCAGCTCTTTTTTTTTACACCCTGCATGTCTTTTTTTTAAATAGATAGGGCTTGTAATTGTTGAAATCTTGCTTATGATTATGCTTTTTAATATGTTTGCACCTAGAATAAAAAAAGGTAACAAAAGTGATCATAACATATGCGCGGCAACGCCACGCAGATTTTCTAGTCTAGGAGTAGAAAATATTCTCGTGTTAATGAATATTTATGTATACTTCATTTCAGATGTTGTATGTGGAATGACCTTTATCTGGTGCCATCCAACTTATCTGGATCTCATGGGGAAGAGAATGAAAACTCCCATAGAAAGAGTTATTGGATGTTGGAGAAGTAAGTGTTCATTTGATTTTTTTTTTCAAGTTTGCATATGCTATTTTAGCACTTAGACAACTGATAGTCTTCATTCATGCATATAATTACATTGGTTACAACAACGGATATTAATTTTCCTTTTTTTTCTGTTGCTCTGTGGTTTATCTACATGCCTAGCAGCTGTTTGATGTTTCTAACACTGGACTTGCATGTTTGGATGAGTACGGTGCTAGAGCTCCGTTGCCCCGTCTCGCTTCCTCGAGCTGAATGGTTTCTGAATTGTAGTATTGATCTTTGGTTTTTAGGTTTTACTTCATTGTTTTCTCATTTAATTTGTATAACTGGTGTATATTGATTCTGTAATCATGGCTGTGGATAGATGGATTCTTTTTCTTTGCCTCTGGTGCTTCTAATGGGCCCTGCTTTTTCTCTTTTTTGCTTCAAAGCAACAAAGAATAGAGTACACATTAGAGGTAATTTTTTTTATTTAAATATAATCAGTAGTAATGTCGGGCATGCTGATGTCAGCGGTGTCGGACATGCCAACGTCAGCGACCGACACTACTGACGTCAGCAGTGTCAGGCAAGCTGACGTCAGCATGCCTGATGCTTGTGAGAAAACTTCATCATCGGTTGCGTCTAGCCGACACAGGTTGCGGTTTGTAGCAGTGTCGTGTGAGTAGTGTCGTGCCATTTAACCGTCAGTGTAGATGTTTATGACCCGACACTGCAGACCATTTTTGTAGTAGTGTATCAAGTTACTTATTACCTGTATCACACAATAAGTTTAAAATTAGATTTGGTTAAACCTATATTTGATTAAATATTTTGTAACAAATTTAAAAGTACAATTCTAATATCTTAAAAACTAATTAATTTTTTTTATAAATTATTGAGCAAAGTTAAATAGTATAGAAACCAAACATAAACTTGTTTTAGAACGGAGAAAGTACATGTTATTTGTGATAGAATCCATATACAGCTAGAAATAATTGGTCTTCCATCCAAAAAAATTACTCAAAACAAATTTTGCATGTAAAAAAATTTTATGCTAATATCGCGTTTTGAATAAATGAAGTACCGTTGTGGCACTTTGAAGACCCGAAATAAGATTAGTCGTGTGTTTAGGACACGAAAGTAGCTTTGTCGTGTGTTTGAAACACGATCACAGTGGTGTCGTGTGTCTGGAACACGAAAGCAGCTTTGTTGTGTGTTTGGAATACGATTACAGTGGTGTCGTGTGGCTGGGACACGAAAGCAGCTTTGTCATGTGTTTGGAACACAATCACAGTGGTGCCATGTTCTAATGTCGTGTTTTCAATGTTCGACTTCACTGCTATCGTGAACATGTTCATCACGACGTTAGAGTCTGCCCAGGTCCGGAAACCGATGCGTGGTGGCTCGGCCACCGCACCGGGAGCAGGCTTTGCTTCTTCTTCTTCGGTAGCCAGCACCAGCCTTGCGGGAGGACAGGAGATAGGACCGGCACCTGCTCGGCCTCCGGTGGTGGCGACGATGGGCCAGCCCCGAGATCGGGCTGTGCCGCGCCTTGCCGGCATCCGTTACCACTCGAGCACCAGGTACTGCTTCCGCTTTTCCAGAGTCTTCGCAGTGTCCTCCAAGACCCCATCGGATCGTCTCATCAACCAGTCTCCCTGTTGGTCTGCAGAAACAACACGAGATCATCATATTCACGGCGGGAGGCAAGTGACAGACGAGCCGTGCAAAGCGCCTGCAATGAATCGAGCCTTAATTGATCCTACAAATTCATCAAGTTGCCTCGCCGTGATCTATCTATCCTCTCGTGTGATGACTGATGAGAGCCTCACCTTCTTGGAGTCGCCAGGAGGAGGGCTCGCAGTTCAGCGAAGTTTTGTTTCATTAGCCTCTGCGCGCCGCTCCAACGTGAGTATTGAAGTATAAGTGAATTATCTATTTTTTTTATTAGTTTAAGCATTTACGATCAACTTATTAGTGCATAATAGCTCATATGATATCAGAGCTAAAAGTCTCGATTTCAAATTCTAACGAGCACAATTTAGCACATGAGGGAAGTGTTGAAATGTAAGTTAATTGCACATCTTGATACATGAAATAAGGTTACATTCTAGGTGACGGAGTATCTTGATATGCAAAATATGTTTCTCTAACGTGTATTAGAACTAGCTCGAGAAACAACACTACAGATAGTCATTCTTCGCCTACTATGTAACCTTATTTCATGCATTAAGATACTCTCTCCGTCCCAATTAATTTATAAACAGTTAAATTGAGAAGAGAAAAAGAAATATTGAAAAAAAAGAAAGATGTATTGAGAAGTGAGAATAACTTATAATTTTTTTAAAAAAAGTTGAGGAATCGAAAATGGCTTATAATTTGTGACGGAGAAAATATGTATTTCCCAGGCCATTTCGAGTTATCCGTGCCTTGTTAAATTAAACGTTTTATCCTTACAATTTTGTAAAAAAATAATTTGTTTAATGCAATGGTAGGTGTTGGAGGTTCGAATTAACATTTTCGAATTACGGATATAAGATTTTAGTGGTGTCCCATGGTTAGGACACGAATGAGGCAAAGTCGTGTCTTCGAAGACGACATCGATTATTTCGTATGTTGAAGTTACGAACTTACCTTTATCGAATATCCAACGTTCGACTTTGGTTAAATCGTATATTAGATGCACGAATTAGTATTATTTTTTAAATTTCTTCACTCCGAGTATTATTTCTGTAATTTTTATAAAAATATTTATTATTTAAAATAAAAAATCTACTATAGGCTACCTGTAAGCAGTTGGGCTCTTTGTCAAAGATGATTAATTGATCAACCTCAAATGTTTCATCAATACACATGAATCAAATTTTATATTTGTTTTAAAATTACTCCTACATTAATAAACTGCGTGTCATTAGATGGCAACGCTGCCGAGGATCTATCCACTCACTAGTAGCAACATTGAGGCCCTCCACGCAAGAACGGGGTCACCTGACGCAAGACGTAGAGCCATTGGCTGAGGGACCAGCCCCTCCACCTTCCCACCGGTCACCCTCCGCATACCCAATGCTATGCCGAGGTCCTCCAACGCACCGCTCGTGAGTGCTACGTAAACTGAACGGGCAGGAGTTGAGCTGCGATTTTGTCAGTTTTGCAAGATTTCTTGAGAAAAAGACCGAAATGAAAATGCAGCCGCCAGCACCGTCTCTTTTCTCTGAACTCCTGACGATTCTCAATCCTACGAAGCATGTACACCAACACGGGGTCTGAATTTCTTACGTATGTTAAGCTTCTGGTTCCAAGTTTCAACGCCCGCCTTGTGCTTTTAAAGGTCGCCGTTGTGGTTGCGTGCACCTAACTGGGATGCAGATGTTCTTTAACTCAGCTTCAGAGAGAATATGGCATATCCAGAACAGTAAAAATATACACTTTTTTTTTGAATAAAGTTTACATTTTTCGTGCAAAGTGGTGGTGGGCAGGTTGAAGACGTAGTACGTGTTTGTGTTGCAGAGTCGTCGTTTCCATCTTCAACTAATCAGGTTAGTACATCTTATCCAGGCCGCCTGGAAGCCATTCCTATATGCTAGTCTTGCAAAGCAACTTTGGTTCCTGATGCTACTTCTGCCTCTGAAGATCCACACAATAGAATGCCATCCCTGAATGTTTCACGCTATGGCTGAGATCCTGATTACTCGTGCACTAATTTTAAATTGTATACATGCACGTCCAATCTGCACCTCAAGTACTACTTCATCTTCAATTTCCGTTCCCTGTTTCTCATGATTGTTATTGGAGCAAACAATCTCCGCTCGCTCACCAAAAACGCCTCCTTCCTGTATGTACGTGGACTCACCGCCATGTACGCAGGCATGCCTGTTGCGATTACTACATTAACATTGGCGCTGATAAAAAGCAAAAATGCAAGTAGTCGGGGGAGGATGACGAAGGCAACCTTAACAATCTAAAGGCCTGCGAGTATCCTGAACAGAGCGTTTAGGCCAAAATGCATGAAGACTGGAGTGTTTCAAATGGCAGTAGGGTTTGTTCGTTTGCAAATAAACAATGATTCCTCAATTCAGCCAATAAAAAAAAAACTGTTCCAGTGATCAATAGGCTACGCAGACACAACAGGTCTCAGACTCTCAGTTGAAGAAACTTCAAATATTGTGGTTTGAGTCTGGAAATGAAAAGGAACACCTCAGCTAAGGATGCCCTGTTAGCTTGCAGGTTTGTCTTTGAAACTCCTGATACCTCCCAACCCTACGAACAGGGCATTACAGATGTTGGATTGGGACTTAAACTTTTGCCCCGGCTTTCTACAAGTTTAGAGGCCCCGGCTTACTACAAGTTTAGACTGAGCATTTGCTTCCATTTAAGCCAGTCTTCACCTTTCTGAAAGTTACTGCTGCTCTTTTTAGGCCGCAACCATATAATTGGTCGCACATGTGCAACAGATGCTCTTAATTCGATTTGAGGATGGTGTAGCTGCCCTACTCTAATTCACTGAAAGGATACGACCGATCACCAATGCTCCATAAAGCTGGAATAACAAAGGAAAGAGCGGCAGCAGATTGAAATATCTTTTGACATGTTCTGTCAGTGGCTCGGTGTGATCAGTTTGTCCGCCAAGTGTTCTTTGTGTTGCACACAACGACAGCTAGATTCCTGATTACTCTCATGCCCAAATTGTTTGTGGTGGAATCCATCACTCGTGTGAACCTTTTCTTCGTTTTCTTTTGGCTTTTGACACCCTAACTTGGTGCAGCATATATGGCTAGACCACACGCAACGTCGCGGACGTGGTACATGTATATGGTCCTCGGCCCCTCTCACGATTCTTGCTCTTCAGATCAAGTAGCTGTAGTTCATTTAATTTATGGCGCTCACTAGTTCTGGGCTTCTGGCCAAACACAGGCACCAGCATTTCAACTAATTTGATGGAATTACTGAAACATAAGTAACCCAACAGAACTAAAAGCACAGAAGAAACACTCCTACGTTCTCACCACACTAGTTATAATTATATAGAGCCAGACCTCACTTTTACTGCATTAAAGTTAATAATTATATAGAGCCTGACCTCACTGGTACTGCATTAAAGTTCACGGTTACTCCCTTGTGGCTCATCTTCTTCTCGTTATAAGGCCATGGTTGCTCATCCTAACAAATGTTCGATGGCCTGCAGCCTGACAGTCACATGACATGAAAGTCAGAGCAAATTATGAGTCACCAAGATAAAAGCACGCCAACAAAATCTGTAAGCATACAATGCAAGGCGCCTCCAAACATATTTCATCTTCATGAAACCTTTCTACGTCACCAATGGGTGGTTTCAGGTAAAACAATCGCACAAATATTCCCTCAGGTCCCAAATTCTTGTCGTTTCAGGCGTGGAGATTGACCAAGAAATGAGTTGTGTGCTCATGTTGAACTACATCAATAAAAAATAACAAAGTACGCAACTTCAGTTCCAAACACGAACGGAGCCATCCACGGAAGATGTCAACATGCAGGCCTTCGTTGGGTGGTAACTGATGCTGGTAACCTGCCAAACGAACCAATGCAATGCACATCTATTACAAGGATAATAGTGAAGTATGAACTAACTGTTCACAAAAGATAATGGTTCAGTACTTTGCTGCAATTTACTCTTTTAGAACATAAGATGCAATTTTGGAAAGGAAATTACCACAGAGCTATGTGCACGGAAGCTTGCAACAACAGGTGCGTCCACTAACTCCCAGAAGAATATATAGCCATTTTCAGATCCGCCAACAACATATGCATCATCATTGGTTAGGCAGCAATCCATCTTGAACGACTGTGGAAATATTTGTAGTCAGAAACTGAAGAATACAAACACCCGTGAATCCACAATGACTCATCATTTAGTACATGTACAGCCATTTATTCCATTCATAAGCAAAAATTGCCACATAATTAAATTCAAGCCATATTGTAATCTATCCATAGTTCAATTATTATAGCCAAAGCAACCGATCGAGGGTGATGTTGAGACTTGAGAGATACCTTGCATGCATGTCCTTTGTACTCCTGTAACAGTTCTCCAGCAGTCCTAGTGCAAGCAAAAGAAGCCAAAAGATTTTATTATCAAAAAAAATTTACAGGCTGAAAATAAAATTTGCAATGGCACCACACTAGCTATTTAACACCACACACCACAGAATGGTGCAAGAACATCCTTCTGTCAGTTTGGTAATAATTGAAAGATATTGTAACTGGTATTGCCAGCACATATTCTGATACTCAATATCAGAGTTAGTATATACCCTTAAACTTGGTAGTGTAACAAGATGAGAAAACCACCAAACATCCACTTATGATCCAGAACAAGTTTACTATTTTTCTGTCCCCAAAACTGCAACATGTATCCATGATCACTGATAGACAGAGACAGCATAGTGAAGACATTCTAGGCTACACAAAATCACTTGGACTAGCTATGAGAACAAAATTTCAATCTCTAGCTATGGCTCCAAAATTAGAATTTCGGATCAATGCACAATAATACAATGCTATGTCCAATCAGTTTGTCATTAGTTGCAAATATCAGAGGGACAAAAATCAAATAAGGTAAGTCTAGGAGAAAATGGTCTACTTAACATGCTAATGGCCCAATAAGACATACATTCTAGTACTCATGCAACTTGAAGCTTAATTGTGCACCAAAAACAAAAAATGAAGCATGCTCAAAGTCTAGCTAAGTGACACCAATAGGAGCCTGCAACTGCAAGTGCCTAGGAACTCCAAGGTATGGCTCACCAAAGTTGTACAACCCAGTGGCTGGATAGGTTGAAGCAATGGCATTATCTAGAAATGGAGCCAAATGGCTGTTCGAAGTCAAGAACATAAATATCTTTTGATCAAACCAATTGATACAGGAAACAATATCAAAAACTATATCATGCTTTTTAGTCCACATGTACAACCATTGATGGCCATAATATCAGTTAAATGAAAACTAACGAGTGTGATTGCATCGTTCTACAAAGAGTCTAAGCATTCCAATGACAGATTTGGCTCATTGGTTCAACTGCTCCAAAATTCTAAACAAAGGGGGTCCAGGCTGAAAATAAAGTGACCAGAAGTTTGCAAAGAGCACTTACTTGTCAAGAAGCCTCACAGTAGAATCTAAACAGTTTGCTAAAAGGCAATTGCCATCATTTGACAAAGATATACAGTTTACCGGATGCCCCAGATTATCAACCGTCTCCCTGTTAACAACAAGAGGGAATCATGATATAGAATGACTGAGAGATGAACTAGGTTAATCAATAATAATGTTTCTCCTCTATAAGCACGGAGAGGCCCAAAATTTTAATTAGTTAAAAGTGGGCACATACTGGAAACAGCGCAGAGTGGAACAAGGCAGAGCACTTACCTACCCATGCGGATGTCAAATGTCCGAACAGTGCCATCAACACTACCAGCAATTATTTCTGTTTTGGTTAGAATAATTGACATTACACTATCTTGAAAAGTATCAATTGTCTGCACTAGGAGAGAGAAATCACAATAAAAGCAAAAGTATTAGACATTAAAACAATAATATGAAAACATATAGGCAAACATATTTTATTTACTAATGCAAAAAATACCTGAATCGGATCACTGCTTTGAGACCTACAGTCAAATGCACGCACCGTACGGTCATAACCAGCCGACACCACAACAGCATTGTACTCATTAAACTTCACTGAATTGACCTAAAAAAACCAGAACAAAGATAGTTATGCCACATGGAAAATCATTGAGAATTACACATACGTCATCCCAATTGGTACATGTGTAGAGTAACATGGACAGACCTAGCCATAATGATATTGTACCAGAGAATACTACAGAATCAAGATTTCAGAGCACTGCTTTGGATGGAGAGAATGTTATGGTTCCGCAAACAGTCCCCATCGGGGCTCTTTAGGCTACACCACTAACCATCATGGTGTTTTAGCATTGCATTCCCTCTACTAATGTTCAGAGCCACAACCAATAAGGCTCCATGAGGAGATACAATTACAGTAAGATTGCTTAATTTACAGTGGAGTGAAAAAAAAATTCGGTTCACATTACAATAAGAAATTGTGGAGGATATCGCATAGTAGCAGTGAAAAATCTATGAACTAAATGGCGGGTCCATACCTCGCTGTTGTGGCCGCGGAACTTGCGGATGACGCGGCCCGTGGAGACGTCCCAGTAAAAGATCTGCCTGTCCCCGCCACACGAAACCAGTTTCGCATTATCCCTGATCACAACCAACCAAATAACCAAAGAAACAGGAACAAGAATGAGTCGAATTCACTCCAGACCAGATGCCACAAAGGGAGGAAGCAGGGGGGTGGGCGCCTGTGGGCGCTTGCGTGCATACAATGAGGAGTGTACGTCCCGGACCTCACGGGCGTGTGACTTGTAGGTCTTGACGAGGGCGCCAGTGTGTGGGTTCCAGAGGCGGAGCGTGCGGTCCTTGCCGCAGCTCAGGCAGTAGTTGCCGTCCCGGTTGAAGCGCACCGCTAGCACCGCGCCCTCGTGGCCAGACAGCTCCCGCGCCTCCTTCCGCGGCAGATTCTGCGCCGCCGCTGCCCCCGACGACGACATCTCTTCTTGTCTGCGCCGCCGGTGCGGAGCCGGTGAGCAAAACGAAAAGGACTTGGTGAGTTTGAGCTGTGGGCTAAGGGCCCGTTAGGGACAGCTCCTCGGATGAAAAAGTGAATCCGGATCTGTGATTCACTTAGAATCAGCTCTAAATCTGGGATTCACCGTGGATCCAGTAGAGAAGTGTTTGACAAACTACAACTCTAGATTCATAAAACTGGTAAATTTGGTAGGAATAGTCTCTTTTGCCCCTAAGATTGTATTGGTATATGTTACTTTTCATATAGAACACGTGTTATTTATATTTGTACATAAAAAAATAATTCACACATAAAAATAACTCATAATAGATAAATGTTCATGACAATATTTGAATAATAATTTTCTCGTCCATACATAAATCCATACATAAAGATTAAATGAAGAATGCAATCCTATTACATTCTAATTCCAAGCAAGAGCAAGAGACGTTGCCAATTCATCACGAAATTTATCTATAGTAGCGGCACTAGCTTCCGAAGTAGAACCATCCGATGTAACCGCATATCGATTATACCTTTCCGGTATTGTTGGCACAAAATCGGGATCACGATTATACTTTTCTAGAAGCATTGTTTGGGATAGGACTTGGTGTGACATCCTCTTCAACATCATCAACATCAAGGTTGTTATTGGGCATAGGAGTTGGAGTCACATATTCTTTATTATCACCCATATCAAACTCATTGTGTAGCATAGGAGTTGGAGTGTCATGATCAAGGGGAATTATGGGATTGGAACTCATAGGATTCCAATGATCTTGCTCCTCATTAACAATGTTACCAAACATCACCTTCATGTCATCTTCATTTTGTAGAGGCTTCTTCTTAAACTTGCCAACATTGGGAATTTCCTAAAACATAAGACAAACATGGAAAAAAGATTATTTTCCATACCTCTCAAATAAAAGTG
>BCLF01000017.1:1638239-1659280 GCA_001602275.1 Zoysia japonica
CGAGGCCACCGGGCCAATTCAAATAATCGGTCGCTGATCATGACCTCGGTCTAGGCACGACGCCGACCACGGACAGCGCCTCGAAGCTAGCTCTCCAGGCGCCCTGCCGAGCATAAGGACCGGAATCGACCTCGGTTCAACCTTAGCCATCGGCAGGATGCCTGGCCGATTCCCCGGGTCGCTCTAGGACCGGGCGACGACCCGGCGGAGCGGTTCCGATGCGATCAACCGCCAACGAAAGGTGGTCCGCATAACGATTCAGCCCACGACCGACCCTTTGGGTCGCTCGAAGGCTCGGGGGCTACGCCCTATGGGCGCGCTCGTGCGCACCCATAGGAACTTGAACTTTCGAAACGACCAGCCCAACGCCGCCTCAATCAAAAACCTCGAAGCGGCATCAGGCTCGGGGGCTACTGTCGAGATCACGCACCCCGGGTACCTAACAGATCGCTCCAACGTGAGAAAGTCGGGGGTCGGATGACACGGGCTCCGACCCCTCCGCGACGACCTATGACGGCTATCGCATGGCCGCGCAAGGCCGCGAAGACCCCGGGCTCTGAGGATAACACCCGGGAGCGACCCCCAGGAGGCAGGTACCGCGTTATGGTACATTTACTCCGGGAACCAGCTGCCATCCGTCCCGACGAGACAGGACGAGATTCACCACGGCGACACTCCAGCAGAAAGCTGCGACAACTGCCAGACACGATGGGACAGCACTGTAGCTAGCACAGTAGCGCCGGACAGGTACCACGGTACCCGCCGACATGCCCGACGCGACGGGTCATGACCGCGCCTGGACGGAACGAAGTGATGTCGACAACGACGGACGGGTCCACCTGTCGGCGAGACGGCAGGATTGCGTAGGACCCATTGCATGTAACCTCAGGGCTCTCCCTATATAAAGGGAGGCTCGGGGAGCGATAAGAAAAAAAGGTCGAACACCACCACAAGCACTCCCCGATTTTCGAACACTCCTAGGTCCTCCTGCGAAGAGAGGCCCCCATCTTGTAACGTTATCCTTGTGATAATCCGCTCTCTGGACGTAGGGTATTACACCATTCGGGTGGCTCGAACCAGGCAAAAAATTCCCTTGAGTCTACTCCAGATTGGGTCATACCGAATCCGAAGGCATACCATCCCTCACGATCGTATATTTACTGTGCCGGTGGTCAGAACGCCGACAGTAATAGTATACGATACGATGGAGAAGAGGTCTTTTCATGATATTCCTAGAAGTTTTCAAGAATTTGTAAAGATAAATATTAATATACTCCGTACTAGTTTTCTGCAGGCATGTGTGGAAAGTATCGATAGGATCCATATATAGGACGACGAGGAGACGTCTTTATCCCAGCTGGCCATTGAATTGAATTATCAATGGTAAGGACAAGTGGAGACGGACTCGTATTCTCTGCTTTTACTCTTTTATGGCAAACTTTGCCATGCTCAATCTTATCTATTTATTACATAATCAACGTTCTATGATTTAGAATTATTATCTCTCTAAATTATACTAATTTATTTAAAAAGCAAGACCATAAATCATACGGTCATTACTCAACGTTAATTCTGTAATGAGTGGTTAGGATCAAAAAAGACAGACGATAGGAATCCAGTGGAGACGATGGTCCTGTTCTTTTGGTGCTGTTATGTGTATATATACCCCTAGCTATAGTTGATATCCACCACAACACTACGATAGGTTTCGGTTCTTGCAGAAGTTCTCGAAGCGTGCCTGCAAGTACAGCTCGGATCGGCATCACCTGACCAGTTGTGATCATCGACCCATGGCCGAGGAGAAGAAGCGCCACCACCTGTTCCACCGCCACAAGGACGGCGGCGACGAGGAGGGCGCCGCGGATCAGGTGGACTACGAGAAGGAGAAGCAGCACAAGCAGCTGGGGCAGCTCGGCGGGCTTGGTGCCATCGCCGCCGGCGCCTACGCTCTGGTACGTGATCTGATCCGAGTATATATACCTGTCTCCACGCGCACGCGACCACAAACAAAATACGAGTTGCTGCTAACTGATTGATAACTGCATGCGCAGCACGAGAAGCACAAGGCGAAGAAGGACCCCGGGAACGCGCACGGGCACAGGGTGAAGCAGGAGGTCGCGGCGGCGGCGGCCGCGGGCGCCGCCGTCTTCGCGCTCCACGAGCGCCACGAAAAGAAGGACGCCAAGAAGCAGCAGGGCGGTGGAACAGGTGGTGGCGCCCGCTTGTTGCATTTTTGCAACAATTATGTGATCAATTAAGCAGAAGCATATACATTACCAGCTCGGGCACGTGGAAATGGCAGAGGATCAGCCGGCGGAGGAGCCCGACGAGGAGCGACGACGGCGACGGCGCCGACGCACGCCGTTGCGATTCCGACGATCAACGTCGGAAGGGGAACACAGCCAACCGCCCATGGCCCACGGGTTTCGATTCGAACGCACGCCCGCTTGGAGTTGGAGTCGTGAATATGGGTCTGAACGCACGACTTTTGGCCTGACCCGAAACAACTTTTGCCGGCATTGGATCTGGCCTAGACGGCGCCGCAGCCCAACAGATCCAACAAAGGACGTCGCGCGCGCGCTGGGTGGGAGAACGCGATACTCGTCTTGTGCCAGCCACGGTGCCAAACTGCCAATCACCACCACGGTCGCTTCGCACTTCAGGAGCCGACGACCATGGCGGACGACGGCGGCGGCGCCGCCAACAAGTCCTCTTCATGTTGGTCTTTTTGTGCAAGTATGCTGAATGTTTGGTGACCAAGCTACTGAAATGTTGGTGAATCCAAGCTATCAAATCGGATCCACACATCATAGCGTTTGGTTTATTTGTGATGTAGCCTGCAAGAAAAACGACCTACAGAGTCCTAGGGGTACAGATAAGACGCCATATTCTTCAAAACCATGATATCGATCAGCTGTAAACCGGTGAAACCAACCGGTTTACTTTTAATATTTTGATCTAATTTATTCAAAATTTGATTTTGAAGCGGTTTTTGACCTGTTTTTCTGGTTGTAAAAACCAGCTCAAACAGTGTCTTCAACCTGATGCGCATTCAACAACATTTTTTACATGTAGAATTCTAGTAGACTAGTCCACATCCACAAATGACTTGCACACTTCGATTATGCCAAATGTTTTCTAGTTTTCACTCTTTGCGACTGAATCCTGTACAGGGAAGCTCGTCTACCTGCACAGCAGGACACCACCACAGCACTCTTCAACAGCATATCAATGCAATCAGATTACCAGAGACATGATTTGGAAATGTTTTCTTCTTTTCGCTATATAAACAGCATGATAGTGGCGTGCTCTGTTGCAACAGAAAAGAAATGTTGCGACACCTACTATTGCATTACAAATTGAAATTACCAGTTCCAAAGAACAGTTACATGTGTTTCGACCTAATTTAGGCCTCCCGAAGCAAGCTCAGGTTCAGGATGTTTGACCTGATCTTGTGGGGCACAACAAGGGCTCCATTGCTGTAGACCTCATCACACACACGGACACGCTCTCCCAACACAGTGACGTTCTCAATGCGCGTCTACTGCCCAATGGTCGAGTGCCATCCGACGATGCTGCTCGATATGAAGGCATACTTCTTGATGTGTGCACCCTGCAGCAGCGTGCACCTCGAAAGCCTCACCCCGTCCTCCACAACACACCTTTTCCCAATTGCAACGTCAGGACCGATCAGACATCCTTCTCCGATCTTGGCCGTCTCATGCACCAAGACATTCCCGATGATGTGCTTGCCAGTAGCTAGTGAGGCAGCTGCGTTCTTCTTGGCTGAGCCCAGATAAAGCTGCAAGCCGGCAATGTAGTCCCTTGGCTGCCCAATATCCATCCAAAAGCCAGGAAGAACCATGGCATACAGCTTTTCATCGGCAACAATTTGAGGGAAGACCTCCTTCTCGAATGAAGTCGGTTTTAGCTGGATTCGGTCAAGGACAGAGGGGTCTAACAGGTAAATACCCGCATTGATTTTATTACCCACAAATGTTTCTGGTTTCTCCACAAATCTTTCCACCCTTCCTGTTGCTTCCTCCATAACCACAACACCATACTTTGATGGTTCTTCCACCTATATTATCATATCGATCAGTTTACCTAAAAATGGTTACACAAGAACAGTGACTGAGCAAGGATCTGCCTTTGTGACCATAATTGAAGCGTCACCGCCATGGTTTTTGTGAAAACTTATGAGGTCAGCAAAAGGGTATTCACATATGATATCACAGTTCAGGACAAAAAAAGGTTCGCCAGATCCCACAAGCTTATCCCCGGCAAGAGCAAGAGGCCCAGCAGTCCCTAAAGGCTCCGTCTCCTGTGAACATGTGATTTTAATACCAAGATGATCCTCAGAATGTTTCAGAAAGTTGTACATGTCCTGCAAAAGAAGTGGTGGCACTTAAATAAAGCAAATGAAATACAAGTATATGATTTTACGACGCTGAAAGATCCGTACGCTCTTTACCTCTGGACGGTAATTGATGGCGAGAACAATTTCTGTCACCCCAACATGCTTCAAAGCTTCTATCTGTGCAAAATATAAGAAATAATTAAAGGATTTTCTCATCACATCGGTATGAATAATCACTTGTTCTGAAAATAAAACATGTACTTGGTTGCAATCAGCTCAATGAATTAATTAGTTGGTTGGTACAGTTGTACAGCACTAGGTAATTGCTCAAGATAAGATTTTAGAAGTTCAAAAATACAAGAAAAGGGTAATGTAGCAGCAACTATAAAAAAAATTAAGGGCAGAGGACTAGCCAAACTATAGCCAAAAAAAAGTTAAAATTACTTCAGTTACAAGTTTACAGAATATTCTAGCGCAACGAAGCTGCATGGGTTTGCAGTGTGCTCATATATTTAGAAAGAAAATGGTGTTGGCATGGATAGTTGTCCTGTAAATGACGATCGATAAGAAAAATACAATATTTCGATTTCTCAAAGAAAAATAAGTGATGCTGATGAGGATTGAAAGAAACATGTGATGGTTGAAAAAAATATTAATGCATTATAATACCCTCTACTGGATCAATTTGCTCATATACCTGCTGTATGATCATGGGTTTGTTAGCAAAATCCACCAGTGGCTTCGGGATACTGGATGTCAAAGGTTGAAGGCGACTTCCATAACATCCAACAAGAATTAGTGCCTTCATATTGAACTATTCACTTCCCCCTTTGATTATGATATGGCACAGATCAGACAAAGAAAAAGATAACATTATAAGTAGAAAGTAGGAGATGAATTTAGTGTATAAGAGCACAAACTGTATGAATAGCGATTCTATATTGTAACTTGCAAACAAGCCAAATCTGGACTGAGATATTAACGTAGTCCTGAGAGGACCAGTGAAAACTCGTGTACTGCTGTTATGTCCTGTTCCCAATATAAGAGGCCGCAAGAGTGAACATGGGTACAAGGAAATTACAGTCCCATTACTTGGGGCAACTAGTTCTTCATGCGTTGCTTTGGTGCTGAACATAGGTTCTGTCCTTCTTCCCAATAAAAGGCCTGTATAGTTATAATTCCTTTCTACTATTTGGTGTTTCCTAACTATGTAACATGATCATATAGAAAATCTGAAGAAAAAAAAATTAATCTGTTCACACTTCACGATAATCATAATACCCTGGGAGTTGGTGAGGGCCACTGTCCCTTGATCAAGATCCCTAAGGGACCCCGTGCCCGATACTGAGCCTTGGGCAAACCATACACAACAGCAAGACCTAAGCAGGGATGGAGACATGGAAACTGCAATTTTACAGATAAGAGAAACTTGAAATTTGTCTAATTTAATCTAGTCTGCAAATGCTGCGACATTAAACACACCGCATCACACACCCTCGTTTAGAGAACCACAATGACAGGAGCAGTGCCCAAACACCAAAGGCCATATATGCATTAGTTGCATAATGAAATTTCACGCTAGATGAAAGAGAGTCCTCATCCCAGGCCCCTGGTGTAAAGAAAAAAAAATGAAAAGACAAAATAAAAAAAAATCTGACGAACTAACACATAACAGAAGTTTTCCTATCAGTTTTGCTTTCGTGGTGCCGTCCAATTTCTCAGGTAACTAACAATGAAATAATGTAAGAGATGCATGGGCGAGGTAGGGCGACCAACGGAGAGGTCCCTCCTACCCTCGCCTCCAAGATCCCATCCCCATCCCTGCGAAACTTTCTTCCACCCCCCACTACATCCACCCTAGACGTCAACCACAGAAGTACCAGAGGCGGATCCACCGATAGGGAAGGTCGGGCAGCCGCCCTAACCGGCTGTTTTACCTCGAATCAGGACACGCGGTGGGGCACGGTAGAAATCGGAACTGGGAGGAAGAGGAGGCGAGTGCGGCGGGCCGGTGGCTGGGTTATGCGGATGAGAGCGGCGGCCGGCCATATATAGGTTTGGGGTCGAATGTCTTTTTGGACTACTAGTACTCTTGCGAATACTACGTGCACGTGTACAC
This sequence comes from Zoysia japonica, assembly GCA_001602275.1. Classification (NCBI taxonomy): domain Eukaryota; kingdom Viridiplantae; phylum Streptophyta; class Magnoliopsida; order Poales; family Poaceae; genus Zoysia; species Zoysia japonica. The sequence goes on from BCLF01000017.1 coordinate 1,644,719, forward strand.
GAGGATATGGATGTCTTTTTTTTTCTAAACGGTTTTTATTTTATCCGATGAATTAAAATCATATCCTTATATAAGCTCACTTGGCAGAGCTTAGTTATGTAGTTGAAAGTGATTCTTTTTTATTCTTTACATAACCTCTTAGAATCGGGACAGTGAATCACTTCGTAAAATCAGGAGAAGCTATTTTTTCAGTTCTTAGCCTCTTAGTTCATTTTAAAGAATCACTTCACAGAATTAAATAAAAATCTTTTTTTTTAAAACAGCGTTTGACAGAGCTCTTCTGATTCTGTTCTGCTTGAGAATCAACAGCTAGGAGCTCTGCCAAAGAGCCTTGTATATCAACTGGTAAAGATTGATATAGCTGTAACCATCGGTTCAAATATCAATGAATATTCCCTCCGTTTCAAAGATAAGTATTTTTAAGTTTAGTTAAAATTAAATTTTTATCACTTTTATCATAAATAATGAGAATTAATAATGTTTATCATATAAAATCATAATTTTTGGATTCACTCTAGAATAAGCTTTCATAAAAAGTATTTCCTTCATCCCATATTATATGTCATTCTAGCTTTCTCAAATTTTTCAAATTACTTGTCATCATCATATTCTAATACACTTTCTTTATTCTCGATAAATCTCTGTCTTTATCTTTTTCCTCTTCATTTTTAGAACGTCCTACATTTTTCATCATTGTTAATTACCATACCCACTTCTAAAATGTCAGATAAAAAAGGACAGAAGGAGTATATTTTTATATTAGAATATAGATATTATTAGTAAATGTTAAAAGATTTTAACTTTAACCGAAGTAAAAATACTTATATTTTAAAACAGAGATAGTACATCGATAATCTGTGTTACTTGCCACCTTTAGAGAGGTAAAAAGAGCCATGCCTTCTTTTTCTCCGATTACCAATTCCCAGTCTGGTCTCTAGGGTGATGTATTGAGATTTTTAGAAATTGAGAGGTGTGAGAATTAGAGCAAAATTACGACATATTTGATTACACTATCAATTCCAGAATTGAATTGTGAGAATTGGCACTGAAAGCAAACTTGCTCATACACGGCGAAAGAAGGAAGGGGTGTGGTAATTAAGATAACATTCGGGTATTGGATGTTGACTGTAAATAGGATTGAAAAATAATAGAAACAATATAGATACTTCATTTATTGATAGATTTGTATATTTGAGACTTGAAACGTTGCATTCTTGATGATTTTGCCATCTATGTGAATGTCTATGATTTGTAGACCTAGTGGCAAATTTTTAAAGTACATTGTTTCTACTGGCAAAAATCTGAAAGTCTCTCATTTATCCGCTCATTAAATCTTAACCTTTTTATTTATTTCCTGATTCAACTCATAGCCATTTTTTTCCCTTTACCAAACATCATCTATGTTTAGGTGTCTATATTTTTTTTAACTATTTGTGAAGTTAAAAAAAATGAGCTATGTGAAATGAACTATAGCTCCTCTGAATCTGTAAAGTTGGTCTACTCCACAAATTTCTAAGCTGTGATGTTTGACTAGCTCTGGTCAGCTCCTAAGAGATCTCAAACACACTCTAAAATTGACTTTTGATAAAGAGTAAAATTTTATTAACTAAAAAACTCATCTCAGGATAAGACCTCGTAGTTTTCTTTTTACGAAGAAGCACTTGCAAGCAGGATGTGAGAAATCCCAAGAACCATGATCCCCCTAGTTCAAGCATTTAACTCAATGCTTTCGATTCACCCATACATGAGAGCCCACCCACCATAAGTCGATTCAGATCAAGTAAATGAGATATAACGATGGATTTTTTATTTCATATATTATGTACATCAAGATTTGAACTGTGGTGGGTGATCTCATCTAGAGATACTAACCGACTGAGCTGCTGTCAGTTTACAAAATTCTTATTAACTAAGGAAAAATTAAAAATACTTATTGAAAACTTAAAAATTAATCTAACTTTTTCTCTTATTATGTCACCTTCTAATTTTGTCTACATTAAAGCATGGAGTGTTGATACAACATACTGGTCCATGAGTCAATATGATGCTTTCCTACATAAGTTCAAAATTGTGTGACGCTCCGCATTCCCTTAGATCAATTTATCATGGCAAAAAATGGCGAAGAAAATCAACTTTTCAGTGATACCGATGTGCAACAATATTCCACAAACACATTCATTCATAGAAGAGTACTGCCATAGAATCCAGAACGCAACTGTACATCAACAGAGACGAAAACATGAAAGTATCGAAGGGCATACATACCCGCCCTTTTTTCAGGCGGACGCGCCATCAGCAACCACGCTTCCTTCGGCACTCATCAGAGCGGCAAGCAACCGTAGCAGCAGCAGCAACTGTAGCGACTCGGATTGAATCAGGATTCACACGCTTCTCTTCCTCCGCCACCCGCGCCTCGCCGCCGGATTCTTGGCCTGTCTCGCGATCGTGGTTAGCCGTGCCCTCCTAGAGAGGCCACTGCCGACTCGTCGGTCACAACTTTCACCGCCTCTTGACCGACCTCTCGTTCACTCGATTCTGCATCCTGTGCAGATATGGTTAAGTTTGTTCTACGTGACACTCCTCTGCGACGGTGCTGAAGCTGTGACAAAAGAACCACTCCTAGAGAGGAAATCAAGCTGTGTGGGTAGCTTACCTCTTTGAGCAACTCGCTGAGCGATCTCCGACGACCGACATCAGCCGGCGGTACCACGTCGGCCTTCACCTTCTCCCCTTCAGCCACCGGCGGGTCCTCGACGACCAGCGGCGGCTCGCTTTGGACCTTGAGGTCGCCGGACTTGGTCGCGCACGCTCCCATGGCCGCCGCCTCCAAGCCAATCAGTGTCGATGTATGGCAGGCTAATTGGCAGTGGGCAGGCGTGGGAGGGGGCAGACAGCGCGCGTGGACCTCCTCTGATTGCTGCTACTGCTACCTCTACTAGACGAGAGGCATATGTATATCAGTACATGTGGTGTAGTGGCCGGTGAGCAGAGAGCTCCGCCGCCGCAAGGCCCGCAACGGCATTACCAGCAGTTTAGTTTTCGTGTCGTGCTGCTGGGCACCGGATATGCCGTTACCTGCTGAGCATCTGCCAGAGTTTCCAGGCTGCACACCGGGCATGGCATTATCGATTTCTCGTTGCGTTCTTGCGCCATGGCTCCTTCTCGGCACGATGACTTACGACAAGTGGTTAGTGGAATCATTTCGTTGCAATCATGTACTTACTCAGGATAATCATAGATCAGAGAACATCCAGTCTGTCTGATGACAAAACTGCTGGGATGGATAATCATAAAACTGCCTGCTTCAGAGAACACCAAGGGAGAGCAGTTTCAGAGAAATTTCAACATCTCAGGTGCTCTTGTACTTCTGCAGTAAAGATGCGGTAAAAAAAAGAAAGGTAAACTGAAAATTTCAACAAAATCAGGCACCAAGTCTACCACGTCAGGATGCAGTAAAGAATGGATGACAGTTGTCGTCGTACACCAATTGCCAAACCAAAAGAAGAACCTGCTTTCAGTTGTAGCAGAAAATGATTAGCTGAAACCACCACCCACTTCTGTTAGTGAAGGGAGAGTATCGATATAGCATACTTGTACACGAGTCAAGCTGATGCTTTCCTAAACATCAGTTCGAAATGATTCCATAAACTCTGCACCCCCTTAGATCAATTTATCATGGCAAACATGGTGAAGAAAATCATTTTTTCAGCGATACCGATGTTTAACACCAACACTATTACACAAACAAATTCAAGCAGCGATTGATTTCACATATCACTGCAGGAAGGATCGGCCAGGACAGACCTCCAAATAACTGCAGATATATCATATGAACGAAAACAGCAGCGAACAGTGGAGGATATAAACTGAGATGTCAACAGCAACTTACAAAAACACAGCCAATTGCAGAAAGAGGAATAAGAAAGTAATAATAACACGAAGCATCACATTTAGATGTCAAACTTTACCCTACTGTAAACACTTAAACAGCTAAAAGAGTCATTAACTTAACCGATATGCAGTTAGCTAAGATAAAACTTTATGTAATATCCTAATATGTAAGGTACTGCAAAAAAAATTAAAAAAAAGGATTACCACCAACTCTAGAGTTTTTAGTTCTACCATTTTGCATTATGCAATCATCAAATCCTCTTTGGTTTGATACCCATCTCTATTTCCTTAAGCTTCAGCTCCAGCTCCATATGCTTATTTTCCATCGCCATCTTTTCATTCTCCAGCCTCATCTTCTCCAATTCCCGGTCCTTCTCCTTGCTGAACCTGAGCCACTTCAAATGGCGCAGCTCAATTTTCAGCATCTGGGCTTTTATCTTCAGATGTTCTTGCTCGATTTGATTTGAATGAATACCCCTTAGATTCTTCTCAGCAGCTGCACCGCCAGATCCTTCAAAGAACATTTTATTCATGTCAATGGCGGCAACTTCTGACAGATGAGACCCACAATGGGTCTTCTCATGATCATGCTTCAGCTTCTTAGTGTTATGACCTCTGTGGTGTCGATCCCTAGCATTAGCTTCATTATTGTACTCGTCGTCTTCATCATCGTCATCAGAAACAAATGCTTGATCATATTCATCGTCGTAACCAAATGAAGTCTTCGTTCCCTGCTCATGTCCACTCCTAAGCGCCATGCGCAGCGACTTCTGAAGAGTGGGATCATCAAGGAGGCAAAAGCGGTTCCTGTTGTGATAGGAGCACATCTCCTCATAGTGAAGATGCTTTGAATTCAGATGCTTCTTGGCCTCCTCCTTCAGCCTTGCAGAGAGGCTAATCTTTTCAAGAAGTGCAGGCTTCTCGACAATCTCACAAGCCCTTCCCCTGCCAAGGATCTCAGTCAGCCTCTTGTACCTCTTGTTCAGGTCGTTGAACTTTTCCTCGCACTGCTGCGGAGACACGGCGAATCCCCTCTCGGTCATCGCCATGGACACCGGCTTCCACTTGCCCTTCTTCTTGAGCACGGCGTGCTTCCTCCTCCCGCTGCCGGAGCCGTGGTCCGCCTCCACCTCCTCGTCGACGTACGAGACGGCCGACACGAGCAGCTTGACCATGTCGCTAGTCCACTTCACCCGGTGCCACTGGGAGACGGCCGCCGCCGCTGCCGCCGTCTTGCCGTTGTCGTGGAGGCCGTCGTAGGCGTCCTCCTCGTCGCTCAGCGAGGTCTTCACCACACTCCTCAGCTCCTGCGCCGGATTCGGCGCGGGGACGGCGAACGCGCCCAGGTGAACCTGAGGCTGGGCGAAGTGGAACTGCTGCCGCCGCGGCTGCTGCATCGCCGGCTCCAAATCGAAAGGGGATCCCGGGATCAGGGCTCTCGGTGGCACGTTCCCCTCCATCTCCGACGAGAAAACACCCACCCCAGGCCTGAGCAGACCTCCGCAATCCCCAAGCTTCCAACCCCTTTACAGTACTCTACTCACAAGAACAACACGGCACCAAAGGCGTTGCACGTTTTTGGAGCTTCCTGGCGCAATTTCTGGCCGGAAAAGAGCGGAAACAGCCCAAAGATTGCAGCTTTCTTTTGTAAGCGGCTTCACAAAGTGGTCTGCTGCCGCACGGCAACTATAGCTACGCAAACCAGATACAACCGAAGAAAAATCCCCCATTCTCGACCACGAAATTCACGGGATCGAGGAGGAAGACGAACTGAGAAGGACGCAGAATCATACCGAGGAAAAGGCCACTGGATGGCTGGAAATGTTGCAAACTCCAGCGGAGAGAGCAGCGCAGGGAGCCAGTCTCGGCGGAATCTGGACGGAAATAGAAGGGAGGCTCCGACAAATCTAGCAAGCGATCGGTGGCACCTGGCGACGAGGAAAAGTAATGGAATGTGCTAACAGTGTTGCAATACGTATCCTCGTTAATGAAGATGGTAAAGCACGGATGCTTCGAAAACCCCTCGTTAAAAATTGCAGAGGCGAGCGCGAGGAGGAAGAAGCATTACTAGCCAAGTTGGCGATGACGTGGCTTCGGTGCAGAGCATGTGGGCGCAACTGGAGTGCGCGCGCCACGCGCACATACACGCCCAGCGGGCCGAGCGGTTGACGAGGTGGGATCCAGTCCATTTAGATGGAAGATGCAGCCCGGGCCGCTGCAACGGCGTGTGGACCAACTGGACTATTCAGCCCAGCGGGAGTTTCTCCCGATCTCGCCGGCGAGGCTGCGGAGGAGCCGACGGCCGAGGCAGTTCCGCGGTCCTGAGCTGCGCTGCGCCACATCGCTCGCAGTCGCAGCTACTCCTCGCGCGGCCGCATCTCCTCCTGACACCCAGTTACCTCGCGCGGGCTGGGGCCGGCCATTCTCAGCCGCTGCCGATGAGCTCACAGGCGCCGGAGCCCCAGCCCGCCCCTCCGCCGCCTGCCGTCCACCCGCCGATTGCAGGTTTCCTTTTGGTTTCCCCAAGCCTGGTCTTGTAGACTTTCGTTGTGCTTACTTTGTACGGTTCCATGCCTTAGAGACACGAGTGGTTCCAGTACTGATAGAATACAGGGACGGTGTTTCTTGATGATGTAGGTTTAATGGGAAGTACTTGTCATTTTACCTATTTTAATCGCCCGCTCAAATGATAAGAAAAATGATAGGCCTTTTTTTCCAATTCTCTAGAAACTTGCGGTGCAATTGGTGTTTACCTATTCCAGTTGTAGACTACTACAGATTGTACATTATACATTACTATGCACATGAGTTTACAGTTGCTAAGAGTCTGAAAAGTTTTTTTTTGTCTCGTGAAAAATAATTTAGGGGACAGAAATTCAGTGGATATTGAAGCAGTTCGAAGTGTTATCAGTTTCCAAATGGTGCCTGGGGATTATACGCCACGTTTGGGTCAACAATTTGTTTCCAACGATGAGGCACATGAGTTCTATAAGAATTATGGGCAGAAATTGGGGTTCAATGTCCGAAAGAAATATGCTAATAAGAGCAGGCAAACTGGTGAGGTGAGATCCAGTAAGTTTGTTTGTTACAAGGAAGGATTCAAAGCTCTAGATAAAAGAACCAATCATTCCAAGACTCCACAGCCTAATATAAGAACAGGATGTAAGGCGTGCTTGGTTCTTAGACGCAGCAATGATAATTCAAAGTATGAAGTCTCTGGTTTTGAGCCACAGCATAATCATTCGTTGTTGGTACCTTCGTGTGCTAATCCGTTGCAAAGGAAGTTAAGCGATTTGCAGTTATTAGAATCTGACAACCCCAGTAAGCTGTCGTGTGCTGCTACTTTGGAAGAATGGCAGCACCCCCTGCGAACTAGAAGGCGGCAGGAAATCAAGCATGGAGAAGCTGCTGCTCTGTTGAACTACCTTCAGAACCGATCTCGATCTGATCCTTTATTTTATCATGCTGTACAGCTGGATGCTGAAGATAAAGTTGCTAATGTTTTCTGGGCGGATGCTAAGATGGTTACAGACTTTGGCCAATTTGGTGATGTTGTTTCCTTTGATATTGCATCCATGGGCAGCATGAGCCTCCGGCCTTTTGCTTCGTTTATCGGTTTTAACAATTACGGGGAGACCATTTTACTGGGAATGGCACTTATGTATGATGATACTTTAGAATCGTTCCAGTGGCTGTTTGGCACATTCCTGAGTGCAATGTCTGGGCGAGCACCTAAGACAATATTTTCATGTCAACATGCAACAATAGCAGAGGCGATCTCATCAGTCATGCCTGGTACATGCCATGCTCTGTGCACATTGCAACTGAAGCAGACTGCAAAATTAAACCTAAAACACCTTATTAGACGGGATTGTGATTTCATGAAGGAATTCAAAGCATGCATAAATGATTATGAGGAGGAGTTTGAGCTTCTCACTGCCTGGGAAACTATGATAAATAAGTATAGCCTTCATGGCAATGTGTGGTTACAAAATGTATTTGAAGAAAAAGAAAAGTGGGCCAGACCATACATGAAATGGACATTTTCAGCTGGTATGAAGAACACACAATTGAATAAAAATTTATATTTTGATGTTCGAGATTATTTGCCATCAGATGTAGATATTACTCTGTTCTTGAAGGAACTTCAGAAAGTGGTCGATGACAGACGGTATACAGAATTAGAGATTGAATTTGATTCAAGACTTAAATTGTCAGATTTCAAAATTAGGGCTCCTATTCTTAAACAAGCTTCCGAGTCCTATTCTGGTATGATATATCGGCTTTTCCAAGAAGAATATGAAGAGTTCCAGTCAGCTTATATTGTGAGTCGTGATGAAAATGGCCCATGCCGGGAGTATATTGTTGCAATTCTTGAGAAAGAAAGGCAGTTTAAAGTTTATGGAAACCCTTCTGAGCAGACAGTTTCATGCTCATGTAAGAAGTTTGAGACACTTGGTTTCCTGTGCAGCCATGCTTTAAAAGTTCTAGATACCATGGATATAAAGTATCTGCCAGACAGGTACATCTTGAAGCGATGGACAAAAGATGCGAGGTATTTTACTGTGGCACATGTTGAAGATCGTAAAGTTCAGGTTGATACCACATTGGAATTTTCTAGCCGTTACCAATACTTGTGTCCGATATATGTTAAACTTGTTGCTCGGGCATCCGAATGTGAGGAATCATACACAATGCTGGACCAATGTTCAGTCAAACTCTTAAAGAAAGTTGAAGAAATTCTTCAGAAACAAACTAGCATTGACGCATCAGCAGCTCAATCTGATGTTGAGGACGACCAGATATCCTCTTCAGCTGATATTACAGATAATGGATCAGAACAAGCAATGGAGCATTTAAGTGGTACAAGAGCAAAAAGGCAAAAAAAGAAAGGTAATAAAGGTGAAAAACATACAAAAAATGGCATGCAAAAAAGGTTGCAGAATAAGAAGACACTGCAGAAAGAACATTCTGCAATACAGTTTACCATGTTGGATGCTCCTACTCAACCTTCAAATGATATTTTTCAGGTAATTGCAGCTTTATTCTTTACATGGTTGATTTGAACAGCACATCTACTATAGCTGAGCAGCATGCTAGCAACAGTATACTGAATGTGCTATTAGAGAATCAGCTTTGTGTTGCTTCAGCTTTTCACAACATTGATCTGTGGGGCCTTGGTTTCTGTTTTTGCAATCCTTCGGCAAATCCTCTGTTCATTGTATGAGATCTGTATTATGGTTTTGTTCTACGTTGTTTGATTCTTTGAATGGATGTTTGTGTGATGCACAATCATAGAGCACCTGAATAGTAAACAGCTAGAATTGCCATTTGCATGTTCTTTAGCTTTTATGTATTCCCAAAAGGTGACATTGTGTAGAAGTCTTTTCATATTGTTCTATTTGATGTATCCTTTAAATTTTGTTGCAAGTATGGAATGTCCATAACACTAGACACTAGTGTTTCTTGAGGTGGTTTTCATATGTCAGGCATCCTATAAATTACCTTTTATCCATAGTTAGCTCTAGGGATCCAGAATTTAAATGTTGCAGTATGGTCATCTCAAGTTTGTATTAGCTGTGCCTTTGTCCTGAATTTTGTTCCCACGTGATGGATAGGAAGGGGAATAGGCCTTCTGGACTGCCCACGGATCAGCTGGTCTTTGCTACATTTTTTTTTTGTGTGTTTGAGACTTCTACAACCCCTAATATCTGCATTGAGGGGAGGGGGTTGCTCCTGCTGAAAGCCAACAAGACTAGCCATATCATCCATGGTCAATAACTGGTGGTAACTGGTTGTTTTCCACCAGTGTATCACAAGAGACAAGACAATTGTGGCCGCCAGAATATTTACTTAGTTCACTATTTTACTCTTGAAACTATGCATGGGACTTGGATAAAAACTATAACAACTAGGTGGGTTAGTCCATGGGCAGGTGTGGCGCTAGAGATGTATGTGGAAAAAAAGTAAATGGGGCACACTGGGGAGGGAAGAGGTCCAGCAGGGAGGATAGGTGTGAAACAAATCATTTTGCTATTTACGGTTGCTGATAACGATATCTTGTGCTTCATTAGCACGTTATGAGTGGCACGCAAAGTATAACCTTGTTCCATAATATTCATATCCTTTTGCCAATCTCTGATATTTCCTATCAGATACAGTTATGTTAACTGTCCTTTTTCTTTCATGTGCAGGGGGCTGACCTTTCAAGTTCATTTCCAGGTCCATTGTTTTATGGAAACAAAATGCAGCAGAGCTTAAATCCTAGCTTCCCCACCATATCAAGGGTATGTCAGTTCCCCTCCATTCTCTTTTTTTTTTCATGAAAGGAAAATGGAAATGTGTTGGAGAATTTTCTGACACAAGTGTTACTTTTCAGGAACTAGGTTTTACAACATATCATGCTCCTGAACCATCAAGTAATGGCCAACATAATCAGCAGGTATAAGGTTTGCAGTTGCATCTTTCCTTTGTTGATCTGAATCAACATTTCGTTCCATCCATCTTGGGTTCTCTTTCTAGTACAATTAACGTATGAAAGTTGCATTGTTGATTTAAGAGGTTTATTTCCACCTTTTCAGGGCTTGTAGATATTAACAGCTTTTATCACAACCATGCCACCTATCCTTTCTGCTAGAGTGGGCAACTACATCTTGAAGCTTAAATGAGTCTAATCAGCAGTTTACATGAAGTGCCCCAATTCAGATGCTGTCAGTCAGCAGTTGGCTGCTACTCGTGGCATCTACCTCCATGGGTCTATGCACGGCACCATGCTATATGCAAGGGTCAATTCCTTATTAACCATCGAAAAAACTTTTGATTCCTTATTAGCCACTCAAAATTTTGAATTTCCTTATCAACCACTAATATTAACTTTTTCCTTTATTCGTCACTCTTATACATTTAGAGGCTTAAAAAAGACTTTTTTGCCCTTCAATCATTTTTTTACTAAGTTTTTCATTACCCATTTTAGTGAATGTTATAGGAATCAATTTATATCACAAATTCACATTATAACCTACAAGCTTAAAAAGAAATAAAATAATTCACATTAAAATTTAAAATTTGAATTTGAATTTGAATTGTAAGTAAAAAAATTTCTTAAATTTTAGATGCTCCAAAACCAAAATAACATCCACTAAAATAAGTAATGATAAAATTTAAGAAAAATTGAAAGAAGGGTAGAAAGGTCTTTTTTAAGTTTCAAAATGTATAGGAGTGGCGAATAAAAAAAGAAAGTTAACATTAGTGGTTAATAAGGAAATTTAAAATTTTGAGTGGTTAATAAGGAACTATAAATTTTTTGGATGACTAATAAGGAATTTACCTTATATGCAATGAACTGGTGACTGTTGTATCTTGGCATCCGACCAATTTCTGGTATTCAGATGGTTTATGTGCATCAGATAGCAATTGGAGGCTGTCAACAACAGATGTTCACCAGTACAGATCGGTCACCAGTGCAAGGAGCAGCATTCACATTGAAACAAATTGTGATCCCTTGAGGCTAAGATGGAAGTTGGAACAGACGTAGACTTCTTTAGTAATAGTATAAGTTTAGGTTGACAGAACCTGTAACCATGTGGTACAAGGTTTAGGCTAGCTAAGCGTGGATTTCACATCTTATCTTTGTTGTGGATGGCTAATACTTTCTGTAAGTATATTAGTAGTACATGTTTGCAAATTCTGCAAACTGGAGTATGAATCCATGGTAAATACAGTTCATTTGTTCAAATGCTTTGAATGTACAGTAGGAAAAATGACTCGTTCAAATAACCACTCACAGAATCCAATCAACATTTTTCAATTACCTCAAAATGGTTTCCAGTTGCAATGTGACAAAACAAGATGGTTGTTAAAATAGAATTCTGAACAAGCTGATGAGACTGAAATAACATAAACATGATTTCATTTCATTCAGATAAGAATACCCCCCCCCCCCACCCTAAACAATTACAGCAGATTTACAATCAGATTACCCAGCGACCCAACATCTCGTGGCAGAACGAACCCATAGATAACAGGGTACTACAAGTAGAGTTAAGCAACCGTAGGATGACGACGGTCGCTCAGGCCCTCTCGCCCCTGATGCGGCGCGCGAGCTGGATGTCCTTAGGCATGATGGTGACGCGCTTGGCGTGGATGGCGCAGAGGTTGGTGTCCTCGAAGAGCCCGACGAGGTAGGCCTCGGCGGCCTCCTGCAGCGCGGCGACGGCGGAGCTCTGGAAGCGGAGGTCGGTCTTGAAGTCCTGCGCGATCTCCCTCACGAGGCGCTGGAACGGCAGCTTGCGGATCAGCAGCTCCGTGCTCTTCTGGTACTTGCGGATCTCCCGGAGCGCGACGGTGCCGGGGCGGAAGCGGTGCGGCTTCTTCACCCCGCCGGTGGCCGGCGCCGACTTGCGCGCCGCCTTGGTCGCCAGCTGCTTCCTCGGCGCCTTGCCGCCCGTGGACTTGCGCGCCGTCTGCTTCGTGCGGGCCATTGGGGCGTGGTGAGAAGCGGAGAAGGACGGCGAGCCGGCGGCGAGGAGACGGTGTTAGTACTTGGTAGGAGTTGGTGTGTGACGGCTCTGGGATGGGGCGGGTATTTGTAGGGGCAGACGGCGGGAGCCGGGGAAATTCCGGGGCAATGGTCGCCAGGATCCAGAGACGTCCGATGAGGATGGACGGTACAGATGCGCGCTGGGCGGTGTTGGGATCCGCGCGATGGATGGAGATAGATTCCTACTGGCTCGTGTAGGCGGCAGCGGATCGACGGGCCCACAAGACACTGCGCGCGGTTCTTATTTAAACAATTATCGAAATATAAAACAAAAAATCATCTGAAAAGTATTTCTAATAATAAATTAATTTAAGATAAAATAAATAATCTACTCGAAATTTTTTTAATAGAATAAATAGTCAAACATTGATGTTTAAAAGTAAAAAAGGATAAATAATAATTCAGAAAAAAACCTCTCTTGTCCATTCATTCCTTAATTCACTAGGTCTCCCATGAAATGCAAGAATTTTAAGATATCACATAGAAAGATTATAATAATCAGTTTAAAACATAAAAAATGAAGAAAAATACGGCATTCGAAAGGAGACATAAGAAATGTCTGGGCTATCTAGCCTGGCCCAATACCTCCTCCTGGTCCGGGTCTGGATTCCGGAAACTTCTTCAACATTCACCACCTCGCCGGGCTCGCTCCACCTCCAGCCTTTCCTCCGCCCCTCATATCACACACCGTTCTCGGCGCCCCGGTCGTCCGACCTCGCCGTCCTCCTCTCGCTGCGGTAATCTCAGATCCCGCTCCTCCATCGATCACGCCCGTACTCAGTCAATCTCCTTACTCGTCTTCCCCGTGGGCTAATCTCGAGAAGGTCTTCTCTTCGCAGTACAATTCGGGATCTTCCTCGGCTTGCCCGGTCTCGGAATCGCTGCGCACATGTGAGTAGTCCGATCCAATCCATGCTCGGTTTTCTACCGGTATCTTACCGATGATCTGTACGAAACCATCCCTGTTCGAATCGCGGTCCCCGGGCGTAGGCGTTCGCGTGATTCCTCTTCCGCTGCTCGCCTGCTCTGATGGATCGCGGCTCTGGAGCACGTTTATTCATGGATGGTTGATTTCGTGTTGAGGGTATGGCGGTCGTGATGTAATGGCTTTGCGAGATGAGCAGGACGGCTGTTTGTGGATGGGTGCCGCGCATCCAGGCGCGGAGAATCAGTGATTGCCGCGTTCGTGCTGACTAGGGTCTAGGACTACCACCCACACTCTACCTGCCGCATTTCCCGTTTGCAAGATGAGAACACTCAGCTTTGATTATTATGTCAATCTTGATTAATGGAATCAGGATGCAAAATAGTTGGACCCATGCTTTCACCATGCATGTTAGCAATAACTAGTAGCATATCCATTGGAAATCATATTGGTACTGCACTTTATGCTTTAACAATTGATAAAAAAGGGTAGCCTGGTGCACTTAGCTCCTGCTTGCGTCCTTTTTTTTCTTGTTAATTTGTTATCAATTTGGAAAGTTCCAACTCGATTTCTTGTTTTTATCTTTATATCCTGCTCTGTATTACAGGGCGGATGAGGAAGTAACTGATCCAAAGTCACTCCTGGAGGAACAGTCAAAGGCTAAGTGTGTGTCACAGTGGTACGAATATCAGGTATGGTTTTATCTGTTGGTGAAATAAACTAATAAATACGTGATGCTTATTGATTTCAATGAATGTCATGTAAAGTTGTAAACTACCAGATGTGTGTGTGTATTAGCTCCATTGCAATTATTGTGTTTGTTTTGGTGAGATTGGATGCTCTTTGAAGCTGCATTATTGACAACTTTACCTCAAGCTGCTTCATCGAAGCACATTAAAATATCTTCTGTTCGTGTCCTCTGAACAAATAAAAAAATACATGTTCTTACATTTTATTTATGCTCTCTCTCTCACTCTCTCATAAAGGCCTAGAACTTACGATGCATTTGTAGTTGCTTCGCGACTTGTAACTCTGAACTAGTTAAAAATTATATTATATTGGGGGTTGGGACTTCACCAGCAACTATTAATTCATGTAGGTAGCAGTTTATTTCAATGGAATAGTCTTATTAATATCTGTTTCTGTAGTATTACTGTAATGTAGTGTTTACATTTATGTAACAACAACAACAACAACAACAACAACA
>BCLF01000017.1:1659460-1679075 GCA_001602275.1 Zoysia japonica
CTCTCTCTCACTCTCTCATAAAGGCCTAGAACTTACGATGCATTTGTAGTTGCTTCGCGACTTGTAACTCTGAACTAGTTAAAAATTATATTATATTGGGGGTTGGGACTTCACCAGCAACTATTAATTCATGTAGGTAGCAGTTTATTTCAATGGAATAGTCTTATTAATATCTGTTTCTGTAGTATTACTGTAATGTAGTGTTTACATTTATGTAACAACAACAACAACAACAACAACAACAACAAAGCCTTTAGTCCCAAGCAAGTTGGGGTAGGCTAGAGATGAAACCTCGAGAGACGACTAAAAAGGAGCAACAAACGACGATCAAGGTTTAGGCACGTGAATTGGTAGCCTCCACGAACTCCTGTCAAAGCTAACTCTTTGGCGATATCTCAATCCTTCAGATCTCTCTTCACAGACTCCTATAGAATTTACCCTTGAGTTTTTGAGGCATCATACTATCACATAAGACTCCAGAAGCTTGACGTCACTTCAACCATCTGGCTTTAATTCTATGACTTACATCATCATCAATATCCCCATCTTTTTGCAACATTGAACCCAAATAACGAAAAGTGTCCTTCTTGGTACCACCTGACCGTCAAGTCTACCATCTCCCTTCTCGACTGCGGTAACACTGAAATCACACCTCATATACTCTGTTTTAGACCTACTAAGTCTAAAACCCTTTGACTCTCAAGCATGTCTCCATGATTCTAACTTCTGGTTCACCCCTATCCTGCTCTCATCCACTAGCACCACATCATCCGCAAAGAGCATACACCAAGGAATGTCCTCATGTAGGTCTCGTGTGATCTCATCCATCATCAAAGTAAAAAGATAAGAGCTCAGAGCCGACCTTTGGTGCAGTCCTATATTAATTAAAAATTCATTGGTGTCTCCATCACTTGTTCGAACACTTGTCACCACATCTTTGTACATATCCTTAATGAGGTTAATGTACTTTGTTGAGACTTTGTGCCTTTTCAATGCCCACCATATAACGATCTTAGCCACTTTATCAAAAGCCTTCTCTAGGTAAATGAAGACCATATGCAGATCTTTTTTTTTTGTTCTCTATATCTCTATATCTCTCCGTTAGTTGCCTTATTAAAAAAATTGCCTTCATAGTGGATCTCCCGGGCATAAAACTAAATTGGTTTTGAGTGACTCTCGTTGATCTCCGCAGACGGTGCTCAATAACCCTCTTCCATAGCTTCATTGTGTGACTCATTAACTTGATCTCTCGATAGGTAGTACAACTTTGCACATCTCCTTTGTTCTTAAAGATCGGTACTAAAGTGCTCCGCCTCCACTTGTCAGGCATCTTGTTTGATCGGAAGATGAGATTGAACAACTTGGTGAGCCAAACTATTGCTACATTCCTAAGACATCTTCACACTTCAATGGAAATCCTATCCGGACCCAGCGCCTTACCTCTTTTCATCCTTTTCAAGGTCTCCTTTAACTTGGATTTCTGAATCCTTCTCACAAAGTGCCTATTTAGTTCATCGAAAGAGATATTCAACTCAATAGATGAGCTTCCACTATCTTCGTTCAAGAGTTTAGCGAAATACTCTCTCCATCTATCCTTGATCTCTTTATCATTTACTAACAGACGCTCTGCTTCATCTTTAATGCATTTAACTTGGGTGATGTCCTTAGTTTTTATCTCTCGGCTTTTGGCTATTTTATATATGTCTTTTTCCTCTTCTTTCGTGTCTAGTCGATGGTATAAGGCATCAAACATCCGACCTTTTGTCTCACCGCTCGCTTTGCGGTCTTTTTTGCTATTTTATATTGCTCTATGTTGACTACGCTCCTATCAAAGTGAACTCACTTGAAACACTCTTTCTTCTCTTTTGATAGCTTTCTAGACATTCTCGTTCCACCACCATGTGTCTTTGGCTTCACGTCTGGCTACTCTAGTCACACCAAGCTCCTTTGAGGCTATTTTTCTAATGCAAATGATCATCTTCAACCACATAACATTTGCATCATCTTCTGCCTGTCAAGAGGCCTCCTTGATAACCCTTTCTTTGAAAGTATGTGATACATCTTCTTTAAGCTTCCACCATTTTGTCATTTTCACCTTGATTTGTTTCCTCCGTAGAGAGCACAACTGAAATCCTTACATTTATGTAGCTTATGTAAAAAATTCTGAAACTTCAGTATGGATTATTTACCTTGTAGTTTTTCTAAGGATTTCAAGAAGTGTTCCACTACTTATTGGCTGCAGATTAAGCCCAAAAAATGTTCCATTTAAATGATTCGTTTCTGAGTTCTAGCTCTGTATACACCATAACAAGAGCATGTGCATCTTATGTTCACAGAAATGTGTGAAGAGAATCGCAGATGATGAGACTGGGCAGAAACACTGTACTGGTCAATACTTCGATTACTGGCGGTGTGTTGACAAGAATGTGAGTACTTATTGTTAAGTCATATCTGTCTGTCTTGACCTGAGAAGCACTTTCTTCTTAGTTCATCAATATCCTAGTAAAAAATGACTTGTTGATCATGTCTATTATGCAGGTTGCTGAGAAACTTTTTCAGATGTTAAAATGATGGAGAATATTCAGTCTTTCTATTTTCAACTAAGATTTGGTAATAATCATATTCCTTTTGCATGCTAGACACCTATAGGCAATCCAGGTGCTGAATATTTGTCAGGGAAATTTTACCCCTCGGTAACACTAACAGTTTTCCATTGTCAGTTCTTATTTTATTGCTGCAAGCAGTATTGAACTGGCCGAGCAGGTTTCCTGCATTGTTGGATAAAGAAAATTATATGTAATATTCCTTTCTGTGTTGTTTCTGGGGGCAGCCATACGCGTAAGTAGCCAGTGATCTGTTTTCGTAATTGCAAGGATGTATGACTTTCAGAGTGCCACCAGTCTATGAAACTGCTAGGCAAAGGTGATTGTTATAAGCAGAATATTCCCAGTATTGCACCTAAAAGAAGTCAATGTGGTTGAATTTCATCATAGTGAAAAGGCCACTATCATTATTTTGCTATGATGTGTATACATATATCACCTATGGATATCCTTTCCTCCATCTAATGCATGGGTAGTGCAATAGACGTGCAGTTTAAATGTGTAACCCATCTAGTATAGTCTATTGCTAGGGCCATAGACGTCTAATTGAAATGTCTACCATCAATGATGT
Organism: Zoysia japonica; assembly: GCA_001602275.1. NCBI lineage: Eukaryota > Viridiplantae > Streptophyta > Magnoliopsida > Poales > Poaceae > Zoysia > Zoysia japonica. The sequence goes on from BCLF01000017.1 coordinate 1,662,635, forward strand.
CTATCTGTATTCCGCTTCCACATTGGTAAATGATTACCGTCTACGGTATGTGACTGAATTGTCTAGGGCATCATGGCATTACAGACTGAATGGAACGCGTTGGGTTGAGTTCCTAGATGCAAGTTATTGATCGTGTTGTATAGTGATTACTAAGGATGAGACCTGATTGGCGGATATGTAATGTTAAATCAGTTATATCCTGCACTTGTCGTGATTTTGATGCATTGCGATAGTTTACCTTCACTGGATTCGTAGTCTGGATGTACGCAACGCCTTTTGTTGTGAATGCTAGCTCTCGATGTGGCCTACCCTAGCCTAAGAAAATCGTTCCAAATATCTGGTTGATGTTGCACTTTTTTATGCTACTTAAAAATGTCATCTTATTGGTCGAAGTTGTGTGGTACAATGTTCCCAATGTCATTACACCACTATGGTCCATGGGAAAACTATTATCGTTATTGCCCAACGCGCTGTTGTAATGTAATGTGAATATAAGCTTGTCGGGATCATATATCTCGGGTATTTGACGGACGCGTAAGGCTTCGAGCTAAGGGTCGGGCGATGGCGCACGAGCGCGCAGTCTGATCTTCGAGGTGACGATCTACGAAAGAAGTTTTGGCCGCGTTAAGACTCATGGAGACGTCGATCTTCAAGAACGAACTCTCGGGGACTGACCTCTGGGGAGTAGGTACGGCGTGAGTAGGTACGGTGTTATGACATATTTACTTCAGTGGTCAACCGCTCTGACAGGACGGAACGAGTTTCACCACGACGACACTCCAGCTGAAGCCGCGGGATCAGACGGGTCGCGGCAGTCAACGGACAAGACCTGCTGGCTCTGTGGCTGACACTACAGTGTCGAACATGCGTTACAGTGCCCACCGCTGCGTACAACGCGACGGGTCACGCTCGCGCATAAGCAAAACGAATGATGGCAACGACAGTGAAGGGCTCACCTGTCAGCGACATAGACAGAATCGCGTAAGGACTATCATCTTGTAACCCCGGACCGCTTTATATAAGAGGAGGCCCGAGGAGCGATAGAACAACGAAGAAGAAGAATAACGAACACAGAAAAGCCTTTAGCTCGCACCTGTTCCCGTGCGAGCAACCTCACCCATACGTGCACCGAGCACCCATGACCTAGACACCGGACCCTTTCTCGAAGAGAGCGTCCGACTCTTTGTACTCTTATCATCGAGATAATCTATCTCCTGGACGTAAGGTATTACACCGTTCGAGGTGACCCGAACCAAGTAAAAACATTTTTGAGTCTTCCGTAGACTAGGCCATATCGAATACGAAGGCACACTACCCTCACGATCGTATTTTCGTACTGTGTCGATGGTCAGAACACCGACAAAGCTCATATGTACGAGTCTTGGAAATAGTCTCATGTAAAAAATGTAGAAAAAAAAACTGCATATAAAAGACTCAAACTGACCCTTCAAATCTTTAGAGCAAAACCATTTTGGAATGTAGCAAAATCTTTTTGGAATGTGTTTCATTCTTTTGGACATCTTGTAGAATTATATCTGGTATCGTCAGTGGTGACATAAGAAATTGTAAAGATGGGATTGTTCGTCTTACAAGGAGGAAATGCAAATGATGACTGATTCATATTGAGGATTTATTTGGTATGAATTTTCAAAGTGAGCTATTGCTTCGGATTCTACAAGAAATTTACTAAACAGTTTCAAAAAAGCGGTTCTATCACCTCTCTCAAGAAGCACTTTTTTAATTTGTATTAGAAGTTAAAAATACTAAAAATGTAGTTTTTTTATTTCTTCACTTATTTTTATATTAGGATTATAATAAAAGTTATTTTGTCAAATGATTTGAAAAGTGTTTTATGTAGAGAATTTATTTTTTTAGAGAAGCTGTTTTTTTAAAACTATTTTTCTAAAAAAAACTGTTTTATTAGAGTCTATACCAAACGGGGCTGACGGATTCTGTGTCATCCCCCACAGGACTGAGGTTACACCACTTGCTAAGGGCATGTTCACTTCACTTCCTCTGAATCTGTCCCTCTCAGCCCGAAAGGCCCACTTTTATACAGACCCAAGCACACTGTCACTAGTGATATTATCTTCGGTCCTTTTAGACTGATTGATTTGTGTTACTCAAGGGTAAACCACTGACTCAATGATTAGCTCTTTCATCTGCCGAGCAACCTGCCTTTACCGTGCGATTGGGCGAGGACGCAAGATGCGGCACCATTCAAAGCACACTATCTTTGCATGCATTAAGGAAGTGACTGGTATAAAATTTTCTTGCAGAGGCAGAGTTGCTACCATGGTGCAGTGCAGGAGCGTGCTACTGCGATAAGAAATAATTACGATTTGGGATTCTAATCGTGGTGGTTTCGATGATTTAGAACTCCAATTTGACGACATAAGGGACTGGCCGGGTGTATGAGAGTCCTAAATCAACGACGACTGGAATTCTTAAAAAAAATCAAATTCCTCATGCGGTTGCTATCGGCATCGGAATGTAAAGAAGACTGGCCCAGCAGGTGCCCGGATAAGGCAACAAACGGGGTTGGATAGTCCGATCGTGACAAAATTATTCTTTTCCTGGGTTAAAAACTATATACAATTTGCTTTTCGTTTTCTAAGAGAATATCTGACTCATAATGCGAAAGCCAAAACTCACGCTCAAACTAAAAACTCCACAATGTACTTGGCCTAAAAATCGTAAGGCGTGATGAACCCTCCGGCCGGAGCGGCAGGACGAACGCCCGCACCTGCGGTTCCTGATCGCCGGCGTCGCGACCGTGGGCGCAGCCGGAGCCCTTGCACGGCGCGTCGAACAGCGGCCGTCGGAACGTCGGGCACGTGGACCGCACCACGAGCCACCGGTCGACGCACCGCGCGTGGAAGCCGTGGCTGCCCTTGGGCAGCACCCTGACGCGGTCCCCGGGCTCCAGGTCGGCCAGGCAGATGGCGCACACGGCCGCCTGCAGCGTTAGCTCCGCCGAGTACACCAGCATGGGCATCGCGCGGAGCGCCTTACGCCGCGCCCCGGCCTGCGCCAGCCGCTCTCGCCGCCGGCTGTTGTTGCTGCCGCTCGCCGCCGGGCGGCGTCCGGCTGGTGGTGGAGCACCGGAGCGCGCACCGCACGACGGAGTTGAGCCCCAGCGCGCAGATGAGCGCGCACAGGAGCACGGCCAGGATCATGACCACGTTCGCGTCGAAGCTGCTGCTCCCCTCCGCTGACGACGTCGGCCGGCGGAGGCTCCTGCCCGGCCACCATCTGGCTCCCCGCTGCGTTCTCCCGGTAGCTGTGCACCGGAGCGATCAGCAGCGCCCTCCTGCTCGAGTACACGCGGCCTTCATGCATGTCTCTGCTTCACTTTTGAAGTTTGATTCCCTGATGATGCCGCCAACTCTTTCTTCTCAGCCGAGTTCTGTTTAGCTCTGCGAGAGCATAGCAGTAAGTTTCTGCGGTGTTGAACACTTGAACCTGGACTGGTACATATACACTGCAATTCTTCAGGTAACTATTATTCGTGGCGTGTAAAGAGCTGCATAATTTCCTCTTAGCCATGCGTGTCACCATCACATCCGCAGGGAGCCAATGCAAAGCCGAGAAGGTTAGCAAGCACTATATGATGCTGCTGAGTGTGGATTAACAGTGGTGGCTTTCTAGTGAATCAGAGGGGCACTACAGTCCACCGCACTACTCGAGGCAGCACTCTAGCAGCACCAGATCTTGTCTGCCTGATCTTGAGCGTAAAAGCAGAGAGGCTAGCACAAATGGATCAAGAAAGGGATTAGTAGAAAAAAGGCACTGAATTATTTGTGTAGTTGCGGTCTTTTGCTGGCACTGTGGGGGAGGCCGTATCTTTGACATCTGATGGATCATCGGATTCATGCAGGGGCCTAGTGGAATTGGGTCAAACTCTGGTCGAGCAACGGTGTAGATGGAAATGCTTCACACCCAAGTTGGCACACACAGCAATTGCGGCGAATTCAGACTTCTGAATTCTATTGATCATCTGAGATCCACTCCGAAATACACCCTTGGTGAGTATTGTCAGTGTCTGATGATCCATAGATTACAGAATCACATCAGAAGCGAAGTACAGCAAAATAAACTGAAAGCACAGAACAAGGCATATGTGATGCAACTTCCACAATTCCACCTGCCTGTCAATTACGGAGTAAATTGAAAGGTATTATTCTCACGACAACAAATAAGCTACGTACACGGCAGAACGCATTCTCACATACAGGAGGCACGGATACACCTACAACATAACACGGTAGAATACTAGGATTACTAGACTCACAGATGAGCCCCCTACTTGTGAAGGCCACAGAGGCAGTTCTCCACGCCTACATCTCTGGCGATGCAGGGTGGTCGACTTATCCCATCCTGGTACCAGGTTGCCCGCTGCTTCACTAATTCATTCAGGAAATAGTCCAGCTTGTCGATGTTAACACTGGGCATCACCACAACGTGGGCTATATTCCCCTCGCAGGCAAGCTGCCACCTTCGTACAAACTCTTCATCCTTCGGCCTTTCAAACACTACAGTGCTGCTGAGCTCGTTAAGCATGGCTCCAATGCCTGATTCCTTAAGGCGATCTTTTAGGTAGTGTGCGTTTCTTAAGCACTTTTGGACCTCCTTCTGAAAGCCTCTGTACCCTTTCCTGTTGAGGGTGTACCAGAGGAAGATAGGAGCATGGCCGTTCCTGCTTCCCATGATTGTCGCATCCCTTGATGCCAGGTACTCCACATTGCTGGAAAGGGCGTTTATGTGCCTCAATCTAGTTATCTGGACACCGCATGGCATCGGGCATCCAACAAATTTGTGTCCAGAGACGCTGACACTCCCAATAGGCTTTTTGAATGATACTTTAGGTGCCTACAGAAGATACATACACATGTATCAGGAGATTGTGCCATCCAGGTAGATTTGAAACTGATACATAAGTGGGTAAGTGGGGTAACATGGAAAACCCGAGCATTACCTTCTTAACAAATGGTATCATCAGTCCAAAAAGGGCTCCATCACAATGAATGTAAAACCGATCTTTAAAGCCACTTTCCTCAAGGGTTTTGATAACCAGGTCTAGATCATCAACTGCACCCTTGACGGTCGTTCCTGCACAGCAATTTTGTTAAGAAGAGCCCATGGTATATATAACAACGCGTTCGTTAGGGAGTCAAAACTCACCAATGTTAACATTGATAATGGCAGGCTTGTCTCTGTTCTGCAATATCTTTCTCCGGAAATCAGCGCAGTCTATCTCCCCAGACATAAGGGTGTCGACTTTAACACATTCCATCCTGTACATCCTTGCTGCTTTGAATACAGAATAATGGGATTCACGAGAGGCGTACAGGATTCCATCAGGAAACACTTCTCTCCTGTAAAACAAATTGTAAAAAAAGGTTTAGTACAGAGGTAACATTCACATAAACAGTATTAAACTGCAGATCAAATCCATGCACAAAGAAAAATGGTTTTTCAAAGTATTACCCAACAAGGATCCCATGCAGATTTCCTTCTGTGCCGCAGTTAGTGATGTAGCCCCAGTACTCGTCCTTTTCTAACTCCCAGAGGCGAGCAAACCAATCCAGTACCCCAACCTCAAACTGCCTGGAATGGACGCCATAGTTGCTCTCGATGAAGGGGTCACCAAGGTTGTTGATGGAGAAGTGCTGAAGCTGGCCTAGTGCACCGTAATCGAAGTCCAGATTATATGGGTAACCTTCATGATAAAAACCAAACGCATGAGAATAGAGTAGTACACTGCTGTACCTTTTTTTTATCTGATTGCAATGGCACATCCATATAACTGGTTTTCATTGGGCTGCAGCGTCTATATTTATGCTTTTTTGCCATTGTAACCTCCCTATAGTTACAATAGATGTCATTTTTTACATTAACACAATATGCAGTATGCTAATCGTAGAGGTTTCAATATTCTTGACTTTAAAAGATGACACTCTTGTGTGATTTGAGGGAATAAGAATAGTCCACATTATATCAGATACCAGCATTCATGCAGGTAAAAAAGATACACTATAAGTAAAAATCACCCTTGGATTAAAACTCTCTACTTTATGATTTGTATGGTATATAAGTTTTATAATTTTATAAGACCAAATTTGAAGCCGCTAAAAGAGGTATTTCTAGATCTATGATGATCAGCACAGATATTTTTTTTCAGAATTCTTAAATACATATTCAATTAACTTCAGGATGAAGTTTAAACAGTGAAACTATCCCGTCTGACTAGAATTTGTCTTTTTCACAACATCAGTGATTTTTAAGAGATCTGCAACAAATAGAATTGCAGCTGCCTGTGTACTCATCATCCAGTCAAACATGAATCTATGCATGTACCGGTATCATTAACTTCCTTTTGAAGGTAAATGCTGGAACCTTCAATTAGAAGAAGCAGGCAGCCTGCCAGCCTTTCCTTGGTTGCAGCAGAGCACTGAGTAGATGTAAAGAAGATGAGAGATAAATTCATGGTAACTGATCTTGCGTCTGTAACATCTATTATGTGAATTAGTAGCAAAATTATACATGTATTGAGGTGGCAATAACAGAGTTCGCTTAATTTCCTAAGAAAATTGAAAAACTAACTAAATTATTTGTAAAATCAGCAGAGAAATGGACTTGGCAACTTGCATTTTGAGCAGATTGCCACAAGTAGAATCTGTTCCCTCTACAAATAACAGTGATCTGGACCCTAAAAATTGATGCTAAGTTCGCAACAAAAAAAAGGTGCAAAGGTACGCTCAATTGCCGCAGGACTGAAGCGTCCCAAAGGCAGCATTTCTGCCTCGATTGAATAATAAAGGAGGCAGAACGCAAGACGACGCCCAGAATGTGGCGACCGGAACCGCGCAATCGGGCGATCCGCCCCCAAATCATCGACACCATTCGCTACAGGGACCAGATCGCGGCGAACAGAGCAGCTACGGGGTGAGATCGATAAGGGGAGCAGACATGACAAACCGAGGTGGTGCTTGGTGCGCTCGACGAGGGAGCGGCGGTAGAGCGCGAGGACGCTGGCCATGGCGGCCTCCCTCTCGCCCGTCACCTCGTCGTCCGCGTCCGGCTCTTTGACCGCGAAGGAGGAGGTGTGGATGTTCCTCCCCATGACGATCTCCCTCTTCCCCGCGGCGGCTTCGGCCGCGGCCAGCGCCGCCGCCACGGCCTCCGGCTTCTCCAGCTCCATCGGGAGCGGTTCCGCCGCCGCCGCCGCCTTCGCCAGCCCGTTCATGCCGCCGACGGTGCCGTTGCCGAGATCCGCGAGGCCGTTGCCCACGCTTCCCACCATCTTCGTTCGGGAAATCTGGCCGACGCAACCTCGCAGATTTGGGAGGAGCAGAGGAGGGAACGGAGGTGGATGGAGGAGGGGTTAGGAGGGCTTTGCGGGGGAATTTATAGCTCGGCCGCGAGAAATTCAATCGCTCGTCTCGCGACCCGCGAGCGGGTGCAGGTCGGACGCGGGGGAGGGGCGCCGCTAGTGAAGATATTTTCCTCCGTGTTTCTGAAAGGTAGGGCCGAGTAATGTTGGGTCCCATATGACAGAGAAAGGGAGAGGCGTCGACGTCGGTTAGCGTGTGGTGATGGGAACTCTGACAGGACAGACGTGGATGTCGTTTGTCTGGTCGGCACGGTTAAGCCATACACGTGGTCGTGCAAACACGTGGCCGTGCAGGACATCTCCTTAGCCTAACACCTTTTTTCCTTTTGATTTGTGCTTAAGGAACGTACCACTTGGCTTGTGCGGGCACGATTTCATCTCCATAGGAACTGTGGATAAGATTATATGGCCATTAAATTAGTGCATACTCCGTATTAATGAAATAAATTTGCCTTAGAGCGTGTTCGTTTGATGGTGCGTGTTGCGGCTGCTATTCACAAAATGTGTGGAGGCACTGCTACTCCAGCTAGCCGCCACAGCCATAAAAACAACTAGGAGGACTCCGCACCAGGGTTCACAAAATCAAACCGCGGTTTTCGACCAAACTGCTGCGGCTCGATTTTAGCGGTTGACCGGTTTTCGTTTTAAAATTTTAAAAAAATTCGAAAATTTGAAAATTCGAAAACCGCTCAAACCGAGCGGTTTACCCGAAAAACCGTTGAAAAACCGCTCAAACCGATTTGATTTCAAATTCAAAAACGGTAAAGCGTAAAAACCTCTCCGTAAACTGTAAAAACCGTTCGGTTTTCTCTCAAAAATTTGATTTTTGAATTTGTTCGATTTTTGTAACGGTTTTCGTGGTTTTTGCGGTTTTAATTGGCTCAAACGGTTTTTAAAGCCCTGCTCCGCACTGAATAGGTTCTTAGTATTGAAGTTCGCTGGAGAAAAGTTATATAATATTTACATATAAATTGACCGGTGATAATAATTTTAGAAATGGAGGGAGATTTGTCATCGACAGCAATAATAGAGATGTGCAGGACCATCACGTGGACATCTATACCGTCTGCCCAGGATATTCTTTTTCAAGCACGAAGGAGATGAATTTGTAGCCCATCATATATCGTGAGCTATGACATGGATGCACAGGAGCAAGGAACAAACTTTTTCTACAGACTGCTCATGAATATAGCGTCCCTAAAACTACAATCATTGGTGTAGCTGGGTGGGACTGACTAAGAATTTTGTTGTTTTTCATAGAATAAAACAATGATCTTGCTTACATGCGGAGTAGGGTTAGGAGAATAATACAGTAGCGCTTGATATCATTATCACTGTTGTCTCTGACATGGCCCATGAGCCGATGACGACACATTGCTGTCTCTATTCCTCTTTTCTTACCTTTTTTTTCTTCCTTTTTCTTATTGAACGGTTGCGGTCGCTACTGGTAAAGATAAGGCGGTCTGGATTATAGAACTCACTCCCTTTTTTTTTTTACTCGCCAGGTGAGATGGATGACTCGACGCCACGTGAGGCGATCGATCTCGCTAGATGGAGCCCACGCGTGCAACTAACAGTAACTGTAAGCAGCGATTACTGACAAGCCGGGCCTGGATGCAGAAAAGGCAAAATGTCGAGATTCCGAATCCGCCCGTGACAGCGACCTCCACGCGCGCTGTCCTGCACGGGAATCTCAACAACCGCCAGGTCCACCACCGCCCGCGTGGCCTTTAGCTGACGTGGGGCCCGTGGCTCCTGCCGCGCGCCGACGGCCGATCGAGTCTCCAGCCTCCACGAGCAATCTGCTTACGTCACCCTCGGTTACTATACTGTAGTACTACTGCGTGCGTACTCCCTCCGTTTTCTTTTTATTGTCGCCGCAGTGCAAATCAAAAAGTATCTTATTTGTTGTCGTCGTAAGTTTAATCAATACTGGATTTATCTTCTGTCCGCACCCACACCGAGGCAAGAAGGCCGCGTGACAGGACGCGCAACGGCGAAGGGCTTGTGTCGGGCTGCGAGATAATAACGTGAGGGTAGAGTGGTCATTTGATCAATTTCTTAGTCTAACCAAAGATGTCTAAAACGTGAACAAAATAAAAATGAAGAGAGGACGTCACCGCACCTGTGGAGTATAGTAGCAGTGCTCGCCGCAACAGATGAACACTCGAGCAGATGGATAGAGGCCGCGACGTCGACGGCGACGGTGCGATGCGGCGGCCAGGTAGCCAGGCGCGAGGATTCTCCAAGGGACCGGGCGCTTTCACGGCCGGAGCCCGCGACGCGTGTGCCCGCCCGTCGCCGTCGCCGGCGACGAAAGGTGCGCAAGCGGACAGCGTAGTTGGTGCGCTATGATTGTCGACGGGGTCTCCGTCCTCTAGTCCTCTGTTACGCAAGAAAATAAATAAAGAAAAACACGGCGTGGGCTCCCCCTTGGCGAGAAGAGAAATTCACCGGTCCAAGCCCGTTCAGAGGAGGCTCTCGTCTCAGAAATGGCTGCATCGGCAGCCCATCTTGATCTTCGGCTGTTTTCTACGCCCGCTGAGAAGTTCTTCGGACAAGAAGTAGGCCCGGCCTTGCGGAGCTGTTGCATTCTCGGCCGCTGTTGGGCTTGCATGTGTCACTCTACCCCTGAATTCTCTCCGGTGTCCTAATTAATGACACTAGCTCCAGCTTTTATGTCTCTCCAAATTGGAACTGGATCCGGGTGATACTTGAGGGTATAACAAAGGACACCCCTTGTTAAGCTCGCATGGTAGCGACGGAGCATGGCCACTCGTTACCAGGGATGAGCGGCAACGGATCCGATTCCTTCCAAATTACGGCATGCTGCATAGCACTCCGCTATGCATGCACGAAATTAGAGGATCGCGCAGCAAACAAACATTGCTATACCAACAGAGACCGCTTAACGTGCCTGTTGGTATTACCAACTAGCGTCACATCAACCTAGGCTGAAATTAAGAGAGAGAAAGCCAGAACCAAACCGATCCGTTGATCCGGTGTCGTTAATTGTTCTTTGCATGGACGAGGACCGTCAGGACATGTGCTTGGCTCCGTTGCTTCCTCCTCGTTTCAGGGCAATTGCAAACTGAACTTGACGTTCCTTCAGCGTAGCCTTAAAAATTTGTTGCTCATACTAATCAACTGGCCATATGTAGGAGCATCTACTGCTTTAGTACACCGTGGGAATGTGGGTTCCAGCTCTGCAGCGACAAGCCAGCACCTTGTTGCCCGTGCATTTTTTTGCTGCAATCTGCTCTGCTCCCTCCCCATGCAGTCTGCATCCTGCTGCTGCTCGACATCAGTTCGTTCGTCCAGTTTAAAAATTCGAAGCCTTTAGCTAGCCGAATGGCCAGCTCCGACGTGTTAAAGTCCGGAGAAGCTTATGGTTTCATGATACTGCTTCCCTAGAACTGGAGTACTCCGGAGTAGTTCAGGGCTTGTCATCTTTCGCATGCACAGTTGTCAGCGACTGAAGTGAAGGCGAGGTAAAATATGGCCTTGTCCGTGTGCAGGCTGCACAGACATTCTGGCTTTTGCTCGACAGGAGTAACACTGTGGAAACCCAAACCGCATTCTGGTTTCCAAGGTTGGGTAGGAATACATCACGTATTGCTCGTCGCGTTTAAAAACGCAGTCGACAAGTTTCAGGCATCACATCAGAAGTCATGACCTGGCTGAAGGCCGCAGGCCGCTGGACAATAATTCAGCATTGACATTCAGATGATGGGCAGGCAGCGCTGGACTCGAAACCACCGAGTGCATGCCGTGGCGATTCGAAATCAGCGAGGCGTATCGCTGAGATTTGGCGCAGCGCGGCTGCGCGGGGTTTCAACGGCCGGCTGCCGAAACCCCGTGGCGTCTTGTGAGGCTCTCGCGGGCAGGGTTTGCGCTGATTACTGAATGTCTGTGCCCTTCGCTTTGCAGAGTTGAACTTGGGAAAAGAAGCGTCGACACAGAGAGAGAGAGCTGCCGATGAACGAGTAATTGATGTTCTGTTTATGTTCAGAGAGCGCGGATGAAAAAGGCACTTTGCGTTGCCATCGGAAGTGCGGAACTGTGACATGAACATCGACGATTTGCGCGTGCGACGATGTGCTGCTGGATGGAGAAGCGGATTTGTGGTCATCCATCGACGATTTGTCGGACGCCCGTCCGTCTTCTTCGGTGTATTCGTTTCTCTCGATCCGTTCCGTCCTGTCCGACAGACCAATCGATCGCTATTAGTACTAGCTTTTGTTGCTTGCACGAACTCTGTCCTGGCCTTATTCCGGTGGCAGATGACCTCTGAAGTTTATCATTTGCATTTTCTTTTCTTCCATGTGAGATCATCACGACGCCCCGTCCCATCATGAAGACGACTACTTGTCGAGACATTTGAGTGAATTTTTCAGCCCGGAAACGGGACTAGCTTTTCCTTGTTCGTTAGGCTCCTTTAGGCTGCCTGTCTCCCTTAACTTTTTGGTCCACTTGGAGCTGGCCGATGTTTAATTGTTCGCTACGCTGGGGGTTGTTTATGCTCCGTCAGGTGCCTTGACCACGTTGTTACGGGTAGTGTTAGGCTGTTAAGCTTTGCAGGTTCTGGGATTGGCTTTCATGCGGCCATCGAGTGCCACTGCCACGGCGGTTAAACAATCTGTCGCCGCCGGCGGCCGGAACCGGCCGGCAGGCCGTCTCTGTCCGCGGCGCCGTACTCCTGTCGTACGGTTGATTTGATTATCTCCTCCTTAATCCTCCACTGACTTTACAAACAACCAAAAACTGATTGAGATTTAACATAATACAACCATGTATTCATACAAGCCAAGCTCTGATCCAATTTGAAACTGCACCCATTTTTCGAAACATTTATTATGTGTGAACGAAAGAAACGCCAGCACCGCTTGCTTAGCTTCCCTTAGCTAGCGCTGGGAATGAGATGGAGTTCGCGGAGATTAGGCAGCTTAGGTAGGCGGACAACGTGGCAGCGACGTGCCTCCATGCGTGACGCTTCTACCTGCGTTCAAGAACTTTGGGCCGTGCACGCGTGCAAGGATCAGACGACGGCTGCGCACGTACGTACGAAAATATTTCGCTGTAACCGTTTGTGGTTTGGCCATCAGCTATTGCTGCGTTGCTTTCACTGACCTCATCAGTTTGATTTTTTTTTCCTTCACCGCTTTTTCTTCTTCCAAATTTGACTATTTGAACTGTATAAACAAAAAAACGTTTCTCCACAATTCAATCGAAATAAACAAACCGTGAATGAATTGAAACGAGAGTGCCGCGTACGTGCGTATGCATGTACAGTACTCCGTATCAACGCGTGCCCATGCCTTTGTGCTCGTCGCCTGTCCGGACGTGCGTCGACAGAGCAGCAGCAGAAGTACCTGAACACAAGGCGCACGCATGTGCAGAGGGAGAAACCGCAAGGCCACGGTCCTGTCCGTGACTCCGCTCGTTCTGTGCGATCCACAGCTCGCCACCGCCGAGATGAGGAATAAAGTTTTCAGTTTTTTCTCCGCGCGCGCCGGGGACACGCTCGGCTCCGACGCCGCCCCGCTTTTTCTCCCGCTCTGCTCCCCGGTTTGGTGCCGTGCCTTAGTCTTTTCTCTACTACATACATTTGTAATGCTACCTAACCCCTTTTTTCTCTGGTGCACACGTGCTGCCTCCCCCGCATATTCAACATGTACCCAAGGTTTAAGAAACTAGTAATGTAGTGAAGACCGATTTTCGATAAAAACCGGTCAACTAGTTGGTTTTGCTACAGTATTTGGCTCGGTTTTTAGCGAAAACCAGTGCTCTAGTAATACTGAACCGCTTTCACCGGTTGTCGCGAAAACGAGCCGATTTTAACCGATTTTTTAAACCTGCATGCATCCCAGCCCCACCACGGTACCACGCCATCACTTCGTCACTACACTTCCACGAGATATCATTTCCAATAGTAGCAGTTTTTATGTCATTTTTGTCAAAATATGGATACATTGTCACTTATGCATCAAATATTATTTATTGGTCACCAATGTAGAATTTTAGATAGATTTATCACATAACACAAACAACAGAGCCTACTTTCAATGAGAGATTTGTTTTTTAAGTATTTCAATCGTTGGGTTCGACAATTCGATACTTCTTAGTTCATGTGTCATCTACCCGATCAATTCTATATGTCATCCATATAGAGTGTTAAATTGTCGATTCCCACACGAATGAGTCTCAAATCATCATTTTTTCACTTTCTACTTATGCATTCGGCATGCTCTTCCTCTTTTATGGGGTACAGATCCTGGTGTACATGTTGCAAAACTGCTAGCTGAACCAGACACATCGTCCCCTTGCTTCTTCCGGGGGACATGAAGTTTGAACAACTCCAAAAATGTGCAGTGCTAATGCACGCATGAAATTAAACATAACAACGACCCCTCTTGTTTTGGTTATAGTGTCTCATCCTCAGACCGCTATGCCCCACCTCCCCAGCTACCCCATATATCACCACCTCCCCTCTCTTTCCCCTCACAGCGTCTTTGCAGACAACCACCACAGCTCGCTAGGTCTCCTCGCTTTCCTACTTCTTCCTCGCTCCATTGATGCCGCGAGGGTAGCTGCAAGTCCCCATCAAGCTCCACCTCTCCTTTTCTGCTGCTGTTCTCATTCCCAACGTTCGACGGAGTAGATGGCCGCGGGGGGCACCGCCGGCTTTTTCCAAGCGAGAAGTAGGAGCAGGCGGCGGTGGCCAGTGGCAGTGGCACAGCCGTGGTGGTTGGCGCTTATCCTTCTCCTCGTGCTGGCGCCGAGCTGCTGCCAGGCGACGAGAGGCATGCAGCCATTCAAGGGCAAGCCGCTGGAGAGAGGCAGCGCCAACCATTTCCTCGGGTTCTTGCCGAGGGCCAGGCTGCCGCCGTCCGGCCCCTCGCGACAGCACAACTCTATCGGAGCGCTGGACCAAGGCCATCCGTGACGATCGACCTCCAAGGAGAAGCCACGGTAACAACAACGGAGGGTGGCCCGTGGCCGGCCGAGATGTACGTAGAGAGTAAGGAGCGAGACATGATTTACTACGTCGTCATGGATTACTTGATTCATGGTTAATTGTAGCTAGCATCATGTAGTTTAGCAGTAGAAGTATTTTATACCAAAGAAGGTATTTACGTTGTAGCATGATGTACATGAGGACTGAGGAGCTAGGAGTATATTTTTTGGAGGCTGATGGTGGTGCTAAATTAAAAGTATTCTTCTTAAATACACTGGCTGCACTGAAACAAGACTTTATTTTTCATTTGTCCTTCCGTGCTCCTGCTTTTTTCAGCAGAGCGAGCTGTGGATCGATGCTTCATCTGCTGCTTTTTCCCGCTCTCTCTCCTTTGCTTTCGTAAAGCTTGGCAGCCGGAGTACGAGTGTGCAACAACCTTCCTTTGAGGTCATCATCTCGCCATGTTGTGCATCAGTGCATGCTGTGATTGCTCCGTCATTCATGGAACTGAAGTGCCTTGCCTGCTTCAGACTGTTGATGGAGCAGGGGTGGGGGCGCAGGGGGTGGAAAGGGAGAGGCAGCTGAAAGCAGGCCGCCGCTGCTAATGACCTCGCAGCAGCTGGCCGCCGTTGGTCATGGGCGTGGCGTGGTTGGCGCGCGCAGCCGTGCAGGGAACTCCTCGGTATCTCTATTCCAATTTGGACTACCTCATTTTTTTACTGCTCAACAGTAAACAAAGAAAACAGTCTATTCAGCAGATAAAATTGTGACGTGTGGCATTTTTTTCTTTACTATTTAAAAAGCATAGTTTTTATTTTTTTCATACACATGGTAAAACGTCATCAACAGAGATGACTAGACTACGTGCACACGGAATAATACACCTAGAATTGTCTCTTCTTACAAATATGACGGATGAAATTCCTCTACATAAACCTCTTACAAAACTGACGAACGGTTTTTTTTTGAATCTTTTAAATTTTAAGCCCACACAAATCATTATTAGTTAACAAAATCAACAAAAATTTCAAAACTAAACTCTTTGCATGGCTTCGTAACAATACATGCTTATTTTTCTTAACAGAATGGAAAAATAATCGCTGGAAAACAACCAACCACCCTAGAATCGCTCCCTATATTTTTGGCGTTGACGTCCACATTTTTCCCAACACGCATGCCCCGTCGCCTCGCCGCCACGAGACTGCAGAAGATCAGCGTCGCCGCCGTCATGGCACTGGTCGTGCTCTGTGCTGCCACCTTTGTGGAGTCATGTAAGTATACTCCGTTTAGTTCTTTTCTTCCTTTTGTTTTTCCATTCAGTGCAGCTGACCATCCTACGTGGTTTTTTTTAAAACAAATTTTCCCCTCTATTGCTGCAGATCATTTCCTTCCCGCTGTTCGACGTCCATAGGGTTCCACCATCTCGAGGAGGCGGCCCCTCAACCATCCGCTAGCCCGTTATCCTTGCCGGCTCACCCAGCTCCTGGCTCTGTGGCGCCCGTGCCATCGCTCCCGCCGCGTCCGGCTCCCGCTCCGCTCAAGCCAGTAACCCCGGCTCCTGCTCCGTACTTGCCGACCCCGTCCTCGCCGGCTCCCATGGTTCCTAACCCACTGTGGCCCGCGCCCGTTCCTGGTACGTGTCACTTTGTGGTGTGTAGTGCATCGCGTGCAATCGAATGGTTCGAACAAATATATATGAGACTAAAGGAAGTTGGAAATTAAAATAAATTTTAATATTAATGCATTATTTTTTAAATTAATTTTTTTAAACCGTAGTGTTAGCACGGGTATCGATACTAGTGAGATGAATATCAAGTTGATGTTAGTATCTCTATTCCGAAATAATTTTACATCTATATTTAGTGAAATATATCTTTGACCAACAATTTTAATAATATAAATTATATTTTATAAAAATATTTCTTATATATAAATCATTGATCAAAATTAGATAGCATAAAACTCAAAGTTAAATTTATTTTTGGATGGAGGGAATAGAAGGATGGTGTTATTATTTAAAAACCGAAGGGAGTAAAAGTTCGAGGCACATTACATCCCTCACGGACCAGAGGAAAACATTTTTTTTC
>BCLF01000017.1:1719505-1782489 GCA_001602275.1 Zoysia japonica
CAGGGTTTTACTTGTCCTGTTATGCGGTTGTGCCCAGTTGGATTCTTAGGGTTTAATAGGCTGTACTGCTGTTTGAGAAATTACTGTGATTTATTGGCACCATTATACTCCAAAGGAATGAAAATTTGTTTTCCAAAAGTGAAACTAAGGGGCACACATTTTTTCTCCCCAATCCTAGGAATGTTCCTTTTTTTTTTTTGCTACTAAGGAATGGTGCATTGTTCTCCAAAATTGTTAACCGTCCGGTTGTTTCTACAGGGCTGTGCTTTCCCCATTCGGAGCAGAGCGCGCACACTGCCTTGCCGCCGGTCGGTCCTTCTGAATTCTGAAAGATGCTCCACCGTGCTGAATAGGATTGGTTTAATTCTTTCTGTTGGTAAGTTAATAATCATAGGTTGCCTAGATAGCACTCCTTCACTTTGAGTGGAGCGCCTCCAAATGTTTTGTTTTCTCTCAATTCCATCTAGTTGAAGATTCTATGCTGTAGCTATGCATTACCTTTGCTTCATACCAACATTGACACCATAGGACTTCAAAGGTACTACCTGATTTAGTCTTGGAGGCTGTTTACTTTTCAAATAAAAATTGTGCTTCATGCCAACTCTAAACCTTCAGATGCACCATTGTTGAAACTCTATGGACAGCATTTGACTCTGTCTGGTTTCTGCCAATACCATTAGCGTGTTTTCTGTTCTGATTTTTTCTTCTACCCACCCCTTTTGGATGCATTGCTCCCATGTAGTTCAGTTTGGATTTTTCTCTAACGAACTGATACATCTTTTAATGCGGTGTATAGGGAACTGAGCTGTGCCACCCAATTCATTTTTTGTCGCTTGGTGAAATTCTTGCGGCTTTTCTGTTTGTGCATAGCTATAACCGTTTCTTGGTGAATGTTTTTGCCACTTTCTGTTCATGCATAACTGGAGACCTTAGCTATTATTACGATAACATGAGATCTTTTACACGATAGTGAGGAGCAGGATGCTTTTCTTTCTACTTGTTCATGTTTCCTGTGTTCCTCGTCACATGGTTTATGCATTAATTGGATGCTTGTTTCTCAAATTAGCAGAAGGAAGGAAGAGAAGCTGGATTGGTCCTGATTACTTTGCAGAACAAAAGGAGAGGTCCATTGAAACCTCTAAGGCTTGTTCACCATGTCTCGATCACCTCACCTTCCTCCTCGCTGCTCTCCGCTGGATCCTCAACTCACTCGAAGAGATGATAGCTTGTTCACACAGAGCTGTAGGTCTCCGACTGGAGATCTGTACTTTAACGAGCCACCATGTTGGTTCGACGATCTCCTTGCAGATTCTGGGAAGAGTTCCCATCTTCCTCCTCTTAGAAGGGCTTGTAGTGATTCTGATGCTATCTTGGATGCCCTGTCGACATTCCAGAGCCCAATTCATCCAATTGAGGAAGGGGATCTATTCTCTGAAGAGTGCTTGCTGGACGCTGTCAAAGTTGGGGAAAATGGTTCTGTGGTTGAGGCCAGCTGTGTTTACGGTCCAAATTCACCGAGGCAGAAGAATAGACTTACTATTTCAGAGAGTTCCATGGTAAATGCTGTCCTTGAGAATACCCCTAGCAACCCCTTGCAGTTCCTGACCATGGACGCCTCAAGTGACATGAATGGTAATATGGCCAGTAGAAATGTAGATGCAAGCAATGCTTTCAACCATCCTGATGAAGAGAAGTCATTTAAGAGGTATGTTCTAATGTTTATTGTATGAAATATGTGCTGTACTCTCTTCACACGTTCTCTGATTTCATGATCTTGATAACCATTTCTAACTTATGAGTACACACAATCAGAACCCACAGTGTAGAAAAGAAGTGAAATAGCGATAAACAAAATCAGAACACTTCACGCTGCTCTGAGTTTCCAAGTTTTGATGTGTCAGTGACAATTGCTCTTTATCTTTGGTGTATAATCCACATGGACATCTATGTATAAAATGAGTCCCCAGCACCTGTACTCAGGAAAGTGATTTTGTGTGTACTGGATACTGGACCTACTGATTGGAGGCACTAAAATAGTCAAATGTACCAGGTGTAAGAAATCATTTAGAGGTTATCATTGTGTTAAATGTGTCAATCCTGTTGAGCACACATTCAAGCATTTGAAAACAGTACTACAGAAATTTGTGGAATACATATGTTTTCCCAGGCTTGTTTTTATGCGAAATCTTGTTGTTCTCTGTGATGGCCTCTGATTGTTTATCTATACGATATTTTTTAAAAAATAAATAATAATTAGTGAACCTGATTCAAATCCCAGCATAAAAAATGTACAAGCATTCCAATATGTCAGGGTCATTGGAATGCTTTTGCAATTTTTGGCCACTAGGAGTTGATAGTAAAAAGTATGACCATCTCAATTTATAGATCTTTAATCAAAGAAATTAAGTTATTTTTTTTGTCTTTACAGTGTGATGAGAAGCCACTATATTGTGTTCGCACTGATGCTACTTCATGCTTCTTTCTGGAATTTATCCAGTTCTTTTCATGTAAACTAGTTTATGAAATCAACATTTGTGTAGGCGTTCAGGGCAGAGATCTAGGGTAAGGAAGCTTCAATACATTGCTGAACTTGAAAGAACTGTTGATTTGCTTCAGGTAATTTTGTTGATTTCATATTTTACTCCTATGTTGATTACTTATTGATTGCACTGGTACTTAATATATGTGAATAACTTCATTATATTCTCTTCAGAACATGGGAGCTGACCTGGCTGTAAGAGTGGCATCTCTTTTCCAGCTTCGTAATGCTTTATTAAGGGAAAACAAGCAGCTGAAGTTTCAGATTTCTAGTCTTCAGCATGCAAAGCTTATCAAGGCTGGTATGTCTGAGAAATCTTGCTCTTTTATTTATAACTAGCATGATTTAAGAGTATGCATCCTTGTTCGTATCAAATATTGTCAGAATTATATGCTCTAGCACTGAAGATCTTGAAAAGAAACAGTACGTCTGCTGAACTAGACACTTATAATGAATCGAACTAAAAAGCTTTTTGTGGTGTTGTTTCTTGGTTTTACTAAAGCTGCATGCTTCTGTTGTTGCCCAAATCATGTGAAATGTATAATGCACATTACTCAAATGATGTTAGATAGAAGTGTAGATTAGTCAGTCACTGTCTCCTTTCCATGTGCAGAAAAAGCTAATTCCACATAAGAGAAGAATCAAGGGTGTTTTTTTTAATCCTACAACAAGTACTTTTCCATATCTAATACTTGACCGCTTAATCTATAGCATCTCGAGGAATGGTTTTTGTCTATTGTTTTGAAATGGATTTATTTTGATCTGGACATTTATTGAGAAGTACCCTAATCTGATTATATATTCAGATGTCATTCCCAGACATCTTGTTTGTAATTTGATTTGCAAAGAAAATTGGCTTTGTTGCAACTACATGTTACACTGAAATTATACTGTCTGATTTTATTATTCAGTGTTCCTTCCTAGTCCTTGTCAAAGAACATGAATTTGATTACACACACGGTGTATTTGGCCTTTTGGGGAAAATTAATTCATGTTACCTAAATGAGTCTTTTGAAATGAAATCAGCAGGTCAAACTCAGTCCCTAAAGAATGAAGCTGAGAGGTTGAAGCAGATGTCTGGCTGCCGGCACCGTAGGAGCAGAAGTGTCACCTCGTGTTACAACCGAAACCCTTCCAGAACAGACGCATCGGCAATCAATTGGCAAATGCTTGACATGGCGAAGCTCACCTTGAACGGCAGTCCATCTCCCCGGAGAGGTGGCTACGGTCGGTGAGCACAGCCGTCTCGAATCCCTCTCAGAAATCTCGGCGTTACCCTAGATAACATTCGACTAACCTTACCAAACATAGGTCCGGGTCGTCCATTCCTTTCCTACTAGGTGATTAGGGAGTATCAGTCACTGATGCAGGAAATATACAGGGGTTGTCAGTTTTAGTTTCTGTTTCTAGAGCGAGTGCTCTGCTGTGACTCCCAATTTTAAAACTGATGACATGAACTAAAGCTTCGCTTTAGCAGTTCCAACCGGCTCGTCTGATATTCTTACTTGTGCTAGCGATGCTGCAGCATTCCGATAATAACCTGCTGTTTCGTGCGCTGTCATAAGTTGCCGTCTTTAATCTGCTGTTGCTTCCGGATGCTATTCCATCGTTCTTACTGTTTATTTGTGCTAGTTTATTACTCTCTTCGTTCCAATAAAAATTTATTTTTAGGTTTTATTGACTACAACTGTGATTAATAATTTTGTTAATTTTAATAGGTTTTAATAATATAAATTATATATATTATGAAAGTTTTTCTTTTGGTGATTTTAAAAATACAAATACTATGTTTTTTAATTTAGCCGTATATATAAAAATGATTGGTCAAAATGTCAGTCAATAAAAGGTAGAAATAGGTTTTACTAGGACAAAGGTAATATAAAAGTTCGATGTTATCTGGGGTATGAGAGTGGAGATGGATGAGTAACGTGTCAACTGTAGTGATCGACATGAGACTTGATATTCTGGTTACAACTCTGATGCTGAACCTTGTTACCTTGTTGGTCTGTGCAGCGCCAGTGTGCGTGCCCAAGGGCGCAGGGCACGCAGTCGGTGGTCGAGGTTCGGGGGCGGTGACGCACTGAAGGGCGCCACCGCACCGAATGATAAAAAATCCAGACGTCTGGACGCGCCCCGAGCTCCCACTGTCAAAGAGGCCCCTTGCCAAAAAAAAACGTCGGCACGGAGACGCACGGCCGCGAGCGGAGCCGCGTCCGGACGTCCGGGCGGAGTGAAAAAATCCGCTCATGCCACCGCACCCACTTGCCTCGACACGACATGGTTGCGCTGCATTGGTTTGGGGTTTTCTCGGGTTCCCTCGGCGTTTTCCCGGCGGCGGGAGGGGCGCTTGCCTTTGACGGCGGAACCACCAGCAACGGATGGCGGAATGCGTGCTCGTTACGCCCTACCAGCCTTCTCCCCCAACCGAACTTCGCGCTCGCACCCGGCCACTGCCACGGGAAGGACGACAAACACTTTGATACACCATGGGCATGTACCGCTGCACGACTTTCTAACTACTTCCTCCGATCCAATGCGAACACAAAAGTCCAGACAATTTACAGAGACATCCAGAATCCAGGATCAAAAAAAGATTGAAGTGCCAAGCGTCAGCCGTATGTTCACCTGTAGGATTTCGAGTGAAATGAATCTCGAACTCATCGCGCAGTTCCTCTCACTGCACCCGTGCACGGTCAGTCTAAACCCACAATGGACTGCTTGCGAACGTCATGGCATAAACATAAACGCGAAAGCACACTCGGAGTCGCGAATGAGCAGAGGGAGCGGAGGAATCTTCTTCGGTTGGGACGTTGCTGTCGCCTGCTCTGCCCCTGCAGGTTAACTAACCTGTGCTGTAGCTTCAATACTTTTTGACACATGTATTGTAGTGCTACCACGATTGACGATTGGTGTACCATTCGTTTTAAAAGCCATTACACTTTCGCGCTCTCCACTCCCTCACTCACTCAGTCCTCTCACTCGAAGCAAAAAAGAATCCAGCTCAGCCACACCACACCGACACAGAGCAGAGCACAGCAGCCATGAGCAAGGAGGAGGGGAAGCAGCAGCACCACCACCCCCACGAGCACCGGCTGCGCCGCTGCTGCGGCTGCCTGGCGTCCTTCCTGCTGGCCCTTATCCTCATCGTGGCCTTCGTCACGCTGGTCATCTACCTCGCGCTGCGCCCGTCGAAGCCGTCCTTCTACCTGCAGGACCTGCAGCTGCGTCAACCCATCTCGCTGGGCGACCCATCCCTCACCGCCTCCGCGCAGGTCACTCTCGCCTCGCGAAACCCGAACGACCACGTGGGCATCTTCTACCGGCGGATGGACGTGTTCGTGACGTACCGCGACGAGCCCGTGACGGCGCCCGTCGCGCTCCCGCCGCTGTACCAGGGCCACCGCGACGTCGCCGTCTGGTCGCCCGTGCTGGCCGCCGAGGCCGCGCCCGTCGCTGGGTACGTCGCCGACGCGCTCAGGCAGGACGTCGCCGCCGGGTTCGTCGAGCTCAGGGTCAAGGTGGACGGCCGCGTCAAGTGGAAGGTCGGGAGCTGGGTGTCCGGTGGGTACCACCTCTTCGTCAGCTGCCCCGCCGTGCTCTCCGCCGCGTTCCCCGGCGAGACGGCTGCGGGGAACGGCACCGCCGTCTCCGTCGCGTCGCTCAAGTTCGCGCAGCCCACCGCTTGCAGCGTCGAGGTCTGATCGACTGGTGTTATATGCTTTGAGTTCTTCGTATAATTAAAGCGTCGAGTGTTTATACATTAAGCTGTTCATTTTGTTGTAGCTTGTCAAATGCATGTTGTTACATTACATATACTGAAAATTTCTCGAATAATAAAGTTATCACTACTGTGTATCGGGTAATGAATTTCATGTTTTGGTTCAAAGAGAGGTGAAGGGGGCGAGAGCAACCCCCGAAGTACCGAACTGGTGCTAGTGCTGCATGTGGGATTGATGCACGCGCCATGTCCATGGTTTACCGAAAGTGGCATTAGGCGACGCGTCACGTCACTCGATAGCCAGCGATCCTACATGCACAGCGCGAGCTAGACAGTGACAGCTCGCCGGCAACTGAGCTGATTAGTATAGGAGTGCGGGCTGGAAATTAAGGCAAACTCGTGCGTCTCCCTGTGATGAGCAGAGCAAGGGTGCGTTCTTACCAAAATTTGTTGCACCAATGAAATGCTTTCATTTGGTTCCATTCTAAATTTTGGTTTGCCATCAAAATTTTTGGCGTCGCCAATCTATTCTACGGCCAACGCTGGCCACGATGAAGGCGAGCAAATGCTCCGCCCGCGTTTTGGAAGGCTACGTTACCTTTGGCCATGCTACGTGGCAGCAGTCCACTAGCTGCACGGATTCCAAAATTACTTGGTTATCTACAATTAAGTGGCAATAACTTATAAATGGTAGATCAAAATCACGTTTAGAATATACCATTATATTTTTTGTAATTAAATCTCCAAAACAAGATCTCCCTGCAATATGTTTTCTTTAAAAAAATTATAATACATGGGTCCCACATGTTAGATGAATGATTTTGACAAATTTTGGTAAGGTTGCAATCCAAACACTATTTTCTTTATATATGACCATGAATTGGTAAGGCAATGAACCAAACAATATTTTTTACCTTCATTTTGGCAATGCCCACGATTCGATAACACCAATTTTTGATAAGGTTATCATAAGTAATAAACAAAACATATACCTCGAGATACTCCCTCGTTCCAAAATATAAGCATTTTTTATGTTTAAGTTAAAGTCAACTTTTTATCATTTTGATCACTAATAATATATAATTAATAATATTTTATCATATAAAATTTATATTTTTTGAAATCATCATGAAATAAATTTTCATAAAATATATATCTTTATATTAAAAATTATGTAATTTATTTATATATTATTAGTAAAAGTTAAAAGTTTGACTTTATCCGGTAATTTGAAAGTATAGCAGCATGCGTATGGTTCCCTGTTTTCAAGTTTCAGCAAGGAAGCGAGAAATCATAGTCACTCCGTAATCTTTCGGTAATCCTACTTGGACGTAGTAGCAATTCCCTTCTCAGAAGACGGAGTGGCCACCGACAGAAATAAGATGCCGTACGCGCGCGGCTCCATGAAGCAAGCAAATGGACAATTTACGCAACATCAAAGTGACACGGACTGCAACTCCATCTGCATGTACTAACTCTGTTTCAAAATATAAGTATTTATAAATTTAAATAAAATTAAAATTTTATAACTTTGACTAATAATATTTAAAAAGTTACATAGTTTTTAATATAAAAATATATTTTCTATGAAAGCTTTTTTACGATGAATTTAAAAAATATAATTTTTATATGATAAAACATCTTTAATTCTTTATTATTAGTAGTTAAAGTGGTAAAAGTTTGACTTTGACTAAATTAAAAAATACTTATATTTTAAAGTGGAAGGAGTACTCTATTATTTTTTTTAAAATGTTATAGTTAAAATATGATTTAAATTAAAAATAATTTTGTTTTCCTGACGTCAACAATTTCGTCCGTGGTCCGTGCACACACTACAACGTCCGTGGTCAATGTGTGTTTAGATGTAGAAGATTAGAAGAAGCTTGCTCTCTTTTTTCCCGTTTTGAGAGGAGAATAAGGTTGCTGATCAGTTAATCACACTCTTTAATGGAAAAGGGAAAAATAAAATAAGTTTTCGCGGGATCTTCAGAAATGGAACATGCGCTTTGGAATCCATGGGCTGTGAGCTTTCGTCGGAGATGGGCTGAGTGGTTGCGTTGGGCCTTTTACGCGGAAACGGCGTCCTTCTTTTTCCACGGATCCAGATATCCGAATCGTATTTGAATCATTTGGTTAATGGATCATCATGACTGCGAAAGTTCATTAACAGCCCTGCTTTTTTTTATCTCCAAATATTATCGTTAGAAGTTGGGGGGTTCATCAACCCTTTCGCAAAAGCATGAAAGCGCCGCCCTCAATCTCAAGGCTCGCCTCGGGATTGCCAATCTCTTTGTCATGCATGCATACAGCGCTACGCGCTCTCTGCCAAAAAGCGCACACAACATTCTTCGTTCTATTCTAATCCCGAGAAAAACAAAGTAATCAGGTTATCTAGCTAGCTACTCCTACTTGCAACGGACCAGTTGCCCACTGCATGCAGTGTTGTTGTTCCTACCATCACTCTTTTTCTCTGATATTTTTTGACCGGTCCAAGACACCAAGTTAACTGCATGATCGCTCCGGCCCTTCGGTTCTTTTCTCCTTTATATATGCCAGCAAAATACCAGAGAAAAGAGGAAAAGGGGAACTAATAATGAATGACAGAAAGTAGTAGCTAGAGAGCACATGGAAGAAGGATCATATATATGGGGTTAATTGCTGTCTAGCTAACACATCCTCTGGTAGACTGGTACTAGGTATGCATACACATATACACTTGCACACATGCATGCATGCGCTCGTATGTAGGAGTAGGAACTATATGCATGCTCTCATGAATCCTAGTCTGTACTACAAGAGTAGTACATTTCTATGTATGCAAATATGTAAATCATCGTAGCTACTCCCTCCGTTTCGATAGAAGTTTATTTTTAAATTTTATTGACTACGACTTTGACCAATGATTTTGATAAATTTAATTAATTTTAATAATATAAATTATATATATTATGAGAGTATTTTTTTAGTAAATTTAAAAGTTTAAATTTAACCGAACATATATAAATCATTAGTCAAAGTTATGATCAACAAAAGGTAAAAATAAACTTCTATTGAGACGGATACAGAGTATATATTAACAGCTAAGAATGTACTGCAGCACTCTCCAGCTCTACATATGCTCCGATCCTCTCTCCGCAGCTTTCATACGGCACTAATTATAGAGCGCTCCTCATTATACGCAGGCAGCATGAAAAGAGGCGCCGATGGAAAGAATAAAGCGAGAGGGAGGAGACAGAGACGATCGACAATGTATACGAAGAATATACTCGTATAGTAGAAGATGCCACGCGCCTTTCATCTCAAAATTCTCCACCAAAAGCCCGCCCCAGCGACGTGGAAACTTTGTCCCTCCATGCATGGGCAGCGCACATACTGAACAATGTTTTGGCTACAAGCGTGATTGGTTTCTCGGTCCGCGGAGCCTGGCTCGTATGAGCCTGTGTGCGGTGAGCCAGGCTCCAGTAACGCGCGATTAATTTTTGTTTCTCTGGAAGCAGCTGAGTACGCGTTTTTTTTCATCCCACCGGACAGGCTGCCGAGGCGTACAAGCAACCGAACATCGGCTCGTGCACGCCACCGGCCAGGCCCGCTCTTCACACAGGCATCCAATCAGGCTTAGCGAATTCAAGCATCCAGCTCCAGCAGCTAGCATAGATCGATGATGAAGTGAAGAGTCTCGGGGTGCAAACAGACGTCTGCAAAAGACGTCGAATCCGGAGAGAAATGATCGAGCCAGATGGAGGCAGCCGATCAAAGTTAGATTTGAGGCATGTCCCATGATCGTTCGTCGTATATTACTGGAGAGGATCGACTTTCAAAGCAAAGCTAGCAGCTAGGAGCGTCTGCAAGTGTATGCATGATGACCGTTTCCAAATAGGACATGGGAGTGCTACTATATACACAGCACGAATTTTGATGCGTGACTCAACTTTTCTAGAAAAGGAAAAAAAAATTACAACCCCCTGATTTCGTTTGCTAACAGAGGGATGCCGCCGGTTGAGCATCATACGAGAGCGTGCTGCCTCCAGGAGTACGATGTAAAGTTAGAGTGCTAGTTCGTATAGATACCACTGTACGTAACCTGTTTACACAGGAAAACGGTAAATAGATACCACTGGCTATTAAATAACACGTTTGCGTAATGCTGGTGCATATCACTGGTATTCTACACACTCAAATGTGCAAAAGTACAGCATGCGACATTTTTTTGTTATAAAAAAGGAATACATTTTTGCTAGAGAGAATTTTTTTAGAAAAAACATGTACTACATGAACTATATATACCAGGAGATGGTAGGGGTATCGTCATTCTAATTTTAGCATATGCATATTACTTCCCTTCTTTCATACAGTAGTAAAATAACGAAAGCAAAATCATCTCGAATATAATTCCGTGTGAAGGCCAATTCAAACGACAAGTTAGAGCTTTACAGCTGCTTTTCTTTCTGGAAACATACAATTTTCCTAACAATGAAGGTACGTGAATGATGGAGGATCTTTCTTTCCAGAGGACCCTAAAGCATGAAACTGTAGCAAATCTATCGTTTTGCTTTGGTTTTGTGTCACACACCCCCCACTGCTTTCCAAAGGCGAGAATGTTGGACCTTGTGAAAACCTAAATCAAAGGCAGGGCCGCAGTAGAGAACTGGAAAAGGGAAAAAAGGAAAAGAAAAGAGGCAGGGATCCTTTTGTACTAATTCAAATTCGACTGGCATCAAAAGTAGCGTCCTTTTGATGCATTTCTTAAGCACAGGTTTGTTCTTTTGCCTTCTAAAGTGACTACCGCTTTGCACAAGCTCTAAGTTTTGAATCCTTCATGTGTGGTTGCAGTGCAGTTGAACTGTCAGTGTGCCACGTCATCCTGCATGCTGAAGCATAAACTACCAGCACTATTCATTATCCAAATCCATATCAACAACCGCATTACTGATTAACTACCTGCCATGGCTTTGGAAGGAACTTTGTGTATGTACTTCAGCATATCAAGAAAGGTCCTGTGTTTCCGTTAGCACCCAACCTTATTCAATAAAGTTAGTGATATTGTCCTACAACGATGTTTGGCACAGTTGATGCTTCTTTAAAAAAGTATAGCTTATTTGAATAAATGATGAAAAAACTAAAAATAAGTTGTTTTTATTCATCTTGAGAAGCTACCAAACTAATAAGAAGTGAAATAAGTTTTTTATTTTGCACAACTTCTATTTATTTTGTGAATAAGCTGCACCAAATAGGATCAACATCTAGTCCAAAGCATTCACTTAAGCTATTGATGGACAGTCCTTCAGGTTTTATATATAATTAAATTAATGCAGCCCAAAACGACAAAGAGAAAAATAATTTTACATATACTCAACCCAAGATATAGGCTGCTACCACACTCTATTCATCAAGCAGGATGATAATCTTCCAGAGCAAAAAGGAAAAAACTAGCAAACATTTTACAAAAAAAAATACAAAAGATTAAAAAAAACAGCCCAATAAATGAGTCATTTCACAGCAATTTCGGACGCACGGAATTTGTGCCGCCACCACTGTTTCCACCTCCGATCCGTCGTCGCCGAGCCCTCGGATTCGCGTGGAAGTTGACAAGCTCATTGAGCAATCGCTAGTTTGTCCAAGGTGGACAAGATGAAGCCAATATCACAGTATGAGGCATGCGGGAGCCGAGCAAACTAATCGCTAGTCTCATCGAGCCGTCTGAAGAAGAATGCCCGATCCACAGCCTTGACAAGGCCGCCATCTGTGAAGCAGCTGTCCTCCATGTCATCTTTCTGCACACTCATGTTCAGATCAAAGGACGAAGACGCCGACGTGGGAGCAGCGATGGCTTCCTTGCCGTGGTGATCTTCTGTGTCCTCCTCTTTGATTTCCTTCTCGCTCTCCAGCTTCGCCTTCTTGGTCATCAGTGGCGGTGAGGAGGCTCTCGACCTCGCGTCAAAGCTCTCACAGCTCAGGATAACAATGGCGTCCCCAAGAGCGGCCTCGTCGCCGCCATGGCTCCGTACCCACCCTCTCTCGATGGACTCCCTGATGCCCAGCTGGCACAGCCGGTCAGCCTGCTCGACGTCCTCCAACACAAGGACACGGTGCGGGTCATCGCGCACGGTCTCGTAGAGCCTGTCGAGGCTGCAGCTCGCCGGCCTCGGCCGCTTGCTCCCTTGCTGCCGCCGCTGCTCGGTGGAATCCGAACGTGCCGGCGAAGACGCGGCGGCGCTGATGGACACGAAGCGTTTGCGCGAGCCGAAGACGAGGCTCGCCAGCTCCCTGGCCACCCTCGCCTTGCCCTCGGTGTCTCCTCCGAGGAATAACAGCCAGGTGTCCTCATTCGCGCTCGCCGGCGTCGAGGCGTCAGCGTCACGCCGACTCCTCCTCGTCATGCCCGACCGGCACCGGAGCACGGTGCTGGCGATCTCGGGCACCATGTCCGCCTGCCACGGCACCTCCTTCTCCAGAGCGGAGCAGAGGGCCTTGAGGCTCTGAGCGCTGAGCTCCTTGAACCGGGAACGGCACTGCACCTCCTCCACTGAGCCATTAGAAGCGCTTGAGTCGTTGGACTTGACCTTTATCGCTCTTACTATTTTGACGTCCACATCGTTGATGATGTGGACCTGTTTGCCGGAGTTAGCCTTCCAGGCATGGTGGTTGGCGTCGTGGACATCGGCGAGAAGCCACGGCTGGTACGGCTGATTTTGGTAGTGGCGCCACTGCTTCTTCTTATACGAAGAAACTGACGAGGAGGGCGACACGACCGTGGACAAGTTCAGAGTCGTCCGTTGAGACGGCGAGCCACCGTTCGTTAAGCTCCATTTCTTGCTATGTGGGATCTCCTGCGTCAATTAAAATGCAACCCAATTAGTCGTGAGATTAGTCGTTAAGCTGATTAACTGTGCAATACATTGCGATTTGTATGTTTACCTGATGATCACGGCAATGCTGAAGCCAATGAGGAATATTTGATCGTGGAAAACGTTTCACCGCTTCGCACTTCTCTGCAGAGAACTCGTCGCAGAAGGTGGAGTCGACGGCCGTCAGCTCGCCGGAGCTACCGGCCGCTTCTCGAAGTGACAGACAACGCGACGATCCGTTCCTGCTTCTGTCGCCGCACTTTGCCCTAATGGCACTGCCAAGACAGATAACGGGACACTAGAATGTGTTAAGCTAAGCTCACTTTTTATATTTATCAAAAGATAATTGGAGATGGTGATGACTAATCAGTGTAATTACCTGTCGTCGACGCAGTTGAGACTCAAGGCGAGGCTGTCTCCTTCAACGGAAGAGACGGCTTGTTCGACGTTGGCCTTGACCTGGGCGCAGGAGAATCCAGCCTCGCGCATGACGCGGCTGACGCTGGGGTCGTCGAGGATGGAGATGACGAGCTGCTCGAGCTCAATCTTGACGGCGAGCACGGGCTGCTGCTGCTGCGCGTCGGCGGAACCCCGCCGCTGGTGCGCCTGCGCGCGCTTGAAGGCGGCGACGAAAGCGTTGGAGAGGGACGGCGGGTAGCTATAGACGTGGGCGGGGCCGAGGAGCGGCGACGTGGAGGTGGGGAGGCGGTTGAGCGCGACATTGAAGTAGAGCTCCAGCGCCCTGCACTGCAGCGGGAGCGAGTGCGACCGGAGGCACGCGGCGTGCAGGAGCCCCGATGACGACGACGAGCCAGCCCCTTGCTGCAGCAGCATGGCGCTCGCCACGTGCAGCGGCGTCACCTGCGGATTGCCGCGCCGCCGCGCCAGGCTCACTGCCTGCTTCACCACCGCCGCGGCGTTCGGCGTCAGCGCCTGCTGCACCGTGCAGGCCCCGGGTCTCATTCTCCTCTAACTTCTGCGCCGATCAAACAGATGGGTGTCGTTGGTGGCCTGATGCTGCTGCTTTATAAGCGACCTGCCTCTGGTGTTTGTGTGTTCATCTTTTGCAGGCTACAGAGGTACTGTACACTGATACTAATGGTGAAGTCTGGTGTCTGGATGGATTTTTTTTGGAGTTTGGGTTTGTGCCTTTCTTGCAGAGGACTCAAGTGTTTGTATTTCTATACTTGAGAGAGGAGGTTTTCTTTGGTCCAAAGTGGATTTTGTGGTGTGAAAAAGCGGGTAGGCGTGTACTGACAAAGCAGATGCACAAAGCCCTCCATCTCTCTCTCTCCCTCTCTCATTACCTAGGTCATTCAGTCATTCATCTAGGAGTGTAGTGCAAGCTAACTGCACAGTTATCTGCAACTAGATTGTTTGTTTGTTTGTTGTGCATGCATGCCCTAGTATTATCAACTTTCTGCTGCAATTTGCTGTTGTGAGCTGCAGCGGCAGCCGAAGGAACAGCCGTGTGGAGCTCTTCCGAACATGCCCTAGAATGATTCCGATTCGGGGTGTCTCTAATTATACAGTACATTTAAGACTAGTGACGTGATTATTGTACTAACATCTTGGACGTATGTATACCACCTAGTACGACAGACACTTTCTGCATGCAGCTGTTGGAGTACTACCTCCGCCTCAGTTCTAAAATATAAGCATTTATAAGTTTTAATAAAGTCAAAAAAAATTTAACTTCTACTTAATAATTTACAGAAAATTACATAATTTTTAATATAAAAATATAATTTTTATGAAAGTTTATTTAATGATGAGTCTAAAAAATCTAATTTTTATATGATAAAATATTATTAATTATATATTATTAGTGGTCAAATAATAAAAATTTGACTTTGATTAAACATAAAAATGTTTATATTTTGAAACGGAGGGAGTATACTCTAGAATATAAGCATTTTTAGTTTAGTCGAAGTCAAATTTTTATCATTTAACCACTAATAATATATAACTAATAATATTTTATCATATAAAAAATAATTTTTTAAATTTATCATAAAATAAGCTTTCATAAAAAAATTTACATTAAAAATTATGTGATTTGCTAAATATTATCAGTAGAACTTAAAAAAATAAATTTTATTTAAACCTAAAAATATTTATATTTTAGCACGGAGGTACTACCCCATGCAATGCAGTGGTAGCTAGGCAACGATGATGACGGTAATCGATGCAACGTCTGTGCTTTATGTGCGACCAACCGATTTGATCGGGCTGATCTGACCGAAGCGGTCTCTCATCTTTTCAGACAGGAGCGATCTGAATGCTGTCGCGCGCTAATTAAGCCTGAGACAGTAGATCGGGAAGCGCGTACGGCCGCGATCTCCCCTTCTGGACTGATCTAAGTACAGTATGAGGCATAAAGTGTCGCTCCTGCGTGCAGGTGCAGGTGCCCCCTTCCCTTATGGGATGATGCTGCTGTTCCATGCTTGGCCAGTCATAATTTTTTATTTTTCTTTGTGAGTTTAAAGTTAGATCTAGAATTAAAACTTCGTATTCACACTATAAAATTTTAATGAATTTGACTAAAATTTGTTGAAGAATATTTTGAATAATAGTACGTAATTTTATGCAAATTAATATAAGTAAAATAAATATAATAACATTGCAGACTTTTGCGTGTTGTTGCGAACGTACCCGATTGTCCGGTGGGCTTTGCGGACGGATCATTGTTAAGCCGCGAAAAAATACCGTTAATCCGCAAGAGCCTGTAACATAAATTTTACGGAGCCGATACGCGATTTCATAATAATATTCGCCCTACTTGCAACTATTGTTCGAGGGTACGACCAGTAATCATCAGTAGCGCGCGCGGAGGGGGTTAAAAGCCAAAGGCTGCGCATCAAAGGGCTGCTACGCGCCACGCATTGACCGGGGTAGTAACAAAGAAACGGTCGAGGCAAAGGAGGAGGATGCATGAGGCGCTAGCTGATAACTGCGTCACTCGTCGTCAGTTTAGTTCGCATCATCCCGTTACCTCTAGAGCTTTCAGTCGGCGTTGGATGGAGTCTTTGCAAAAAATTTGCGTATTTAAAACTTGAAACATTATCTTATTGATAAATTTGTTATCTGTGTGAATAAAACATGAAACTATCTATGTCTATAATTTATGAATTTAATGATAAATTTTGAAGCATATTATCTCTGCTAGCAAAAATCTGAAAGCCTCAGTCTTTGCTTCGTTTCTTTTGACAGGCCAAGCGCATTCAGCTGCCCAAGTGAGGGACGGAGGCAAAGGGAGGAGTCAAGAAGAGATGATGCTATAAAATCGTTTACTACTACCCGGCTAGTTGGAAAAGAAGTACTACCACTACTCCCTGACAGACCTGACCTGACCTGCACCTCCGATAAAAACACACCACCACAAAAAGGAATTGCAGCAGCATGTCGGGTCATCCCATTCTGCCATGGGCCGTGTGGAGCATGGAGAGGCAAAGCATGGAAAGACGGGAACGGCCGGAGACCGCCGATTTCGTCCGCTTCCTGTTCTCGTCCCTCCCGTACGGTCATTCTGCTCGCTTCCTTTTGCGAGCTGAGATATACTAAGATGTACCACTAAGCTCGCTTTTTATGCTTCCTTTTGCGGCTGAGATATACTGAGATGTACCACTACCAGTGTCCGGCTCCAAGTTGTCTTCATCAATTTCTGAGCGCGCAGTGTTTTCCATGGGCCCATGGCCACGCGACGCTCACGCGACAAAGTCCGAAACCGCGGAAGACCTTGTCTGTGGGCCTGCAACATGCTCAAACAAGTGTAAGCCCGTGCTGCTGTGAATGGGCCTTCCCTCATGCTTGTATGCCAGAAGCAACACCCTGCGCTGGAAATCTGCCCAGCTTGGGCACGAAGAACATCACATGATATTTGCCCTCAAACACGACCAGATGAACCTTTTTATTTCTCATAGGAAAAAAAGGAAGGTAACGATAGCATTCAATCGGGTGCACAAGAGCTCCTACACAGGGACATGCCAATAAAACACACCTCATCACGGCGACAAAAATCCACGTCCATCCACCGCGGGCACGCCAGAGCACGCCATGATCAGAGCAGCAAAGCTTCTCTCTTCTTTTTTTAACTCAGTGCAGCGTCTAGATGGCCGCAAAGTACTCTTTGCTTCCCTTGGGGTCGGGCTTCATCGATTTGTCCCCAGGCTTCCATCCTGCCGGGCACACCTCGTCGGGGTTCTCCTGGACGTATTGCAGCGCCTGAAACATTGGAAACAGAGAGGACGGATTTTAATTATCTCCAATTGTGAACAGTGAACTGTGGCATGGGCAGAAGTATGCAAAACTATGTCGGACATAAACCAGAACGCAAAATTCCAAGTGATTTTGAGCCGTGATTTGTGATGATATCCTAGGCGGCTAGGCCAGACTCACAGCAACAAAAGCAGCCAACTTAGACATGCCCTTGCTACATCAAACAGCCACTTCCTCTTTCATTTCTCTAACCTGGATGCAACAGCCAACATGAAATGCATCACAGGTAACAGGGAAAATACCTGAAGAGTCCTCATGGTCTCATCTACACTGCGACCAATGGCAAGGTTGTTGATGGTAGAATGCTGAATTACTCCTTCCTTGTCAATGATGAACAGTCCTCTGAGAGCAATGCCCTGCCAAAATAACATTCAGATTTAGAATAGTAAAACACAGAAAACAAAAGGACTCGAAAGAAAAGAAAAGTATCATATGGTTGATAACAATACCTGGTCAGGGATCAGAACACCGAAGGACTTTGAAATTGATTTAGTAACATCTGAAATAAGTGGGTACTTAAGGTCACCAAGCCCACCAGATTTCCTATCTGTCTGCACCCATGCAAGGTGGGAGAACTGCATCCAAATATGCATTTAAATATCAATATATGATCAAAGGTATATAAATATAATTTGAAGGTTATGAACTGGCGAGATCAAACTAACCAAAACCTAATGACTATATTCATACAGGTCAATTTTTTTGTACTTATGATCGCTTATATTCCATAAAAGTTAGTGGTAGAAACAGTTATAAAACATAAATGTCACAAAAATTTCAAATGTACAAGCCATATATCCATTTTTCATGGTAAACAGCAGTACAGCCTAGAATACCCTGTTAACACAATGAACAATTAAGGTCAAAGTAGCGGCCAAAAAGACTAATATGATGCTACAACATTATGTTGGACCAAATGGGACAAAAAGGAATATTTGCATGGCATCATGAAAAAATCAGGCGTAAGGGCCATTTATGCCAGAACAAATAAATTACTTTCTGGATCACACAGGTGAAAAAAGACTAATATGATGCTACAACATTATGTTGGACCAAGTAAAATAAAGCAGCACATGACCCCACCTGTGTGATCCAGAACAAATAAATTACTTCTTTTAGTCCCATTTATGCCATTATAGAACAGAAAAATATGACGAACTGACAGTGACTTGCTAAGATTTTCTGATATAGGGATTCGATACGTCAACATTCTGATACGTTGACTGCCCAAAAAAGGGATATGCTGATACATCGAGTATACGTAAACATATACTTAAGATTTAGTAACTTACAGTAAACAGACAAGGAAAAAGATACAAAAGTGATGATATACAAAAGTGAATGATATCATCAAAAGCTTTGGCACCAGAACGATATATGGCTGTTAAAGTCTTCCGGTTCCAGATGCTGGAGCGAGCTCAATACAGCTGCGTGAGGCTCAGGCTTTGGTCCCAGTGACATCCGTCATACCGCGGTGTATCGATGTATCCCGCTTTATCAGATACGGGTACAATTGGGTAGCTGACCTATCTTAATTTCAGCGTGATACATCTATGCTATTAATGTTTATACAAATTTCACTCTAGCAATTTCATTCATAATGAATTCATACAGCACATTATCACTTCATCAGGGAAAAAAAAGAGATATATCTAGTCCGCCACCACCACCAAAAAAAAAGAAAGAAACAGAACTGCTGACCAATAATTGTCTTTCTGTAATAGAATGATATTGTATAATTGCTCCTATTTCCATCACAAGACAGTACTCCAAAATTTGTTTTAGAAATATGGAACTATCCTCATAAATTATGCATACAAAGCAATGTTTTCCTAAATGGTAAATGGTGACAGTTGGCCAACCACCGTCTAGATTTTAAACACTTTAATTCAGTCTAGAAACCATTTAATTCCGTCTATACGGCGTTTATGCCTATACGAGCAGCGCCCCCCCCCCCCCCCCCCCCCCCCCCCCCCCCCAACACACACACACACATTCCATCCCACGCTCTGCCACTGTATATGAGGGCAGTCTAGCGTTTAGACGCTGTTTAAACGGCCATTTAATTCCGCTTAGGAAAACAGCGCGACAAGGTCAACACATGCTCCAAATACTACATAGACCTAGCATGTGAATATCGCACTATAGGAACAGTTTTGATCCCAATATTCCATTTCTGTTATCGACTGTACTTCAAAAGGCAATAAACTATACACAACCGACAAGAAAACAATTCAACATTCAAACAATAGATGCATTGTCGGTTAGCCTCAACCGCATTCCTGACCAGTAAGTACTTAGGTACCACCTAATACAGAATGTCAGGCCACTAAAACATACCACACTGTCAATTGAAACACCAAGGACCTCCGTGTTCAACTTCTCAAACTCCTCGTATCTGTCACTGAAAGCAGTAATCTCTGAAATACAAAGCATGCGTTTAGCATAATCTCAGATAAAATGCACTATCATCTAAGTGAACTTTGCACCTATGTGCCACACTTACCGGTCGGGCAGACAAAGGTGAAGTCCAGTGGGTAGAAGAACAGAATCACGTATTTTTTACCAATGTAATCAGAGAGCTTGACCTGCAAAAACAAATGTAGGAACGGCAAAGAGCAATTAGACCGATCGTGATGGCAAACCTTGTCAATGGTACAGGTAATTCCAAACATTTAGAAACGGAGGCCGTAAACTGAAGCTAGAGCGCACGTACGTTGATGAACTCCTGGTCGAACACGGCCTCCGCCTCGAAGTCGGGCGCCTTGTTCCCAACCAAGGGCAGGTCATCCTGCACAGCGCAGGCACCACGGAACCGAGCAGCGAGTGAGCAAAGGCAAATCGGGAGAGGACGCGGGATAATCCCAACTAAAGAAGGCAAGTGGCGAAAACTTACCACGCCGCCGGCGCGGGCGACGAGCCTGCTGGCCCGCACGGATCTGGCGGCGAAGCGAAGGGGCCTCGCAGCGGCGCGGGGAAGGGAGACGGACTGTGGCGCGGGGGATGCCGCGAGGGGCCTGGCCGCCGCGGTAAGGGCAAAGGAGACGGCGGCGGGGGCGGCGAAGGTGCAGGCCATGGCCGCCCGGAGTGGATGAGGCGGGGATGGATGGATGGGGTTTGGGGTTGGAGATTGGTTACTCGTGAGTGACTGGAGGTTTATACTTAGGTGCCGTTTGGATATCAAGAAATGATACATGGAAACGGATTGAGAAATATTTGGAGAAATTTAAACTTTTTATTCATCTATCTCATTAAATTTTAACTTTTTTATTCATCTATCTCATTAAAAAGTATTTACCTTCTGAGATTATGTTTAAAATGAGCAGCATGCTGCTCATAGTATACCTACACTCTCCTTCAATTTTCAATTGAGACCAGCTCAAACGTGCTACTCTTCCATTCACTATGTACTCCTAAGTATTTGGGGCCATTTAAAACTTCTTCTAAGTATTCAAGAGACTCACATACCCTATGAGACTCTATTTGTTTCAGCTTTTCATACTGGCTTTTTTAGTTGAAACCTAAAAAGCTAAAACAAACAAGATTTTGAAAAGCTAGCTTTTAGAACGCTGAAAAGCTGGCTTCTGAGAAAATAAACTAAAAGCTGAAAAGCTCACTCAGAGCTGCTTTTCTTGTTTTTTGTGTGCCGAGAAGCCAAGTATATATTGTAAAAGCTAACAGTAACTTACTCTATCAGTCAACTTTTTAACTAGCCAACAGGCAGCTTTTATAAAAACTCAAAACTTCAGCTCAAACAAAAAGCTCTAAATTTGGCCACTCGTGCGCATGAAGCCTCTGAAATTTTATCCAACCGACCCAGGTGAGGAGATTATGTGATGACCTTCAGCCTGCAAGTGGTGCGGGCCTGCCCGCTGGCCCACTAGACCTGCTCCCCTAAACCAAGTTTAGGGGCGGTAGCGACGGCCCGCTAAACCACTAGTGGATTGAAGCGGGCATGATCGTTTGGCCCACTGGGCAAATTGCAACGTCCCGCTCTATCCCACTAAGCCTAGCAGGCGTCGCTTCTACCCTACTCATATAAATTACAGTTGCCCCGTGAGTTTAGTTCGTACTTATCTCTACTGAATCAACTAAAATGATTGTGTCACAGTTGTTAAGAGGTCACCATATGATGCAGTTCAATGAAGTTCTCTTTTTCCTATCCTTTTGTCTGTATCTCAACCTGGTCACAACTTCACAACTTTTATGCATCTTTATTATGTTCAGTGTTTTTTTCCACCTATCAATCAATCACCAATCCATTTCATAGGACCCTGCGAGTTCATTTTTCATGCACTAAATAATATGAAATGGCTACATTGATACATTCATATAGCAATGGAGCTTATCACATCGCCTGCCGAGCATATTTTGGACTTGCTTTCCTTTTTATCGTTATACTTTACTGTTTTAGTGCTTTCATAGTGTTTTGTATCTCTCTTACTACTCTAGCGAACTTCTGAAATGCAATGAACTTATGAGTTCAGTTTTGAATTCATTGACTTGTCAGTATGTTTATTACAGTTTGCCCTCTATTTCAGATGTTATTGACTTGTCAGTATGTTTATTACAGTTTGCCCTCTATTTCAGATGTTATGAAGGCTTTATGATGATGAGTGAAGTATATGAAGACTTTTTGATGAATTATGTTCTGTTTCAACTGCAAAAACCAAATATTCAAAACTTGTTTCCTGCAGTATGTGTTTTGTTTAGTGGTAATTTTGTAATGAATCAAATTCGTATACAACCTGTTTAGCGACAATGAGTCAAAATTCATACAAGCTGGAGGGTCAATTAGTCAAAATCAAAACTTGTTTTTAGATGTTTTGCTTGCCTGTGTATGCAGTATTGTGTCCGTTACTTAGTGATTTTGTCTGTTTATTTCGCTTTGGTTTCTCTGGTTTCTCTAATTTTGTCTGTGCAAGCATTGTCGTAAAGAAATGTTCATTTAATTAGTAGTGTATTTATAGCGACACCTGCAAACAACCAAACAATTCGTCCGCTAGGACCACCAGGCTAGAGTGGACAATAATCATTTGATTAGTGGTGCCCACTAAACCTGCCAAGAATTTTAGTGGGCTGTGCGGTAGCGTGCAGGTTGCCCGCGGCCCGCCCCACTTGCAGACTGAGATGACCTAGAACACAGCAACAGTAGGTCACTTGGACCTACACGATGCATTGCGGTGGAGGGGCACGAAGTTGCGGCGAAGAACTTGAGCATCTACTGCTATGGACGAGGTTGCACAAGCCTGCTTGGTCCTGCTGCTCCATCCATATTCCTCACCCTCGGCCGCAGGACACGTCACCTTGGTCCAAGTCCGTGGAGGGTCATCACGGAAGGGGCGATGAAGACCTAGCCGCGACGTGGATTTGCGGTGAGGTACGGCCAATGTGTCGTTGATGGCAAGGATGCTCCCTTGCATTGGAGATGGTAAGTTGGATCTGGGGAGCGGCACCATCGAATGGAGCTATGACGCTCAAAATTCAACTAGGGCTCACCGGTTGGTGACGGAGCACCCGCAGCTCCATGCCGAGCCAAAAGGGGAAGATGAAGAGCTTTATAGGGGCCAAAATTGGTTTTTTTTCTCTAATGCTTTCATTTCAGAAAACGGATTGCTTATATAATGGAACGGAGAAAATACAAATTGATCAATTGCTTCTCTTCCAGAAAAAAACAACTGGTATGATGTTCTCTAGGTGGGATTGCGATCCTCTACCTTCGACTGCACGAAGCTATGGTGGCTGACATATCCATATGTTATGTCTCAAACAATATTATTCTCATTCAATTATATAGTCTATCCTATTTAAAAATTGAGAATAGAACCCAGCTGCCATTATTCTGGCGCCCTTTCCTATTTTGACAGCTCCAGTTGGCATACATAAATGCCAATGCACACGTCGGGTTAACATTTCAGTTGACTGCCTTTTAAATTGTCAACCATAAGAAATTATTTGAGATTTAAATTTGCCGGACTTTGCAAATCGAAGTTACTCGCCGCCGCAGTATCAGAAGTCAACGAAAGGAGCGCGGTTCGGCACATGAAATGAAAGCCCAGCCCATGGTCTTGGACGGGCTCCCTCTGTGCCCATTCCCAGCCCGCCACGCTACATAATTTCCCCCCCTCGTTCCCTCGTTTTCTGCTTTGCTTTCTCTTCTCTTCCCCGCTTCGTCCCTCTATTCCCCTCCCACCTTCCCTCCCTATAGCCCCACCCATCGCACCTCCCTTCGGCCTGCCGCCCGTCGCCGGAACCCTAGCTCCGGCGAGCCACGCGCCTCCCCCGACGTCGATCATCTCCGGGGGTGCCGCTCCCAGCTGCGCGCGATCGCGAGAGATCCGGGGTTGGGGAGACTTCACCGGCCGGGGCGGCAGGAGAAGGTCGCGCCCATGTCGGGGGTAAGCGGCAGGCCGCCGGCCGCGCAGAAGATCCTGCAATCTCTGCGCCCGCCCTTCGCGTTGGCCGCGCAGTCGAGGCCGCCCTTCGCCACCCCCGACGACTACCACCGCTTCCCTACCGCACCGGCAGCAGCGTCCCCGGCTGCCGCTACCTCGGGCGGCGTCGGAGCTGACAGTATCGAGGAGGGGTTGGTCATCCGGACGCCGGTGAGATGATGCGGCTCGACGCACTGCTCTCGATTTGTTTGCCTTTGTGTTTCTCTAGTCAGCTCAGCTCGCAGTGTTTTGAGATGTTTTAAATAAGCGGATCAGTGGTCGAACTCTCCGTGCTCAAGTGTGTCTGCGTGTAAATTTGAGTTTGACCACATGATTCGTAAGTAGAGCCTTGTGAGATATTGACTAATTTCTTAGCTCACTGAAAGTTTTCCTCGCATTAGAAAAGCTTAAATACTCAGTGCCAGCAATTATTTGATGTCAGGTTATCGCGAAATGTAGTTTTTATTAAACCAGAGCGGATAACAGAAAGTATTTATCTCACCTAGCTGTAGCCCTGAAGTGATATTGGGAATGGAGGGAAAGGTTTAAGTTGGAAAGAGTAAGAGTCTATGCAGTGTATATGTCACCCATAAAGAGATTTGGGCAAAAGGAAATTTGATCACAGGTGTTAATAACATGATCCGCTTAATCCGTGCCATTGTTGCTGGCATATCATGGGCCTGTCACCTGTGAGTAGAATTTGGCTTGTTGCAGGTCTGCTTGTATGCAGTTTAAGCGTGTTTGTCCTCATTGCATACTCAGAGAGCTTCGCAATAAAACTGGGCCATTTCATTTCTTTAATAGGGTCACGATTGTTTGTCTGAAAGCCTTGGGATTATTATTCATCCCAAATACAGCCTGATGGTATTGTTACTGTTGTTCGACAAAACAGCGCATGACTGTGACGATCACTTGAGTACTTGCTCTCTATACCTAATTTTATTAGTTCACATCTTACACCTTTGCTGCTAAATTTGCCTCAAATCTACAACTGGGGCATGGTTTTCATTGGATTGTAAACAGTTTGAAAGATGTAAGAATATGTATTCCACCTCAGGGTTATCGCATAACCAGCATTTGTATACTTTAGGCTTCTACCAGCTATTATTATTTTGTGCACCTATATGCTTCCTAGATTACATCAACAAATTCTACTTTTAGAATAACGCACTCTTAAGGTTGAAATTGCCATTGAAATTAACTGATACTCCGTCTGATAATCTTTTAGTGATGTCAGGACAGCCATTAGTGACCTAAAATTAGTTTCACCAATGGCTGCCCTGGGTCAAGTAAAAAAGGTTAGAGGGGGTATGTTCCCTCATTGGTTGCTGTTGCCACTCCTACTGACAGCTACATACAAGTCTATTTCTTTTCTGCAGCTTAAAAGAAAAGCTGCGTCAGAAGGAAATGATTTGGCTAAGTCGAGTGAATGTAAGATTATTAGCAGCCCAATGCTCACTCCAGTCTCCGGAAAAAGTGTTAAAACTTCTAAGTCAAAGGCTAAGAACAATAAAGCTGGTCCTCAGACGCCTACGTCAAACGTTGGTCAGTGGAAATGATATGTCATGGCCATTTGCTTTAAACTGTTTCTTTTTACATGGGCACGCAAGGGAAGACTAAACATGCACATATTTTTATTGACAGGTTCACCACTTAATGCATCAACTCCTGCTAGCACTTGCCGCTATGACAGTTCATTAGGTGATGAATGCACAGTTCACATTTATGTATTTTGATTTAACCAATGTAAACTTTGGGACTTCTCACATTCTGCTACCTAAATCCGTCCTTTCCTTCTGAACAGGACTTCTGACAAAAAAGTTCATCAACTTGCTCAAGCAGGCACCAGGTGGCATTTTAGATTTGAACAATGCTGCAGAAACATTGGAGGTTACAATTATTTCATTTCAGTTCTCTCTCCAGTAGGGTCACACTTATTAAATTATCGTACAACAATTCAGGTTCAAAAGCGGCGCATATATGACATTACAAATGTCCTTGAAGGAATTGGACTAATAGAAAAGACACTGAAGAACAGAATCTGTTGGAAGTAATCAAAGTTCCTTAAATCCCCTTGTTGTACAATCCTATTTCTTTAGCCCTTATATTCTTTTGGTTATGATGCTAATTGTGCACGATGGTTTACAGGGGCTTGGATGATTCTGGTTCTGAATTAGATCATGGGGCTTCTGCTTTGCAGGTATTTGTTTATGTAGTTTTGTTCATATTGACGTGGACATATCAATCGTACTGCACCTGATTTTGAGATCTATGTTAATTGATAGACCTGAACACAATTTTGTATTAACCATTTTGCAGGCAGAAGTTGAAAATCTCAGTCTGCAGGAGCAAGCATTAGATGAGCGTATTAGGTTTGCAGCTATTGTTCTGTAAAGCTTACTGGCGTCCATGAATGTATGCATTTCTGAATATGCACCTAGATGCATAGCCTTGAATTCTTATATTTTTGGACGGAGGTAACATGTCACAATTCCTAACAAAAAAAGAGAGGATAATATTGGTTATTTTTCCAGTGCAGTGAAATGCGTGAAAAATTAAGGAGTTTAACTGAAGATGAGAATAATCAAAGGTAAATTACATCTATTTTACATTGTTTATGCTAGGATTTCACTGTTTTATGCAACATCCCATTTTCATTCATCTAATAGGTGGCTCTATGTGACTGAAGACGATATCAAGGGTTTACCCGGCTTTCAGGTGTGGTACTCTACTTCATTGGTTGCAGAGTATACTATTTTTTGTAGTCTTGAAGATTATGCAGTGGTTTTGATCAAATTCCTTATTATTGAAATCGTTATGTTGTGTTGGTTGCTAGTTAATGTATTTTCCTGTTTCTGTAGAATGAAACACTAATCGCGATTAAAGCTCCTCATGGTACCACACTTGAGGTCCCAGATCCAGATGAGGTTGGAAGCCAAATGAGTTTATTTTCCCATTTCTTAAATAAATGATTAAATTCTTGAATCATGATTCCATCTATGTTTCTGGCACTTCTGCTGCCTATGCAGGCTGGTGA
Source organism: Zoysia japonica (assembly GCA_001602275.1). Taxonomy (NCBI): domain Eukaryota; kingdom Viridiplantae; phylum Streptophyta; class Magnoliopsida; order Poales; family Poaceae; genus Zoysia; species Zoysia japonica. Next base: position 1,746,357 of record BCLF01000017.1, read on the forward strand.
GTATCTCCAGAGGAGATACAGACTTGTATTAAGAAGTACAATGGGGCCCATAGATGTTTACTTAGTCAGGTAATGCTATTTTCCTACTGTGAATATTAAGATTTGGAAATAATAATATCTAATCAAAATCTTATTATGATGACAGTCAATTTAATGAGGAAGTCGAGGAGATTGCTGCTGCAACACCTGCAAAGCATGCAAATGTGCCCAGACATCAACCTACTGAGGATTTCAATTCAATCAGTGCTGGAGCAAGTAGTTCATCGATGGATGTGGTACATAATACTCAGCATATTCAGAAAACTCCCCAGGATCCAAGTGTTTCGCATGATTTTGGAAGGATGACACGCATCATTTCTTCAGATGATGTAAGTTATTTTTTTGCTGAATTCAATATTAACATTTTTCACTTGATTATAAATTTTGGTATGGTTATCGTCTATAATATGGCAACCAAAAGTATATTTAAAGAATGAATTGACATGAATAATACAATGTGGTGAACCTTTGATATTCTTCTTTGAGTTTTTTTGAAGTTCTAAATGCAGAACCTTCAAAGTTCTGGACTAGTAATTTGCACTGTCTTGTGTGACTTAAGATCCTACACATATTTTGCAGACCGAAGCTGATTACTGGCTTTTGACGGAGGGGGATGTAAGCATTACTGATATGTGGAAAACAGCATGTATCCTTTATAATTATTCATTAAGCATGATTTGGCTCGTCTGTAAGTAGCTGTAATGACAGTTTTGAAGTACTTAACATGAAAAATAGCAGAAGTGCAGTGGGATCAGATGGACTTTTTGGAAGAAGTTAGTACCCCCGGTGCTCATAATCTGCAGGTAGTTACAGTGGGCGGGCCACAAACGCAGATTCCAAACATGGATAAACCTTGATATCATGGCAGCCACTAATGTGCAAGACAAAGCTGACATCTGAAGTTCCTGGAGCAGTGGTTTGAGTAGAAGTTTCTGGAGAGGAAAACGGTGTTGGTTCTGGGAAGCAGTGTTCCTTGCTACAGAAGAGCCGGGTGCTCATCATCTTTACCCTCTGCGGAGGAACCAGGGCATCTGTTCTCCCAATTCACACTTTGTTGTGGAGATTGCTGGTGCCAACCGAGTAAGTTAAATGTTCCTTGCTCAATTTGTTTGAGTGCAATGCTTCATTGAGCAGATCCAATGGTTGTCGCTGCTTCCTTTGTGAATTCGCTGCCACTGCTCCATAAACTTACCAAACCAGTGATATGTTACAAGGCATTAGTCGGTAGTCACCTTGTGGGCGTTTCACTCAGAAATGCTTACAAATTTTGTAAATATCGCCATATGGTACACAATGCGTGGCGCATTCGTTTAAGAAAACGGGTGTGTTGTCCGTGTGGTGATCTTTGTGTAAAATTGTTTCATGCTATTACCCATAAACAGTGCATAGCTCTTTTTTGGAGCAAGTATCGGAAAATTTTGTAGAGTTAGTTCAGACTGTTGCAACTGGTTAACAGCGGAAGCGCAGCCTCGATAGACCGCGGTATCATCCCCTTGTTGGTCTGAAATATTCCGTGGGGTTCGATTCCCCCAACGACTCACGCGAAGAAACTGAAGGGAAGCTCTTCGAGCTATCTCCGCCAGCGGCCATATGTAGTGGTCGGCGTTCCTACGTGCACTAACTAATCCCTACTTTTGGCCATGTTTATTTCCACTAGAGATTTGAAAATTTTGATTCCCGTAGTACTAATGTAAACAAACAGTCTAGATTTTGCCTTAAATTCTACTAGCCTATTCACACAACACAATCTCTAATCCACAATTTTATATTATACTCTCTGTTTTTTAATTGATGTCGTCATTAATTTTTAAATTCAACTTTGACCATTCGTCTTATTAAAAAAAATTTGATAAATTATATATTTTTTAATATAATTTGATTTATCATTAGAGTTATTTGAATCACAACCTATAATTTTACACATTCGAGCAAATTTTTTAATAAAACGAATGGTCAAAGTTGAAAAGTTGAAATATTTGTTTGTTTAATCTTTTGTATCCTAGTTTTTTACAATATAGCTTTTGTATAAATTTTCACAATCCAATGAATTTCCATAAACCATAGTGGAAACAAATGTAGTACAGTGGATATTAACTATAGATTCAAGCAGGTTAAGTCTAGTTAATCACTTAATCTAGATAGCAGCTTACAAGTTCAACCAGAAAGCAAAAGCACATAAGTACACGACGTCACCTTACAGTTGCATCTTAAACAGCCTGAGTTTGCAATTCCAAAATATGCTTAGTTCTGCAATTAACATTACATTCCGTCTAGCGTATGCATAGAGCTACTGCTGCCCTAGCAGTCTAGCACTACCAGCGTCAAACCCACTCACTTCGTGATAGACTGAATGGTTACCCCTTTAAGCTTCTTTGCTATAGGAGCAGACAGGCTCATGTCATCGTAACTATCTGAGTCACTAAGAACATCAACAACTGGCATCTTGCCAAGACGACGTGCTAGGTTCACTGCTGTATTGTTGTTGTTCACCACTTCGTACTTCAGATATTTCTTATTTTCAGATGCATCGATAATGATAGTAGAGTCTGCATCTAGTTCTCCTTTAACAATCATTTCAGATAGCTTTGTCATCACATTCTTCTGCAGCCACCTCCGTATGGGCCTTGCACCGTAAAGCTGTGGAAAACAAAATTATCACATGTATCAATAGCTATGAAGTTCTGTACTATGCAGTTGAAAGAGAAAAGAATGTTGAGCTAATGTAGTAGAATCTATGCATTTAGCCGTTCTGCTAAGTTAATTTAAGAGTGTTAGTACAAAGATGTTGACGTGCTTACTGGGCTGTGTGATTCTGACAAAACAACATCCAAAGCAGCATCACTCGCAGATAGAGTAATGCCCTTATCAGCTACACGAGCAATGATGCCTTTCATCTGAATATTGGCAATCTCCCGCAGTTTGTCCTCTGGCAGTGGCTTAAACACCACAAGCTCACTCAGCCTGTTCAGGAACTCAGGTTTGAAATGATTCTGTGCCTGCAAAACCAAAACATACTCATGATCATCATAACAAACTAAAAGATTTCTCTATGACTGAACATTTGGAGAAGCAACTATTCCGAACCTGTTTAATGACAAGGTCACAAGCAGCTTCCATTGATTTTTCACCCTTCACTGCTTCCATTAAGTACTCCGCTCCAAGATTTGAAGTCATAATGATGATGGTGTTTTTGAAATCAACGGTTCTTCCCTTGCCGTCGGTCAAGATACCATCATCAAGGAGCTGGAGAAATACATTTAACACTGCTGGATCGGCCTTCTCAATTTCATCAAAAAGGATAACACTATACGGCCGCTGCCTGACTTTCTCTGTTAGCTGCCCTCCATCCTCGTAGCCATGATAGCTTCATGGAACAAAAAAAAAAAATCATGTTAGGAAAATATAAGAAACAAATATGAAGATCTGCCAATGCAGAAATTGTTGTATTTCGTGGTAAGCAATTGACAAAACAAAACACATATATTGGAAGATATATAAGCGAACACTTAAGAAAAAGAAATGCTACAATACCTCGGAGGTGCTCCAAGGAGACGCAGCACCGAGTGAGTGCCAACAAATTCAGTCATATCGAACCGGATTAACATCTTCTCACTGTCAAACAGCTGCTCGGCAAGAGCTTTTGCAAGTTCTGTCTTCCCAACACCAGTCGAGCCCAAGAACAAAAAAGATCCTATTGGTTGCCCGGGCTGACCCATCCCAGTCCTTGAACTTACAACTGCCTGTGAGACCAAATGGACTGCTTCTTGCTGGCCCACAACTCGTTCTTGCAATCTATCATATAGGTGTATTAGCTTTTCCTTCTCATTCTGGTCAACATTATTGACAGGAATACCAGTCCATCGGCTCACAACCTAAAATTTTACAAAATAACATGGTGTGAGATGACAAATCAGCATGCATGAATTTTGCCCCACATGAAAACTTTTAAAATCTATGTATACCATCCTAGATAGTCAATAAAACCTGAAATGTAAAAAAATGATAATAAGTACTGGTTGGTCTTGAAGTAACGATTCACACTCGATAAAGTTGTGATACATCAAGTCTAACATAACCTAAGGCATACATGCTTGTGATATAGGAGTACAATTTTGTATGTCTAGACAAACCCAGACGGTTTAAAGAACGAGACTAGTGATAAGGGCATCATCAGTTTGGCACCAAGCTGCAACCCAAAAAGTTGAGTAGATGTTGCTCCTTGTTGAATCACTTGGATCTGGACCAATTAATTTGCAACTATCAATGAGTTAAGAGATTTTTTTAGCGCAGTTATGGTTTCAGAGAGTTGGAGCTCCAACACACGACCATCAGTGTTCAGAGCTAAATTCAGCGAAACAATATTTAGTTTATTAAGCCATGCAGAGGAACCATAACTGTAGATTGCAGCTGCTGCATGCAGTGGCTGAAGAGCTGGGACTGATTCCAGCGATGCAGGGGGTGAGAGGGTTATAGTTACTTGAAGGAATGCTAGTGTACATCTTATATGCCCGTCTCAATATCCAAATATTCCCTCCGTTTTTATATTACTGACGCTTCCAACATGTTTGTGGCAATTAAGGAATGGGTTCATTGACCTTCCTGCCCTCGTGGTGTGCCAACGACACCCACGTAATGGATTCCTGAATGGATTAGTATTCGACACCAGAGATGTGATGAAAGGGGCAGAGCTGGAAAAGCCACTTCGGTTGACACTACGACAACAACAAATAAAGTACCTTTTCATTTGCTTTTAAATAGTTTTATATCAGGTGCAAAGTATTGCCAGAGGCAATATTAACCTACCAACAAACACTGAAATGATGAGCTGTTAGAGCCCTACAAATCTAATCTTCTTTGGTTCATTCACAAATATAAATACTGTAATAATTCACATATCTGAACAAAAACAAGATGTCCTACCTGTGCAACTTGATATGGGCAAACAATGGCTTCATTAACAGTAGTCACAGGGGTATGTCGCTTGTCGTTTCCTTTCAGTTGGTAATCGATCTGCATCCTTGTCATCGCACATGCTTCATCCATCAGATCAATTGCCTTATCAGGAAACTGACGACCTTTAAAGAAAGCGAAAGTACATATCAAGGTTTGTAATAAGCAAGGGCTAGTGTTGGTATTTGATATAAACAACTGCCTTTTTTCAGCCATAACCCAGGTACCTTCGTCTATACTAGATAAGTTTGTAATATTCCAAGCCAAAACCATACGTACTCTCTCCGTTCCAAAATAAAATATATTTTTTGGATTCATCATGAAATAAGATTTCATAAAAATTATATTTTTATATTAAAAATTATGTAATTTTTTAAATATTATTAGTAAAAGTTAAAAAAATTTAACCTTATCCAAACCTATAAATGTTTATATTTTGAAACAGAGATAGTATCAGGTAAGTTTTTAGTTTGCATAGTTCTGAATTCAGACTAACCTGTGCACATTGTACTTGCACAACTTTGTGAATTGTGCAATCAACAGCGAAGGTAAGCCCCTCAAGGAAACCAGAAAAACAATACTCCCTCGGGTTTTAAAATATTGACACCATTGACTTTTAACATCAACTTTGATTATTCGTCTTATTCAAAAAATTTGTTCAAATGTGTAAAATTTTGTTATTATTTTATTTATCATTAGTGGAATTGAAATCATAATTAATAATTTTAGCCATTTGAATAATTTTTTTGAATAAAACGAATGGTCAAAGTTGACGTTTGAAGTGAACGGTGTCAATAATTTAAAACCGGAGAGAGTACCTTTTTCTTAACAACAGGGTATAACTACAGCCAAGATCAAGATCAACTTCTATATGGCTGATTACCTTGAAAAAAAAACAGGCTCTTTTCTTCAGAAAGTTATTAGTAGCATTGAACCCAATTTTACTAGGTACTACTTCTGTTGTGACTCTTTCTCGCAGCAATGTACTCACAAATTCCACATGGGTATGCAGTTACTCTGATGGAATTTATGCTGATTTTACCCACTCCTCGTACTACTAATAAGAGTCTGGTAGCCATTAGCTTGATCAAGGTAGCAATGCTAAGCAAGGGCATAAAACATAACTTACCGGTGATGTACCGGTCGGCAAGCTTAGCAGCTGCTACAATGGCAGCGTCCTGTATTGTAATGCTGTGATGTTCTTCATATTTCTTCTTTAGCCTCTGCAGAATGGTAATGGTGGCCTGCAAGCTCGGCTCCTCGACGTGCACCTTCTGGAACCGCCTTTCAAACGCAGCATCTTTCTCCACATACCTGCGGTGCTCTTCGAACGTCGTGACGCCTATGCAGCGAATACGCCCTCGCGCCAGAGCAGGCTTCAGCAGATTGGCACCGTCCATGGCACCACCCTTACACTGGCCCGCGCCGACAAGCATGTGCACCTCGTCGATAAAAAGCACAACCTTGCCTTTCGCGTTCTCGGCCTCCTGGATCACTTTCTTGATGCGCTCCTCGAACATGCCGCGGTACTTGGTTCCCGCCACCATCGCGCCGAGGTCGAGCTCCACGACGCGCGCCCCAGAGAGCGCGGCGGGCACCGCCCCCGCCGCAATGCGCTGGGCGAGACCCTCGGCGATGGCCGTCTTGCCGACCCCAGGCGCGCCGACGAGCATGGCGCTGTTCTTGGTCCGGCGGCAGAGGATGCAGACGACGCGGTCGATCTCGTCGTCGCGGCCGATCACTGGGTCCGTCTCGCCGGCCGCGGCCGTCATGTCCCGGCCGTAATTCTCTAAAGCCGTCGCCTTCGGGGTGGCCGCGCTAGACCCAGAGCCGCCGGCCAGGCTGGTGGCGGACTTGGCGTTGTATTCCTTGAAACGCTTCCTGAAGGCACGCCGCTCTATATCTTCGTAACGCACCCTGGCCCTGGTTGAGGTGTCCGTGGCCGGGGCGGCTCCCACTTGTGCCGTCGGCAAGGGGTGAACCGGTGCAGCGGATCCAGGAGCAGGGGTGGCAGCCGGAGGCACCGTCCCTCGCGGAGACTGCACCGGTTGGAAGGCGATGTAGTGGCGACGCTTGGCCGCAATCTTTTCCCGGCAGGAAGCAAGTCTATTGAACAAAGAGGTGTCGCCGGCGAGATCGCCGGAAGGCCCGTCCAGGGAGCTCGGCTCTGTCGTGACCCGAATGGGGCCATCCGAGCCGGTCCGGGCGCCAAAGACGGAGGACTCCGCCTCTTCGTATTCGTAAGCGACCCTCTTCCGCCTCGCCGGGAGGAGACCAGTGGAGGAATAACGGCGGAGATGGGGCCCGAACTGGCTCGTGAGTGCCATGTCGGCATCGATGTTGACTTCGATGTAGCGAGAGGTTCTTCGGCGCGGGGTCTCGGCGGGCATGGTGAGGTGGGCACTGAGGAAGGACGGCGAGGACCGAGGTTTGATCGGGGAAGGCGAGGAGGGGAGCAGGAGCGAAGATGATATGGTGGGACTTGCGGGTCGATCGGAGGGAAGTTGCCGCCCCGTTGGAATGCAGTAATTTCGGGCCTGCGCTTTCCAGCTGCAGCCAGCCGTCGGCACCTTTCCAGGAGTTGAGTACTGATCTGGAGCGCGTTTTCCGTCTCACTTTGCTTCAATTTCTTTTAGCCCCGTTTGGATTTATGATTTTATTAAGGACAATGGATTATGGTTATTTCAAAAATAGTAGCTTATACTTTGAATTATTTATAAAAATAACTTAGCTCATTCATCTGTATATTCTACTATTTTTTTATATTAAAACTGTATAGACTGTAGGTGGTGGAAAATGAGAAGTAGTAAAAAAAACCGCCGCAACCGCTCCTCCACCCTCCTCGCTGCGCCGCCGCCAGAGAAACTGTCGGCGCAACTCGTGCGGCTCGCCGGGATGGCGGCAGTGGGCGCTTCCCCTTTCCTCTCCTCCCCCTTCCCCCTTCTCCTCGCGAGCGCAGGTAGATCCGGTGGCGAGAGGTGCTTGACGGAAGGAGGTGGCATTGTGGCGGCCAGCTGGTCACCGGAGCAGTGGAGCCGCGACCAGATCGACGCGGCTGCCATCGAGCGTGGCTGCCGCTGGGCTTGGCGCGCAGGCGGTTCCAGGCAAGCTACCGGCCTGGGTGCCAGATGGCCGGCAGAGGGGCATCCGATGGCGGCCAGGCGGCCCTGGTTGCGTCGTCGCTGGGCCGGCCGGATCTGGGCAGAACATTGCACCCGTCTCAGTTCGACGGCAAGCTTTATGGCCGTGTTGGGTCGATGGTCGACAGGTCTTTCTCTCGACGGCCTTGGTGGCGAGGGTGTGGCTGTGGCAAGGGATGCAAGGTTCAGGCGAAAGCCTTGTCCGATCGATGTGTCGGACAGATAGCAGCGACGCCTGTGAGCGCCGTGACCTCGTTGAGGGTGTTGTCGATGTCCTCCCTTGGCACCTGTGAGCGGCCTCTTGTTGCGCTTGTCTCGGTTGTCGACATGTCCTTCGGGGCATCGCCATCCTACCGCTCCAGGTGTCACGACAGCATGTTTGGTCATTTGAGTTTGTTTCGAATTTCTATCCTGCACTGCCCGCTTATGCAGCACTGTGGTGCTTCCTCCGTTTGTCACCTCGATGCCATAGGCGTTGGTTTGATGGGTCCTCAAAGAAGGCACTTAGGTCCAAGCTCCGAAGACCCAAGTCATGAAGGCTCATGCTGGACTTTTAGTTTGGCTTCTCAGTTGCTGGTGTCGTCAGGTTTCTTCGGTATGGCTATGGGTTTAGGAGTCTTGTGTGCTTGGTGTTAGGTCGTGGTCGGCGCCGCGAGTTTTTCTTTATTCAGGTCTTGGTGAGCGGTCCCTTGGAATTGAGTCAAATCGGTTTTAGTTGTGAAATCTCGATTGTACGGTTTTCTTCTCTTTCTTAATGCTTGAAAAACTATCACTCCCACCGTTCTAATTTATGTGTTGTTTGAGCTCCTGGCACATGAATAAAAAGTGGTGAAAAGTAAAGGATATATTGAAAGCGAGGAGAAGAAGAGAAGAAGAAGGAGATAAAAATGCAAAAAGAGAGAAAGTTGTATAGGAAAATGAGAATGATAGATAAATTGGGATAAATAGAAGAAGATAAAATGATAGTAAAACAGGACGAATGAATATAAATAAAAATATAGTAGAAGTACTAACGTAATGATAGATCTAAGGATTTCTATATTTATTTAATTAAAATCAATTTTTTAACTTTCATTAATAATATCTAGAAAATTAAACAAATTCTAATATAAGTGTTACATATTATAAAATTTTGTTTAATAACGAACCTAGTAACATAATTTATTCTCTCACTGGCTGTCGTACCCCAATTCTGGGATATACTGTGCACCACGTATCAGTCTCTAGATCAGTAGCTGATACGCACTAACACCTCAGAATATATATCAAAAGCATACTTCGAATAAAAGAATATACCTAATACTGGACCTTTAGCGAAAACTCGGTGAGATTAAAATATCCACAACCAGTTGACCAGCTAGAGGTGAAGCAAACAGCGGAAAACATGGCCCAAAGCCACAAGCAAACTTGAGAAGCAGAACAAAAACCTAGCACATCGTCGTCTTTTACGAATCTTCTCTGTCTAAAACCACAACTGCAAACTGTGAGTACATAAAGTACTCAGCAAGCCCTAACACTAAGTAGGGGTATATATGGATGCTCATTTGGCTGTAGCAAAGATTAGGCTAAAAGGGTCATCTTTTGCAAAAGACCAGTTTTATGCAAGGTTCACTACAGAAGCTTCGAAAAAGGGATCACAAAATATTTGTTGTCCATATTTTATTAGGTTGGTCCTGGGGGAGATGTTTATCAATCCTGCCAGTACCCAAGTTTTAGTCTGGGAGCTGGCACGCAACTGTACCGTTCTTTGGCACACAGCCTACACTTTCCAAAACACGGGAACCTACACCCACTCACTCCAACAAGGATAATATGAGACTAATCATTGTGAGCCCAAGCTGTAGTGTATCAATACCGTGACAACGGCCATTCCGGATGGATTATATACTCTGCAGAGCTTGTACACTGTACCCACAAGCTATGCTCCTCTTAATCAACAGAGTTGCATAACGTTCACTCCAACGCACGCTAAGGTATTCACAAAGTCCACCTCAAGATACAAATAGGGGTCATCTCTCGAGGATTTTTAGGCCACCGATGACGCGATAGCACATTCTCGTAGCTAGATTGTGGGTTTAAGACATCCACGTCTACTCCCTGGACCCCACACATAGACGGTTAATTACATAAACCAAGGGGCTATACCTGTGAGCAATACGATCCCATGACGCGGGCTATTGCTGTGCTCGAAGACCGGACCGTGAGTAACTCACGTCTGCTCCTGCGACTTGTGTCTCTCGATCACTTTTAAGGGTCATTGTGGATAACCAAAGGGGTGTAGTGAGTCCTGCCCAGACAGGTTCTGTGGTTGCATGAAATCACTACGTTGAGGTCCGATGAACCGGTCTTTATATGGCAGGGGCGGCGCTCGTCCACGACAGGTGGTCCAGTTTGAAGCCTAACACCCATCACAACACATAGCACTAAGAGCCCGTCCCACAACCAAAAACAATATCCTTTCCCATTACCTAGCACCAGTTTGCACTATCACCCAAACCCACTTTATTTGACACATAGCACCAAACTTATTTTAACACATTTCATAAGATGATTGGTGTATGGTGTGACGATGCGCTGCATCACATAAGGGTTCTTAAGCAATCTAATATCAAGCCAACTTTTTGTTTGTTAAAGGATTTTAACGAAGAAAGTCCTATGGCTAACAACGGGGTGTCATCAACAGATAACAAGGTAGTATTCATATTTAATGAAAGTAAGTAACTGACATTAATATAAATACGTAATAACAAGTTGGGTATTTAACTACATAATGTTTTAACATAGACTAAAATAAATATGAAAGCATTTAGGTCATATGGGTGCGCAAGCAAAACATAGAATTAATATGATCAAAGGGTTAAAGCTTGCCTGCAAATCCTTAATCTTCAGAACTTGTCTTATCGATACTCTTTTGAAATTCGAGTCTTGATTCGCGGGCTTGATATCGGAATCTTCAGGTTTTTCCTCGCGCGTCAGTTCTCCTGTCTTCTCTTGGAGTCCAGCTCTTCCTCGAACTCAGCGTTTCTACATGATAAAATACGTCTAATAAAACTACCGTAAAAGAAGCAAAGCTCGAGAAAAATCTATAAGATCCAATAAACTCATTGAGAAAATCTCAAGATAATGCCATGCATGTTGTGGTGACTAATGCAACGCTCATTATTTTATATGCACCTTAGTATTATTTACTATGGGTTAATCATTAGAACAAATATTTATTTAGATGCTTTATCCTAGTGCTTATGGGGTTACATAGGTGGTTAAGCATGGCTAGCTATTATTTAATTATACTAAGGCCTTTATGCGAGTATGAACTTAGATTGCGGTTTGCTTAATATAATACTAGGAATTCTATGTACCTTTTTATGCCATACCATGACATAGCGGTATTTACTAAACTGTTATGCTTAACTACTTAGTTTATTTATGCTACGTTACATGATGGCGATAGTAAGCCATATGGATGCATGCACTATCGAGCATCTATAGCGCTAATGTGTTTTTGTGAGTGTAAGCTAAGTATATGGCATGTCTAATTGATATAACAAGTGTGTGATGTGTCATTTTATATGCAATCTTATTTATACCATATATTTAATTAGATGCATTCTAAAATGCCCTTATTTAGTTTATAACTAGATGAATGGATGTGTAGTGACTAGAGACTATTTACTTAATTTTCTGATAATATGTAGTTGCTTTCTAATAATTACTAAATTCTAGTATGCAGTGGCCTCCTAATGATTTATGACAAATTATTATATGTTACGTATATAATTAAACTACTACCTCTAGTAGGCCACCTGGGCTCTAATGCACGCTAGGAGTATGATGAAGTGCATTCTAATTATGATATGATTTTGTACTTAAATATAATATGCAATAAATACCATATTTTATTCCTACAAATCAATTACTAAAACTATTGCGTGGCATGTGTACCGGTGCATGTAAGTGCTAGATATGGTGCATAGATATTTACTTTACTTAATTATATAATAAGCATGGAGTGAATTTATTATGATTAAAGGTTAATTATTTTATTTCGTAATATGTGGTTGCTTTATACTAATTAATGACTAGTTGTTAATTCTGTATTACTAATCAAATTACTATCCTCAATAGATGACTTCACTACGGTGTAGCAAAGGCATAGCATTATTATTAATTATCTAATTTATACATGTGTGTGGGCTATCCTAAGGGATCAATGATTAATCGTTTGATTTAATTACTTAATTAAAATACTAGAACTACCATGTGGTAACTATACTAATTTACATATTAAAGCAAAGTGGATAGCATGTTAATGTAGTTATGAGTAGTGTGTCATGGTTAATTATTTAAATTCTAAGTATTTGTATGTCATCTAGAGTGGCTAGCAATTTAACTACTTGATTTAATCTACATGCTTAATTTACTAAATTAAAGCCAAAATGTGGCACGCGTACTAGTTAAAGACATCAAGTGGCATGTATGCTAGTGTATGCTAATATGGAACTAGATGCGTCAGTGCGCCCTTAATAATTATTTTATTATCCAATTGCATACGATATTACGAGTAGCTAGTAAGTAATTAATTACTAAATTTTATCTTTATAACCAAATTACTTGATCTATTATGTAATGTTGGCGCTAATGTGTATGTATGCATAGTAAGATGCTTACATGGGCCATGTTCACTTGTTTTCTAATAATCATATTTATAGGTAATCTAGTGCTTTGCTATTAATTATATAATTCTACTTTAAACTAGATTACATATAGCTATTCATGATCATGTGCGCTAGTGCATACTTCTAATGGTATTAAATCATGCTAATAGGATGAGGTGCATACTATAACTAATATAAACTAGTCTTGAAATGGGTTACACTAAAATACTAGCAGTAAGAACCAATAAAAACTAATAAACGAATTAGAGCTTGGATAAAACTTATCAATAAAAACCAGATTGAAAGGAAATTAACTAGAGTTTGGATAGTTTAATGTGGTGGGGCTAGAGACAAATATTTCAACGGTACAAAAATTGTTAAAAATAGATTTACAGTTGGAAAGATATTGGGATTTGAGTGTATATGGTGGCTCTAGGAACTTTGTTATAATTTCAGAAAATTACTAGGGGCTAATCCAAAATTATTAAAAGGATCAGAGGGACCTGTATGTAGTTACAGAATGGCATAAGGGTCTGGGTGTAAAAGTTTTGGGTGGAATTATTATTCATACAACAGTGCAGGGGTCTTCTGTAGGATTGTAAAATTAAAGGTGCAAATATCAAGATGGAGAAGGACCTTTCTGCAAAATGTCTTTTAACTTGCAGGTGCTTCGTTTACCTGAGTAGCTCGCGTGGACTGTGTGCAGAGCCCTGTGCACCACGGCCAGGGCAGGTCCACGGACCTCGCCGTGGACCGCGGCGGTAGGACAGCCAGGGAAGGCTCGCCGAACTTGGGGAAGGGGTGGAGGAGCAGAAGGACGACGCCGTGAACCTAGCCGTAGGGCCAGAGGGGCCGGGGAGGCACTGTAGAACGCCGGCGACGAGGTCCCGTCCACGTTCAGCCATGGCGCACGCCGTCAGGGCGCGGGAGGGGGAAGTGGCCTGGGTTTTAGGCGCAGGAGGAAGAAGCCGGTGCAGGGAAGGCCGTGGTGGGCGCAGCGAGGTCGGAGGCGCGTCATGGAGCGCCGTCATCAACGAGGGGCAGCGCGTCACGGTGGGTCCTGGCGCCATGGCTGGTGGAGGCGTCAGGGTGGCTCAAGCTCGGGCGCAGAGGAGTGAGGCGGCGCAGGGGTCCTCGTCGTGGCTCAGGTGTGCCGGCCAGGAGCCAAGGAGCACCGACGGCGGAGAGGCTGGCCGTGCGCGGCGACGCACGGCGTCGGAACGTAGGAGAAAGGGGCAGGGCGCGGCGAGCTCGGCTCCGAGTTAGAGAGCAGGATTGGAGAGGAGGTAGAGAGAAGGAGCCTGGCCGTTCTTATAGTCAAAGGGGTTTCTTTGGAAAGAAGGAACGGGAAGAGAGAGAAGAAGATTGAGGAGGAAGAAAAGGAGTTTAGGTGGATGACAGGTGGGGCCCATGAGTAAGTCAATCCGGTTGTCACTCAGACATTTTGGAAATAGAAAAGGAAAGAGCGAACGACCTCGGATTGGAATGAAATTTTTGTAGGATGAATCTGCAGGTTGTGTTTTACAACATAAATTGTTCACGTCGCATTTTTCAGAAGATTCAAGAAGTTACAGAATTTTGAAAGTGGATGATCGTTAAGGAAGGTTGTCTGCTGGAGGTGCGGATTATTTTTCAACGTATGTCTATTTTGTCTTGAAAATCGAACTGCCAGGGCTCAGATGGATTTGAAATTTTGTGAAGTGGTGGATATTATAGGACGGGCAATTTTTCTTTTGGGCTCATCTCCGAATTCGATTTTGATTTTGTTCTAAAAATTCGGAGAGCAGATAGCTGTTTAAAAGAGAGATTTGACAAGGTCAAGTATGATTCAAAAGAATTGAACGGATTTGGAATTAAGGAAATAGGATGAATTTAGAATTCAGGTAGAACACAAGAAAACAAACGACAAGAAGAAAATAAAAGAAAAGGCAATCACTTATCACACGGTCAAAATTTTTAATATTTTATGAAATTTCCAATTGATACCGTTCGAATTATGAAATGAATTTTCCTACTTTGAAAAAAGAGAGAAAGAGAGAGACAAAAATGTTAGCGTTTTTGTTAGTGACAATTTAAATTTTTGAATTTTAGTTAGGGTGAATTTTGAGGTGTGACACTGGTTCAAAAGTAAGTTGTTTTGGATAGTGACAGTCTTTAAAACATAACTTTAACTCATACTATTTATTTATAAAATATTTATTTAAAAGTTTCGTATGTATATTTTATAAAAATATTTTTAAGACAAATTTAATTATATGTTTTTTATATTTTTAAACTTAATGAGTTAAAATTTAGTTATAATTAATATTTCTAATGTTTAACTTAAGTATTATTTAAACGATTTTCTTTTTTTAATCTGATGGAGTCTATGGTAAAATATCTCAAATTCTTTATTACTAATGATCAAAATTAAATAAATTTTATCATAAGTTTTGGAACAAGGGTGTTGTTTTTCCTCCTCGAGTGGTTTAGACGGCGGTTTTCGTTAACGTGGCAGCTGACGTGAAAGATTTCGATGACGTGGCGGCTGATGCATGCAGTCCATGTGGCAGTGGGCAGCCGACGTGTCCTTGCTTTATTTAAAATTCGAAAAAAGTACTTAACATGCTCAAAAAATATGAAACTTTGCATGAACTTAAATCATTTCACCAGGAACAACTTTTATTTTAGGCCCAATTTCAAAATCGGAATACATTTTATTTGAAAAATTCAAAAATAAAAATAACCATTTAGAAGCAAAATTTATATGGACCTTTTAACCTTTTGATAAAATTTCACAAATTTTCTCTAAATTCATTTCTTTCTAAGTATATTTTATTTCATATTCATTTTCTTTGGAAACTTTTAGTGCTCACTTTTTAAACTTAATTCAAATATCAAATTTGAGCTAAATTATTTGTTTCTTTTGAGCTCAAATTTCAATTTCTTAAAATTCAAAAAAAAATACTTAACATGCTCAAAAAATATGAAACTTTTCATATACTTAAATAATTTCACAAGGAACAACTTTTGTTTTAGGCCCAATTTCAAAATCGGAACACATTTTATTTGAAAAATTCAAAAATAAAAATAACCGTTTAGAAGCAAAATTTATCTAGACCTTTTCACCTTTTGATAAAATTTCACAAAATTTGTCTAAATTCATGTCTTTCTAAGTGTATTTCATTTCATATACATTTTTTTGGAAACTTTTAGTGCTCACTTTTTGAACTTAATTCAAATTTCAAATTTGAGCTAAATTATTTGTTTCTTTTGAGCTCAAATTTTAATTTCTTTAATTTGAGCTCAAGTTTCATATTTGTTTGATTCATATAATTCTAAATATTTTCAAAAAAGAATGTGAGTTTATGAAAATTTTAAAATTTTATTAAAAAAATAGAAGGTCCAGATAAATTTTGGTTCTAAATGCTTTTTTTTTATTTCTGAATTTTTAAAATAAAACGTGTTTCGATTTTGAAATTGTGCCTAAAACAAAAGTTGTTTCTTATGAAATGATTTAAGTCTATACAAAGTTTAATATTTTTTTGATCATATTAAGTATTTTTTTTAAAATTTTAAACAAAGCGGGACACGTCGGCTGCCCACTGCCACGTGGACTGCCACGTGAGGAGCTACGTCAGCGAAAATAGTCACATGGACTGCACACATCAGCGAAAACTGCCATGTCAATCACCACGTCATCGAAATTTGCCACGTCAACAAAAATCACCGTCTAAACCATTTGAGGAGGAAAAAACGAACGGTTTTGAAAGTTGAGAAATTCTGATACCCAATTTTGTAATTAAGAGAAAAAATTAAGACTTTTTTCTAAAAAAGGAATGCCGGGCTCCGTTGTGCGGGGGAGCCCGCCCCGGACCAACTGACGTCAATGCGCCCTGCCACAGCAGGATCGGGCTGGTACAGCTTCCAGAATTTCTGGATTGACGGTTGATTCTCGTGTGAGGAAATTTTAAAATTTTGGATAAAGAATTTTTCATAAAATCAAGAGAAATTATTTTTTAAACTTTAAATTTTTATTTTATTTTAAAAAATTTACAGAATCAGATAAAAATAACTTATTATGAAAAATACTAATGCTTGATAGAACTAAGAATGAATGATTTCAACTGAGAATTAAGAGTAAGGAACTCTGATGAAGAGGCAGTAAAAACATGAAATAAAAATGCATAAATGCCTACGTCAATGCTATAGCCTGAACGCGACTTTGTCACCAAGAGCGGCTCGTGATCGTCCTGCCATTGCTGGGCAGCAGCATGTGCACTCATTCCGCGGAGTTTGGATACCTTTAATTTTAAATTATTGACACAATTGTTGATTATTTGTTTTATGCAAAAAAAATTTATTCTAATGTGTAAAATTATTAGCTGTAATTTAAATTCTATCAATAATAAAACAAATAATAATATAATTTTACATGTTTAAACAAATTTTTTTAATAAAACAAATTTTATATAAAAATTAATAGTATCAATATTTTAAAATCGAAAGGAATACGTTGCTTCTCCACGTGCCTTTTGTCATTCTGCGTACAACGCAGAGTCCCAAAGGTTGGGGGAGTTCCTTCGGGGAAACTTTTCTACCCACAAAGAGTCGATTGTGAATCCGTTTGGCAATTTATACAGAGTCAAATTCTAGAAAGGAAAGCAGGGATGGATATATCAACTTGCCCTTCATGCAGTGTCCTATTTTCTAAAAAAACCTTTTTTACTCCATTATACTATTTCCGAGAAACATTCCCTAATTAACAAGAAAGAAGAAATCAAATAAAACTACTGGGCTTGTAATTCGTGAGTCCTGGCCCAAAGACGAAGTGAGAAGAAAAGTGACCGCCTAGAATAAAGTTGCCGGAATAGGCTTCAAGCGGCCCAATATGCACTAGAGCTCATGGGGCATTAGTAAAAGGCCGAGCATCAGCCCAGCTAGCTGATGGCAAAATGATGGACATGAACTTTTCTAATTCTAACTTTTTCTATCCCTCGTACATCTTTATCTCTCTATCCAAATTCCGTCATGTTAAAGAATAAAAAAAGAAAGTCAACAGAGATATAGAAACGATGTTCATGCATGCAGGGATCAATTGGGTTTTAGTTTTGTGCAAAAGTCTTTTTTCTTTTAGATAATACAGTACTACATTCGTTTCAAAATATAAGCATTTTTAGATTTAGATAAAGTCAAATAATTTAAATTTTTATTAATAATATCAAAAAAATTACACAATTTATAATATAAAAATATAATTTTTATGAAAGCTTATTTTATGATGAATTAAAAAATATATTTTTTATATAAAAATATTATTAATTATATATTATTAGTGATCAAATTGATAGATGTTGGATTTTAACTAAATCTAAAAATGCTTATATTTTGAAACGGAGAAAGTACTTTGCAAGTCAATAGATGGAATCACGCCTATAGTGGCATTTCAAAATGGAGTACCTTCCTGGGTTGTGGGGGGTGGGGCCTATCCGGGCAAATGTGGAGGTAACGGAAAAAGCACAGAACTGCCCCAAATCACGTAAGCCAGGCATGAACGAGGCCACTAATCATTACAGAACTTCCGTTATTATCACAAGTTTTGCTAGGTACAGAGTACATAGTACTACAAGCTTGAAGAGCTGGCTAATCTGGCTTCCACCGACTCACTCACTTGATCAGGTTGGTGATGGCCGTGCAGACGACGGCGATCTTATCGGAGTACGAGCTGTACTTCGCGAGCGGCGACGGGACGGCGCCAGCCTTGGCCATCACGCCGTCGCACTGGTGCGTGAGGGCCACCGCCTGCGCCACCTTGCCCTTCCCCGCGGCGTAGTCGCGCCCGTTGATCGCGTCAGTGGCCTCGGCGAACGCGAAGCCCGCAGCGTCATAGAGCTTCTGGCACTGCGCGAGCGCGGCCCGTGACGGGGCGCGCGCGGCGGCGGCGGCCGCCGCAGCCGCGGAGGAGGAGGAGCCGGAGCCCAGCATGGCCTTGATGTCGTAGACCGCGTCGTCGGCGTTGTTGACGCCCGTGAGCTCGGCCACCTTGGCCAGGCCCCAGGTGTCCGCGTCGGGGCTGTCGCGGTGCTTGCCCAGCTCCTGCACGCAGAAGGTGTAATCCACGCGCGCGTCGCTGCTGGCCGCCGCCCTGCACGTGGTCACCACCGTGGCGTCGGCAACGCCGCCGAGGAGGCAGAACACCACCGCCAGGGCGGCGCAGAGAACGCGAACGTGAGTGGCAGCGGAACACGGCGTCCTCATCTCTTGTTTACGAATTTTTTCGTGCGTAGTATGGTGGTGGTTTGCTTTGCCGGGACAAGATAACGAGGACGAGGTGGAAGATTGCGACTGGAGTGGGGGCGCTGCCGGTGCCGGACGCTGGGTGCGCGTTATATAGCCGGCGGATCATCCATGGCCGAAGAATGGTCTGTGGCCAGTGGAGCTCGATTGGCGACGCGCTGCAATTGTAGTAGATAGTAATAATAGCTCTCCTAAAACTAAGATAGTGTAGCAGTACTGATTAAGCATTTGCCTTATCCTTAGCAAGCAGATTGTCCCTTCAGAGAAAAGCAAGAGTCAAAACGTCTGCATAAATAAGGTACGTTTTGGATCGTAATTTCAGCTAAAAGTTTCAACAAATAAAGTTGATTGGATCGAAATTCTCACGTGCCGCCACAAATACCTTAGCAGCAAATAAACAAAAACGCCCCTTTGCTAAAGCTTGCGGGACTAGCAATATTCCAAGAAGAAAATAAAGGCACTCTCCACTAAAACAACAACTTGTTCTCAAGATTCTATCATCAGTCCATGTCAGCTTTGGTTCCACGGCTCGTAGACAACATGTAGATAAAGCATCCGGCGGTGTCCGTCATCAGCAGTCAATTTTGCGGCGCGAATAATCCCGGGTCGTATATGTGCCGCTTAAATATGACCAAAAGCAAAACGCTCGCCGCCGGCGCCTCCCTTTCCCCTCCGGCGACGCATCGCCAGTGCTCCCTCGATTGATTGATTGGCCAGCGGTGGCCGCGGACGCCGAGGCCACAATCGCGTGGTGCGTCGTGCACGTCGCGGCGGAACAACTGCTCGTTCGCTCCGCGTCACGGTCACAACTCACAAGCCCAGGGCCCAGGCAACGAGCACGCTCTGCGTTGTACTACCAGCGATCGCCTAATCTTCCAGAAGAACAGAGAACCAGGACTGCGCGGCAGTACCCGGACGCCAGCCGGCCTCAGGGACGGCGCCAAGTGGCTCGGCAGCGCGGCCCCGCGGATCCCCTGCGCTCCGCTACGTGGCTGGCGTCGGCTGCGCGCGGGACGCCCTGCCACCCACCACCGGCTGAAAACCCCGGCGCGTTTCCGCTGCCGCCGCAGCTTTGTCTCCGAATGGGTGCGCTTTTCTCAAAAAAAAAAAAGAAAAAGAAAAAGAATGGGTGCGCGGAACGGAACGGAACTAGCGGGAAGTTAGCTTCGCGACTCCGTTCGACGGTTAGGAGGAGTACGTTCTGACGTGAGCAATTTTGGAGCACAGGACGTTGGGAAGTGGGTCGCGTTGATTGGAATCAACAGTGGTGACGACGCCTCTTGACGTCAGTAGGCTTGATGGCTCGCCGGCGCATGGGCCGCGGCGGCGAGGATTCATCAAGCCGTTGATGGCGCCGGCGATCCACGAGTGAGCAGCGCGCGAGCTGACGATATGCTGTTTGCTTCCACCAGTGGAGACCTGAGGGATGTCCAGCGGCGACGTCCAAGCCAGGAACAGTTGTAGGCCAGCGTTCTTGGACTTGGGCGCGCTTAACAGGCCGTTATAAACCTGCAGTCAGGGAATATTTCGTCTGGCCCAAAGATGTCAAATTGGCCCAGAGCGACAAGTTCAGGGGGCCAGAGTTCTTGGAAGTGGGTTCGCTGAACGGGCCGTAATAAAACCTGACATTCGGGAATATTTTCGTGTGTGACCCAGAGTGCACACGTACGAATTTGTGAGGTGCGAAAGTTGACCAAGGCTGCGGCCGCAGTGAAGGTGACCCAGTTGCGATGCTCGTATTCACGGAGGTAGAGACGGCAACGACGACGACGAGGGGGCCTACGAATTAATCGGCGTATTCATTGCGTATCGTCATGCATGCCATTATCTTCCACTGCTCCCGATTATTTATTCAACCCCCGACGTGAAGCTCCACCATCTCGCAGGTCATGCTAATTAAGCTGCCAATTGAAATCTCAAAAGTACAGCGCCAATTGAAATTTTTCTTAGATTGAAATGTCCTCCTCCGTTTTTCTTGACGAGGATACCGCGCCCTATTCGTGAACGAAATCAAAGCGGCAGTACGCGGATCGTTTCGGTCTTCAGGAAGGCGTGTGCGTTCGTACTGTATTCAAAAGGGCCAGGTAATCGGTTGATTGCCTCGAATGGACTTTCAGCAATTCAGTAACTATGCTTAAGCTCTCCGACGCAAGGATTCTTTCTCTCTCGAAAAGAACGTTGAAACAAGAACAGGAGCAAGAAGACAGAGTGATACGCTGTGATCTCCAGTGTATCCGTTATGTATCACGGTTGCGTCGCCGTAGTCACGGATTCATGGCGGGTGATACATCACGGTTACACTGAAGCAGCTGTTTGAAGTTTTAACACGGATGCAAACAACGCTACTGATACTCTAATCCTCGGAGGATCATGGATGCTCCGCTCCGCTCTGCCTTGCTTGCCTCTACTACCGATCACGCCCTCCTGCTGCTCCTCCGGCTTTTGCGGCTAAGGCCGACGCCGGCGCCACCGCCGTGGTGGAGGAAGTCGAGGAGGACGGGGTTGAGGCACCGGGGGCAGCGCGGGTCGGTCTCGGACAGCATGACGTACATGAGGCAGCGCGGGCACGCCGCCAGCACCATGGACGTCGCCTCGGGGCTGTCCGACCACTGCAGCCCGTGGCCGCCGAGCCCTTGCTCCCGCTCGCCCTCCGACGACAGGCACGAGCTCGGCGACGACGACTCCTCGTCCGACGATGTCCTCGTGCCTCGCCGCGCGGCAGGTGGAGGCGGCGGCGGCGACCGGTTCAGATTCAGCTTCAGGTCCAGGCCCCTCCCGCCGCTGCGGCCCCGGCTCATCTCTTCGATGTCGAGTTGTCGACTGCCAACCAGACAAACAAAGGATACTGGTTACTTAGCCTGTATGTCCAAGAAGCATGTGCAAGGTTAGCTAGTGATCGACACAACTACTGATGATGCTAATACCGGGAGATGGAGAGGTCTTACTGTGCTATTACACTCCTGATGATGATTGATTTGCAGCTGCAGAGACGTGCCTGGTGAGTTGAGGCTTGAGGGGAAGAAGAGATTGCAGCAAGTATTTATAGGCGGGATGGAGGATGGACCGTGGGAGCAGGGAGAGAGAGAGGTCAATTGATTTTCTTAAATGCTGCACTGTTTAGGAGTACTTGTATCACTAATGCAATATGAGTACTCTACTCCAAAGTCTAAACACAATCATCAGCCACCTCTGAATCTCTCTAATGGCTGGAGGGAGAGCTCGTCGCTCACATTCATGTTTCTGCCCTCTGCAATTGTGAGGGCCGGTGTGCGTAGGCAGGCTGGCTGGTGAGTGGCCAAGCACAGGTGAGACCGAGTTGGTCTTTCAGCTAGAGTTTTAGAAACCGACAAAAACCGATTAATTTTTACGAATTTCGGTCAAATTGGTCCGATTCGATATAGGTTTGGATTCGATTTTCGATTCAAAACTGTACTTAGCACTATAACAAATTCGGCTAACCGGTCGATTTTTTGCTAACCTGAAAACCAACCGAAGCCCGGTTTTTAAAACCCTGCTTCCACCTCGGATGAACTGGAAGAGGGAGGCAAGACAGCTGCGAGCCGTGTTCGTTCCTGGCGGTGGTCGTGGTGGGGTATGATGACCGGACGAAGCGAATTAAGTTGACGGCCAGGGGAGGGACAGCCACCGAGATTGGTTGGGGTCGTGGGGAAGAAGATACGGTTATCTCCCACAGCTGCCTCAGTGCAGCGACGGGACAGCTCACCTCTTCCCTCTTTTTAGCGAGAGATGATTGTGTTTGACGTGCACTGACAACCATATTCAGTACTCAGTATATCACCGCAGTTGCGTAGGAAATCCTTTGTATTGCTAGCACTTTGTATTGCCATGACCGTAAGTATGGCTATTAAGAAATCAGAAAGAAGAATTGCGCATTGCTATGCACAGCCAGCACCATGTCACCACCACGTACACCAACCACCAGAGCAGAGCTTTGCTGCCACTCCTCCTCCTTTTTATCGCTTCAAAGCAGTTTGGCTCCACGATGGATTCCAGAACTTGAATGAGGCCATCAATGGGATTTATTTGGCTGCAGTATCTCCAAAGCATCAGAGTTAATGAAGTTGACTGATCACTGTTAGGATGGCATGGCCTCATGACCTTTAGCTCTCCAATTGAATACAGTATCTACGCAACAGGTTGTTTTTAAGTTTTAAGTGAAATCGGTTGGTAAGTCAATTTTCGCTTATTTTTTAAAAAATTCAAAAAATGATAAAATTAATAAATTTGACAACTGACAAAACCGATCGACAAACATAAAATCGAGGGGTAAATCGGTGAAACCGTTAAGTTTCAAAATTGAAAAGGTCAAAACCGATGAAACTTGTCGATAAGTTAGTGAAAGTGGCCAATAAAAATATAGTTTACTATATCATTTCGATCAAATTTTGTTCAAAATTTAAAATTTAAAATAGAGTGGTTTTCAACCAGGTTTCTGGTTCTTTACGAAAACCTACTCACTGAACACCACACATATTTTCATGCCCAACTGTCCATCGGTCGAATGTCACTCGGGCACAGTAGTGTCAAGCAAGAGAGCATTTGCCGTGGATGATGATGGATCTGTCATGTTGGTGTTGCCGGGGGAACTGGGTCCTCTCAATTTGAGGGAAAATTCATCGGCGCTACAATCCCGTGGCAGTGTGCATTTTTATTCAATTTTTTTTAATGTTTTGGCAGGGTGCATTGACGTCGTTGTTTCACTCATTGCTTCAAAACTCTTGCTTCACTTCTTTTTCCAGCTTGCAACGCCGTCGATGCTTATCAATGCCTGCATCAGCCATTGAATTTGACGGTTGACTTGTTGATCTTGCGCCTTGCCTTCGGCGTGCCTGTGGCCTAATCACCTCCCTCACCCTCAGCCTTAGAGAAGAGACACAGGGGTTTTGGTACGCGCTCCTTAGTCCGGACCTGCGACCTATTCACTAGAGCTAAGCGGAGAGTACTCAGATGTCACATAGGATTATATGCACGAGCTCTGCGAGTAATCTCCGCATGCGTGCGCATTAATCCCCAAGATGGCAAACTCCATTAATCTTCTACTCTAAGAGATGCAGAACGCATCAGCCACGTAACTCACTTCAGGGAACACATATATTATAGTTCAAATTGCCAGATTAGCCGCGGAGCTGCGAGTAATCCAAAAAAGATCGTGGAGTCATTAGTTAGTGTCATTATTAGTGATGAACCTAATGTCAACTCCTAGGGCTGAATCTACCTTTACTTCGTGCCTAATATTGTTTACTTTCTTGTCTAGCTAAGAGTCACGCGCGAATTATTGAAGCAGTACTACGTTATTTTCGGCAAAAAAATAAATACAGCGGCGCGTACGTGCTCCGTTTGTGGCGTTGGCCACGTGCAACGACGACGACACGCCCATCAGCAGACCATGCGCGCGCACGGACGGGCGCGGCAGGCATCCCGCTAGAAATATTTCCATCTAGAACAATAGCGTTATCGTCGTCGCTTGGCTGGCTTACGGCAGCTTCGTCATTGACCCAACAAACACAGACAGAGTGTTGTTGTGACTTTCGAGATGAGCAGCATGGCGCGCGCGGCTAAATTAACAATGCTCCATGTCGAGGGTTAGATAATGCTTGTTTTTGTTTGCTAGAGCTGTTAAGATCTTGCTCCATCCAATCGACATTAACAAAAAAAAAAGATACTCCACAAAATGAGCCTCTACGCATCACGATTGTCGTACCCCATTTTTGACACTACGTGAATCACGTATCAGTCTCTGAATCAGTAGCTGATACGATCAAACACAACAGAATGTAAATCAAAAGCATACTTCAAATTAGAATATTATACCTAAGGGGGGAACCTTCAGCGGTAAACCAGCGAGGATGGCTACCATCCAAGACCAGCTAACCCACTAGAGGTGAAGCAATCAGCGGAAACCATGGCTCAAAGCCATAAGTGACTCGGGAAGCAGAACGAAAACCAGCTCGACGTTGTCTTCTACGAAGTCTTCACTAACTAAAACCACAAACTAGTGAGTACATAAGGTACTCAGCAAACCCTAACACTAGGCTAAAATATAGAGATGCATATTTGGTTCTAGCAAAGATAAGGCTAATGGTTTAATTTTACAAAAGCCAGTTTTAGGGTTCACTACAGAAGCTTTTAAAAATAAGGTCAAACCTTTAGTGTCCATATTTTAGTAGGTTGGTCCTGGGGAGATATTCATCAATCTCTCAGTACTCAAGTTTTAGTCGAACCTTTTGGCTCACAGCCATAACAGCCCAGGCACACAGCCTTTACTTTTCAAAACACAGACAGCTACACCCACTCACACCAATTAAGGATGATCATGAAAACTAATCATTATAAATCCAATCATTAGCGTACCAATACCGTGACAACGGCCATTCTGAAATAGTTTATACACTCTGTAGATGTTGTACACTTTTTTCATAGGCTATGCTTCTCCTGATCAGCAGAGTTGCATAACGTTTGACCTATCAAACCTAAGTTTTTTTTATAGATTCCGCCCAAGAGTCTAAGGGCCATCCCTCGGGGTTTTCAGGCCCCAATGACGCAATTAGTGCTTTCTCGGAGCCGGATCGTAGGTTAACTTCACTCAGGTCTTCTCCTGGTCCTCGTCACTGGGTGATCACGTAAGCCAGAGGCTTTATCCATGGAAAAATACGGTCACACAATGCGGGCGATCACTTCTATCGAGAGGACCAGACCACGAGCATCTCGCGTCCACTTCCTGGTAGTCTTGTGTCCTGCTGACCTCCTAGCGACTCGATATGATAGCCTCAGGCGACAAACCAAGTCCTGCCCACGGCAGGTTCTATGGTTGCACTAAGACGCTAAGTTGAGGTTCAACGAACCGGTCCTTATGTGGCAGGGGCGATGCGCTCGTTCACAGCAGGTAGACCACACCGAAGAGCAACACTTATCACACAGATACTCTAGCACCAACACTTTTCAAGAGCCCCGCCCCACAGCCGGAACCACCCTGTTTCACCTAATCGTAAGTTGCACTATCACCCATCTCACTTTATTTTTACCCACACCACCAAACTCTATTTTAGGCATTTTGTAAAGTAATATTGTAAGGTGTGGTGATGTTGAAACATCACATGGGGTCCTAAGCATACTAGTAATCAAGGCAACTTTCTAGTCATTAAAATAATTAATGACAAAATTCTTATGTTTAACAAGGATGCGTCGACCACGGGTGATCAAGACATATAGTAGTATTAATGTCAAGTAGCTGATATTAATATAAATATACTAGCAAGGTAGGTCATATAACTAAGCAATGGTTTAATTGGTTCTCCTCCAAAGTTTATTTGATCTTATTTGGTTCTTCTCAACACAACGTGAGCGGCAGACAACAGGTCCCCTGATTTGCGGCGGCGTCATTTGGGAAGGGAGCCCCGGGGGCTGGAGGAGCAGTGTCTGCGTCTTCTTGGGCAGGACCAAGTGCCCAAGAACCGATGATGAGAATGCATGCATGTGGTGATTCATATTACGGTGTTATTTATACAGGGCTTTTTGCTAGATGCTATGAGATAATCTACACTGATGGAGGCGCATGGCTGTAATGGGTGTTGTGATGCAGTGTATGCGCATGTGATAGTGTTTATGTAGCATTAAGACCTTTATAGAGGTGTGTAACCTCATAATGGCTCATAATGCTAGTGCAAGTGCATCATTTCGAGTGAATCCTATTTTAATGTTATTTACTAAGCTTTGGTGATTGCATATATTCTAGGCTTATTTTAGTTAGTGCTTAAGCATCTATATGGGTAAGCTATGTGGCGTATGCGTTGCTAAGTGTCCGCAGCACTCGTACAAGGCAAGTGTTGTCAGCGCGCCCGGTGAAAGTGTCACTTTATATGTAATACTTATAGAGCTATTTACTATAGGTTGCAGTTTAGATTTATTTAAGCTAATTGTATTTAGTGCTTGAGGATTGAAGTGAGTGTGCAGTGCGTGTTCCCGTAACACGGACCCGTGGACCAGTATCTATGTATGTCGGGTACTCACACTTGCTAGTGAGCTGTGCATGAATCAGATTACTACTATTATTTCACGTGATGTAGTTGGCTTGGGTGTATCTCATGATTGGCACGTATAGGTGTATCTATGTGGTTGCAGGATAAACAGGGCATAACCATGCCCTCTAGGTGTGCATGCGTGCGCATGAGCTAATGAGCATCGGTATGGTGTATTATCAATTAATTACTTATCTTCTAATACGACAAGCATTTCCTAATAATTAGATCTATCATTTGACTTTGCTTTATATCATTTAAGCTATTTAAGCTAACAAATGAATAGTGTGCTATTGGGTGCATATGCAAAATATAAGTAGTAGTGTCTAGGTGTATGCATAGGTGGCCTTCGGCAACACTAGCACGTATGCATGTGTGGCACTTGCACACAATTTAGTTGCCGATAAATGGGTCGCATAGTGTGTTACTGCATGCATATGAAAGGGTATATGTACTAGTGTTTAAATATATGCTTTTATGGCTATCAGCTAGCATATAAAAATATGTGTGCCTATTGCATGATCTAGTTTATTGCACAAATGTGAGATGCATAGTGTGTTATTAATTAATTATTTAATTTCTTATATGTGTGTTCAACTACGGGACACTAAGCATGGGGGTGCACGTGAAGTGTGTTCTAAACATGCATAGATTTCAGGTAGGTGCATGATGTGCCATCTTCTATTTATTTAATAGTCTGTGTGCACGATATTACTAATTAGCAATTATTTATTTAGCTTCCACTATTCATAGTCGTGCCACAGTGATTACTAGCAATTGACAATTAATTACTAAACTCTATTTTTGCAAATAAGCTACTAAGGCTAATAGGTGGCATAGGTACTATTACATGTGATTGTGAGGTAAGATGCATAAGTGTGCTATTAATTTCTTAATTTCTAAGGGCATATGATTATTAGCAATTTTTAATTAATTGTTCAATTTCTATATTTACAATTAAATAGCTTAAACTTATCTATGCTACATAAAGTAATGCATGTGAATGCATGGCAGGATGCTTATGCACACTATTAACCATCTACTTACTTTTTAAAATAAACTATGTAGCTAATATAGTATTTTGCTATATTAAGTATAATTCAAGTATTAAACTAATTTACATAGGGCTAGTATCCACATATGTACTAATGTATGTTAATAATGCTACAATAACTCATGCTAATAGGGTGATGTGCATGCTATAACTAATATGAAACTATGCTTGAAATAAGTCACAATCAAATATTTGAAATAAAAACCAATAAAACTAATAAATGAAAACGAATTAAAGATCCGATAAAACTTACCATTAATAAAAACTAGCATGATCGGGGAGTAACTGGAGTTTGAATGACTTGATGAAGTGGGGCTCGGAACAACGATTCTAACGGTATAAAAATCGTTGAAAATGGATTTAAGATCTCAAAGATATGGTGGTTTGAATGTGTATGGAAACTTTAGGGATTTTGCTGTAAATAATAGAAAGGTCGTAGGGACTTGTCTGTGAATAAACAGGAAGGTGCAGGGGTTTCTTTGTAATAAACATGGGCTAAGGTGTAAAGAGGTGTTCACTGGTATTTCGTGGAATTATTTTGTATGGGAAAAAGTTTTTAAAAAGTATTTTTGTGTGCACAGGCGTTGGTGCATCTAGCAATTTATCTACGGAGGTTGACATGCAGGGCCAGGTGTATATAGGCTGATGACAGGTGGGACTATGGCGTTGGGTCACTTACTGGTGGGGCCGAGGATATTTGGTTTATTATTTTTGGGTCGGTTCAATCTGGCCGTCCGATTTCGAAGGAGGGGATACGATTAAAAGAAGCAAACAAGAGTGATGCTTTTAATCAGGACCGTCCGATTTGGAACGGAGGGCAGTGGGCTCGCGCGTGCCCTGCGCGGCTGCCGGACGCAGCAGCGGCGGCGGCGCCATGGCCGGCGCACCGCCGAGGAGAAGCTCCGGCGTCGAGGCGGCTCAAACGCGACAGGAACTGGACCAAAATGGAGAGGAGCTCGTGCCGCACTCATACAGAGGGTTCTTGACGACGGGTTCTGGCCGGAAAGTGGTCTGCAACGGAGGAGGGCGCAAAACGGCAGCGGTGCTTGCGGAGGTCGTCGGGAAGAGTTCTACGAGGCAAAATGAGGGGCGTAGGAGGGGCAGATGATGACGGTGAAGCATCTGGTGGACTGGACGAGGCCTGAGAGGGGCCGTGATGTGCTGGCGACGGAGGGGTGACGGCGCACGACAGCGGCGCTCGGTGCCAGGGCGCAGGTGTGGCGGTGATGGCTCAAAATGATGGGGATTCGGAGCAGGGGCTCTACGTGGTGCTGTGAGGAGCTCTTACGGTGGCGAATTTGGTGGTGGCGCCGTGGTTGCCGAAATTGGGGAAGAAGCGAAAAACGTGAAAGGGGCGATTGAGCGTGCCGGTGGCTCGGTGGCGAGGAGTGGCCAAAGGAGGAGAGGTGTATGGCGCCTTTTATAGCCGAACGAGGACCGGCTCCGGATGTTGAGATAGGGACGGATTCAAGGCGAGCCGGAAGACACGGGTGGCAGCGGGGACGGCGCGTGAACCAACGCGAAGAGTGACGACGGGTGGCGAAGGTGGCAGGGCGTGTGATGATGACGGTCGGCGCAGACCGGGATGGCGCGCGGTGGTTGGCGGGCGGCGCGGCGCGCTTCTGGTTGGCGGCAAGCAGTTGTCACGGCGCGGCGGATCGTGATGATGACGAACGTGCGCGGTGGGTTGGCGGAAGCTTGCGCTCGCAGGATTTGGTCGGGAGCTTGTCTGGTTGCAGTGGGTGGAGTTAAGGCGTGCGCGGGCGGCGCTCTGCGGCGAGCCGGCGAGGCCATTGGCCAACGACGAGCGTGCGCCAGAGGAGGGAGAAAGGAGGAAGATGGGCGCATAGTGTTGGGCCTCTGGTTGGGCTAGCGCGGCTGGGCCGAGGGAGAGGAACGGCCCATGCGGGGAAAGAAGAGAGAGGGCAGGCTGGGCCAGGGAGGAAGGAAGGAAGGGAAGGACTGTGGCCCAGCATTGGAAATTTGAATTTGAATTTGAAATTGGCAAGATTTGAATTGAACTCAAACGCTGATTTAAAACCCAAAATGGCAAGATTTGAATTGAACTCAAATGCTGATTTAAAACCCAAATTCGAGGAAACACGAAAAGGAAGGAAAAAAGAAAAGAAGAGAGGAAAAGAGTCAAGCACTCGTCACACTTTCAGTTTTAATATTTTTAAAATTTCAATTTAGCTAGTTTAATTAAATGTGACTTTGTATTTTGAAGAGGAGATAGAAAAGAAAAGAAGAAAAAGAAAAAAAAAGTTAAGGTGTTTGTTAGAAAGATTTTGAATTTCGTATTCTTAAATTAAGGCCAAATTTCGGGACGTCACAACGATTTATACCAAGAAGTTCAACCTGGATTCAATACCGGATGATTTACGAGCAGAACACCACTACATGTACTGATGTACAGCCATTTGAGGAGTATAATCTACGATGGTCTAAAGATTAAAGTCACTTAAATGAAAACTCATGAACACTCATCAGTTGACGTTCACCAAGCACAGGAACCGTATGATTCTGCCCTGCCGCTC
Source organism: Zoysia japonica (assembly GCA_001602275.1). NCBI lineage: Eukaryota > Viridiplantae > Streptophyta > Magnoliopsida > Poales > Poaceae > Zoysia > Zoysia japonica. The sequence goes on from BCLF01000017.1 coordinate 1,777,044, forward strand.
AACCACTGCCAAATGCTCACCGTGACAGGCGTCAGGCGTCCAGGGGAAATGCATCAAACAACTGTCGGGAGACAGGGATTTCTCATCTCTGCAGCAGCTACGTAATGGACCACAGAAGCATCTATGTGGACGTCATGTGCATGTCAGGTCATAGCCCGTAAACACCGTTTGATCAAGCCGCTGGACAACACATATCGTCCTATCGGCGTCGCGCAGACAGATCTTCGATGGTTCCGCGAATAGGGACACCTAATAACAAAAACCACAGGAACGCAGCTACAGATCCTTGATGGCAACCGCGCAATTCTTCCATGAAGTGGTAGCCCAAGCATCTCCCAACCAGCGTCAAGCCGTAGGAAGGCAAGTAATCCAGACAATTCAGTACTACTATGCCTTCTCTTGTTCAGGGCAGGCTAATCCCTCACCATTTGGCGACGCATACCGAGCACAGGGGCCCCTTGTGAGTCAGAGGTTTTCGGAGTGGAGGCCCCGAGATTTCCCCGCCACCTGCGTATCAGGACATTGTCTTCCAGGCGCACGAAGCACAGCGAGAACCAGTGTTTTTTTCTCTTGGCCGAATCCAGACAGAGATCGCGCAGGCGGAACACGGGCCGCGACGGTTCACAAGTCGGCAAGTTGCTGTGCTCGCGCAAGTTAAAATGACGTGAAGAAGGAGAAGGGCGGCTGGGCAGCAGCCGTCCCTGCGGTTAGTCGCCTCGATCCATGCGTGCCGGCTGCCGCCCATGGTGATGGAGATATACAGTGGTTCATGGACAGATTCCCGACCTATGTTTATGTACAACGACATATATAACCAACAAGAGCGGACGTCGCCTCGCCATGACGGTATGCCTGTTATGCTAGTAATACAAAATAAAGTACTCTCTCTGTTACTCTGTTATTTAATTGATGTCACCGTTAACTTCTATATTCAACTTTGACCATTCGTTTTATTCAATATTTTTTTATTAGTTTGTTATAATTTGATTTATCATTAGAGTTATTCGAGTCACAAATTAAAAATTTACAAATTCGAACAAAATTTTCGAATAAGACAAATGGTCAAAGTTCAATGTAAGTCAACGGCAACATCAATTAAAGAATGGAGGGAGTAAACTCTGTTCCAAAATATAAGTATTTTTAAGTTCAATTAAATTCAAACTTTTATCACTTTGACCACTAATAATGTATAACTAATAATATTTTATCATATAAAAATTATTTTTTAATTCATCATGAAATAAGCTTTTATAAAAAATAAATTTTTACATTAAAAATTATGTAATTTGCTAGATATTATTAGTAAAAGTTAAAAGAGTTTGACCTTGTCTAAATTTAGAAATGCTTATATTTTGAAACGGAGGTAGTATATACTAGTGCTGCTGATTTATAGTTTCAACTGCTCCTTTTGTTTAACTAATCTCTGAGGTAAGCTTTCCTCTTGAAAACGTCTACTCTCTTTTATTTTGTGCTTTTTAGTTGGAAGCTACTCCAGTCCTACATATGACAATGACGGGATAAGGGTCCGAGGTTGCCGATGTCTTTATTAGTACACGGTTCTAAAATTATTATCACCGGTTAATTCAAATTTTAGAGTGGAGGGAGTATTACAATATGCAAGTGCTACATCTATATTATTTCATATCACAATCTCCGACACAAGTAGTTGTTCTATGATCACCATATCAATTCTTATCTAACGAAATCTTGATCTTGCACCCACAAATCTGACAAATTCGACATATTTTTTTAGGGGTCTTTCACAATTTAAAGTAAACTCCCGCGACAGCCGCCAATGGTTTATGACACAAGTATACTCCTATACATCACTAACTAGGAACAATTAGATAGACGGGGTGCACATGCATGGTTCTCTCGATCCATACCTGAATGATTGGATACATGCGTGCACAAGTGTTTCGCATATGATAATCGATCACCGCAGCTGACAAGACAACTGATTGCAAAGTACTCCAGGTCGAGCTGATCAAGATGTTTTTTCCTTAGCTTTATGCTCCGGCCGTGGAGCGTCACCCCCGCGCACAGGATAAGGAGGTTGCCGCCTTGCCGGCAAAGGCCCCAGGCACCATAAACACACGCCGCGAAGAAAAGAACAGTTCTTACGTAGCTGGATAGGCACGTCGCTGTATGTCCGGCTATCCCACGCATCCGCAGTCCAATCCAGAGACATTAGCTTACTGCGAGAGCAATCCAATCCGATGGCCGGGCTTGTCTGTCCTACCTTCAACTAATCCTGAGAGTCGGAAAGCGGCATGCGCTGGTGGTTTTGCTGTCGAAGCTGATGACACGACCATGTCGCGGCGGCGGCAGCTGTACGTGTATTGTACGATATCCGTTGTGTCCGGACAATTATTCAACTAGTATATTCAGGAGTACAGCAGGGACGGATCAGAAACGACGACGACATGCGTACGCATGGTCCTTAAGCTGTGGGACGTGGTCAGCAGCAATGTGCGCGCACCAGCGGAAAACGTGTAATGGATGCTACGGCCGGCGTACGAGTTCCCCACACGGCATGGGCCGCATGGCACCCCGGCCCGGGAGCCCGGGCGTCGGCTGTTGCACGCGACGGGCACGGGCGCGCTCGAGCCGTATGCACCCCGCCGCAGCGAGCACTCCAGGGCAGGGGAGGGAGGGGGCACTCGCTCAGCATCACGATCGACAAGGCGACCTCGTTCCATTTGGCGCGAGCGCGCAGGCACGGGGGCCGGGTCGCGCAGGCCTCGGGATTTTTAAAGCGCCCGTCTCCGCTTCGGCGGGACGTCACGGCTGTCAACGGTGTAACCTTCGCGAAGGGCCATCGCGTACGTTCCCGCGAAAGGGACGGCTGCAGGCCCCGGCATGCACCACGCTCGTATAAAACGAAGGAAGAACCAGTCGCAGAGCTGAGCTGAGCTGAGCTGCCAGATCGCAACCGCGTTTGTTCCCGCCTTGTCCCGAGCTTGCGTTGGAGTTTTTTTTGTGTGACGGATCTGTGTCTTGGAGCCGGTCGACGTCGGATTAAGCTGTCGATCGAGAGGTGCAGAGAATGGCGAAGGCGGCCACCACCGTGGAGGACCTTCCCGCCGACGTGCTGGCCTGCGCGCTGCGCCGCCTCGACGGCCCGTCCCTGGCCGCCGCCAGCTGCGCGAACACGGGATTCTGCGCGCTCGCCGCCGACCCGGAGACGTGGCGCGCGCTATGCCTCGCACGGTGGCCGTCGTTGGCCGCGCGCCCGGATCTCCTCCTCCCTGCCGGCGGCGCGGTCTCCCCGCAACGCCTCTTCGCCGATGCCTTCCCGTTCCCGGGCGTCACAGTCGTCGGTGAAGGAGCAGCAGAGTGTTCGCCGGCCTCCCCTCATCATCCGCAGCAGCAGCAGCTCCCCGCTGAGCTCGTCTCGGCCGTGGACGTCTACCACCGCGGCGCGCCGATCCTCTCCTGCGTCGTGGAAACCTGCACATCCTCCTCGTGGTTCCTCACCTCACCGTTCCGCGTCGACGCCATGGAGCACAACAAGAGCTCCGCTGCGCCCGTCGGCGGCGCCGCACCCGCGGCCCCCGCGGAGATGGAGCTGAGCTGGGCCGTGATCGACCCCCGCGGCGGGCGCGCGGTGAACGTGTCCAGCCGCCGGCCCGTGGCCGTGACCAGGCACTGGTACACCGGCGACACGCTCGTGCGCTACGCCACGGTGCTCGGCGGGTGCAAGTTCGAGGCCACCGTCACCTGCTCCCACGAGACGGGCCACGTCAGGGAGCTCAGCCTCGCGGTGGAGGACGCCGACGGCGCGGCCGTGAGCGGCGAGGGCGCGCTCCGGATCCTCGCGGCGGCGATGGCGGGGCCCAGGAAGGGAGGGGAGAAGGAAGCGGAGGCGGCCAGGGGGAGGTACGAGGAGTTCGTCAGGAGCAAGAGGGGTAGGAAGGAGTCTAAGGCAAGGAAGGAGGTGTTCGTCGACCTGTGCTGCTCCGCCGTCAGCGCCGTTGCCGTTCTAAGCTTCATCGCCGCCGTAGTGCTCCGGTAGAACGAATAGCGGCCGTTTGCCCCATCGTCAACATCACGTAGAAACTCTAAGCATGTACATAGACGGATACACCTGTACTACAGGGAAAGTTTTATTTCCCAGTGAGCAGGATACTTGATTTCTTCCCGTTTGGCTAGGATTAGGCACCGAACTTGGCGATACACGCATAACAAATTTATTGATTGAAAAGAGAGAGCGAAAGAAATGCAGAAAATATGTCTAACGTGTGTTTTTTGCATCTTAATATTGAAGCAAAGGGCATTGGCTACTTTATTTAATGGAAACGTCAAACTTCATTTGAAGCCAGAAGAAAGTTGTGACCTGGAAGTTCAGAAAACCCCCCACACGCTGTTCGCAGTAAGTTAGAATGGTTACCAAAATTTTCTAACCCGTAACTCTGGTGCGTTAAAAGCTCGGTGAAGAAATTGGTACTGCAACATTGGCAACTTTTGACATGGCAAATGAACTACTATCAACTTATTGAATGAATGATTGTAGCATGCTATAAGTCTAGTAATGAAACAAACAAAATAAATTTTGGTATGGCAAAGTATGTTTACGATCCAAATAAATTGATAGCGACATCAATTTAAAAAAGAAGAGTATTGTGTACAATGTGAGAACCGAGATTAGTGCTCCCAACGTCGACGAAAAACTGTTTTGAGGGAGCACAATTCTTTGGCACCTAACATTTGCTGAGTTTCACACTGTACCAACCAACCGGTGCTCGAGAGCATCATGGATGATATGTGAGCGTCCCAGAAATGAAGTACATAATTCATATAAAAAATTTAAGGAAACAATGCTTCATAATTTGGTTTGATGTACACCAAAAAGACAATAGTTATTATGATATATACTGAAACGAAAAAAGCTACACAGCTTGGTTGAGTGAATACTCCTTCTGTTTCAAAATAAGTTACGTTTTTAACTGTTTGAAATCAATGTAGTCTTATTTAAAAAATTTTCAAAAATTATGCTTAAAATATTTCTTTTTTGAAAGATCCTTAAAATATTTCTAATAATAAATTATTTCACAATAAAATAAATAGTATTTTCACAATTTTTTAATAGAACGATTAGTCAAAGATAAATGTTTAAAAATTTATAAATATAAGAACGGAGGGAGTAATTAGCAAAGTTTATTTTACTTGACATCAACGTGTAAAATCTCTATATAACGGAAGTTGGCACACTTTCTCGGCCCGAGATTGTGCCACGTCGCCCATGTAATTTCACGCCATGTCATCCCTTCCCCGGCGCAGCCCCGCCCAGACTCAAGCGTCCCCGCCGCAGCTCGCCCCTCACCGCACCTCCTCGACTGCCAGCCGCCCCACCTCTCCGGCCCCTGCTCCGTCGGCCCGCGCCTCTCCGGCCGCCTAGGGCGAAGACCCTCGCCGCCTTCGCCCCTCCCCGCGCCACCCCTTC
>BCLF01000017.1:1796328-1844199 GCA_001602275.1 Zoysia japonica
CGCGCGCCACCACGGCGCGCCGCCCCTACTGTCGCCGGCGCAGCTCTGCGCCTCCCTAGCTTCCTCGAGCCCGTGGCGAGGTCCAGCACGCCGCTCTGCCCTTCCTCCACCGAGGTCCTAGCCTCTCCGACCGGCTTGCCGCCTGGACGCCGGCGAGGTCTGCGGCGACGGGGTGGATCGGCCCCTTTCCCCGCGTCGTGGACAGAGGCCACGGCCTCAACAGGTCGATTGGTAAAGGCTTTCTTTCAGAAAAGCCCTCCAGCTACTTTAGATAAAAGTCCTAGGTCCAATTTCATTTCAGGAAGTTCTACGATTTCTTGATTATTTACAGTATAGTCCTAAGCCTAAGTTTTTACAGAAAGGTCCCCCTAATCTCCTGTTTTATTACAAAATAATCATATTCCTATATACATCAAGACCCCTATTCTTTGTTGTAATTGCAGAAACACCCACACACACACCATGGGGGTTGGACATGGTAGTCGGCACGTGTCCCTGACACGGTAGCCGGCTGATCCGTTCACATGTGTCCTAGAGCTCGGACACGGACACCTTCCTGTGACCCCGAATCAAGGTTGGACACGGTCACAATCCTGTGACCCCAAGCCGGGTCACCACTGGACCCGAAGCGCTTGTCCACGATCTTGGACACGGTCACGCTTCCGTGACCTCGAGTCAGGTCACCACCGGACTCAGAGCACGTGTTCACAGACACGGACATAGACACGTGCCCACGGACACAGACACGTGTCCAGGGACACGTCACGATTTCACGTGTCCACGGACATGTCACAGTTTTCACGTGTCCACGGACACGTCCACAGCCCACGTGTCCACGGACGCAATCGCAGTTCACGTGTCCACGGACACGATCACAGTTCACGTGTCCACGAACACGTCCACAGCCCACGTGTCCACGGACATGTCGCAGTTCACGTCCCACGTGTCCACGGACACGTCACAGTTCACGTGTCCACGTATCCACGGACTCGGTCACAGTCCATGTGTCCACGGACATGATCATAGCTCACATGTTCACGTGTCCACCGACACGTCACGATTTCTCTGTGTCCACGGAGAAATCCTCGATTCTGGACACCCGTGTGTCCAGGGGCCGTGGACACGGGCCGAACCGCGTGTCCACGGGATATTCCCCGATTTTGGGCACCCATGTGTCCAGGGGCCGTGGACACATGCGTAATCGCATGCCCACGGTATTTTCCCCGATTCTGGACACGTATGTGTCCAGGCGCCGTGGACACAGGCACGACTATGTGTCCTCGCAGCCTTTTCCAGTTTCCTGTCGCAGTCTCGCGTCCACAAACATGGACACAGACTCAGCCACGTGTCTACGGGCTCGAACACTTTGTCTACCATGCGCCCAGACCTGGGTCACTGCGGGCTTCACGCACGTGTTCTGAAGCCTCGACACGGCACCTGCAGTGTGACCCACAGCACGATCACAGATCACCAACAATGTCAGAGAACAGACGAGATCACTAGCCGAACTATGTGACCATGAGGCTGTTTCATCACTTCACGCCCGCACGTGTCCAACAGTAGACACGGACCGGGCAGCGTGACCATGAGATCGTCCTCTGACACGCCTGCACACACCTGACAGCCGTGGACATGTGTCAGGTAGCGTGTCCACAGGAGTTTTCTTGTCTTCTTTCGTGTACACCTTGTTTACCTCACCACAGCCACACCTCAACTCCGTTTTCGATGATTTTGACACCGTAGGAACTGTTGTCTCGAACTCCACCATATCAAGCCATTCAAACCTCAGCCAATATCCGATTTTGCTAGTTTGTTTTAATAGTAAGTTCTTTGTGGAGTTTAATTGTTGTTCCTTCTAATTGTTTTATCGTTGTTAGTGCAAGTCTTTAATTATGATACATCTCTAGGCATAGATTCATAATAGCTAGTGTGCACCCTATCATAGCATGGTTTCATTATTTAGCACACATTAGTATGCATACCCATGTTGGCACTAATTAATCTAGTCTAAGGTTAGAATCATATAATTAGTAGTTAAATACAAATAGCAAATTATTAGAAAGTAAGTGGTTACTTAGATAGCAGCCCATAAGCATCCTGCCGTGCATTCACTCATGCAACAACACGTATTAGCACATGTGCCACTTGGTAAAAGTCCTCACGGTGTTGCCGCTAAAAGTCCTGTCTCAGGTTAGTTTTTCTTTTTGAAGTATACTTTTGATATACATTCTGTTGTGTTGTGCGTATCAGCTACTGATCCAGGAACTGATACGTGTATCACAGTGCATCTCAGAGATGGGGTGCCGACACCCCGTGCCGCTGCATCGTGTGAAGCTTGGCTCCACCTTAGCCGCACCGCATCGCTTCCCACCGACATGGTCCGCTCCGCCCTGGTCTGCCGCGCCTTGCCACCTACCTACTACTGCTCGTGCCGGCGCGTTGCATTAAGCAGTTTATACATGTAAACTTTGAATGGTTAGTTTGTATCTAACTATTTATAATGAAGAATGAGAAACTTTAAATTTTAATATTAATATATTATTTTTTAAGTTAATATTTTTTTAAAAACCGTAGCGTTACCACGGGCATCGAGACCAGTAGGAGGCAAAAGAACAATTTAAACTTCGAAATCAACATAAATGAACGGCTCATATTCATTTGGGTCTATTTTAAAATGGGATAAGTCTGCTTTACCTCCTCAACTATTGATGTTAGAATACTTCACCCTCTCAACTATAAAACTGGATATTTTACATCATAAACTATCTAAAACCATTTAAATAGCCCCTTAAAGTGGTTTGACAAGTGGTTTTGCCTATGTGGCAGTACACATAGACAATGACATGGCAAAAATCGTTTTAAAACATCTTAAATCGCATCAGTATTGTATTAGACTAAAATAAATAAATGTCGATCATATAGTGAGAACAATTCAGAAATTATTTTTGGTATATTGTATTTCTTTCATTGAGAAATATTACTTGATTATGTCGTGGAATGAGAGCAGTAATTAGGTGGCAATATATACTTCAGTTTGTATTACGAAGAAGATGATAAATAGTAATTTTAAGATAAAGTGTGAGCGTGAACAAATAAAAAAGTGATAAAAAAATAATATAGTGACACGTCATTGCCTACGTATACAGCCACGTAAGCAAAACCACCTTTAAAACCACTTTAGACGGTTATTTAGATGGTTTTGAATAATTTAAGGTGTAAACTATCCAGTTTTATAGTTGAAGGTAAAGTAGACTTATCCTTTTAAAATCTGCCTTAGAGTTTTACAATATCCGCACATGCGCGACAGGTGCTATGAACACAAATCACAACCGGAAACCGAACGTGAGTGCCAGAGGCACTCGGCAAAGCCTATAAAACACTCGACAAAATGTTTGCCGAGTGCCACCCACGACAAATTCCACTCGGCTTAGCTTGTGACGGCAAACAGCTGTTTGTCGAGTGCTTTTTGTCCTGCACTCGGCAAACCCTTTGCCGAGTGCCGTATCGACACTCGGAAAAAAAAGCACTCGGCAAAATTTGAACCGGAAAAAGACCGAAAAAAAGCAATTTTTTTTTATCGAGAGAGGACCCCACATTTTTCGCACTAGCCGGTCGCGACAATTTTTACAAATCAGCCGGTCGTCGGTTTTCGGACTCGAACTCGAGTCCTCCCCCTCGCGCACGACCCCCTCTAACCACTGTACCACACTGTCACTTGTGTTTAGATTCTATTTTAATTCCACACATATTATACTAAACTGAGTGTAAATTACTTGTTTAAGGCCCTAAACGAATTCAAATCAAAACGTTGTCGACCACAAAGTTTCATAACTTTTCGAGATCTACAACTTTTATTTTGCTAGTTTCTCCATCCGAGGTCGTTTATAAAATTTGAATTTCAAATTTAAAAAATTCAAACGTAGTTTTCGATAACAAGATGATTTCAAATCAAAAAGTTGTCAACTACAAAATTTTCTAATTTTTCGAGATCTACGACTTTCATTTTGGCTGTTTCTCTATCCGAAGTCATTTGAAAAAATTTAAATTTCAAACAAAATCTTTGCCGAGTGTTTTTTTTTCCACTCGACAAACAGTTATTTGCCGAGTGTTTTTTGTTTTACGATCGACAAACAATAAACACCTGATTTTTCAAAGCATATTTGGAGCAGCAAATTAATTTAAATTAAAAAGTGTTCAACTACAAAGTTGTATAACTTTTGAAGATCTACAACTTTTATTTTGATCATTTGTTTATCCGACATAGTGGTAGTAATATTGTTCAAAAAATTTATATATTTTCTTCTAATTTTATGAAACTATATGAGAGATGTAGATTTTACGAACGACGTTAGTATCGCTTTGTCAAATGAAGAAATGGTCAAAATAAAAGTTGTAGATCTTGAAAAGTTATATAACTTTGTAGTTAAAAACTTTTTCATTTGAATTAATTTGCTACTTCAAAATGTGCTTTGAAAAATCGGTTGTTTCTTGTTTGCCGAGTGTAAAATCAAAAACACTCGGTAAATACCTGTTCTGCAGAGTGAAAAAAAAACACTCGGCAAACATGCAGGTTTGCCGAGTGCAAAATTAAAAACACTCGGCAAATACTTTATTTGACGAGTGAAAAAAAACACTTGACAGGTTTGCCGAGTGCAAAATTAAAAACACTCGACAAATACTTTGTTTGACGAGTGAGAAAAAAAACACTCGGCAAACAAAAAAAAAGTTTGCCGAGTGCTTTTATTTTACCGAGTGTTTTTCACGTAGCTCTCGACAAAAAGTTATTTACCGAGTGGCTGAAGGACACTCGACAAACCACCAAGCACTCCGGCGAACATCCGGTTTCTGCGGTGAATGGCTCGCGAAGCGTGGAGAGTTAACGTACACGTGGTAAGATGCAGTGGTTACGAAGTTTCATTGGCTGCCCGGCCCGCTCATGACCTGCACTGTTCAGCACGAAGAAGTTGCTGGTGAGTTACTTGTCGGAGAACGACTTGTTTACAAGTGCCGTGCACCACCTACACCAGCGTTTATCCGAAAACGGCAGCACCTTTTCACGATCAGACGATTGTAGCGCACTATAGATCGATCCCAAGCAATCCCTAGCTAGCTAGTGCGACGCTGCCAACAAAGATTCCCTAGCTTCTACTCAGTTCAAGGCGCAGTGCTTGTGTGATTAGTTCTTTGCATGTGATCCTGCAGTGCATGAGGTACTCCCTCTGTCTCTCAATATAAATGATCTCTCAATATAAGGGATTAAAGAGATTTCTGTTTGTCTTAAAATATAAAGGATTAAAGAAATAAGACAAAGTTTTTTAATTAATTTGACAGGTGGAGAACGGGTGGGTAGAGATAAAATGAGGGATAGAAATGTCTTTTCTTTCTCTAGTTATTTTAAAGGTGAAAGAGTAGAATCTCTTATATTAAAAGACAGAGAGAGTATCAACAATTTTAAATTGATGGAGTATAAATAAAAACAGTAATGTGTTCTGCTTCAAGGATCGACCATTCTTTGTAACCTGCACAGTTTAGCTTTTTCTCGGTCTAAAAATATTGGATTTTTTTATTTTATAGAAGTTATTTTTTTGGTGAGATGGAGGGATGTACTATGGAGTATATGCCATTGTTATTAGCATGGTAGGCGAAGATTTGCATGATCGCACATCACCACTGTGTGTGGCATGCCTGCCTCCAGCTATGCTGCTTTTGGAGCAGCCTCTGGAACCTTAACCAAAATCATGAGAAGGCTAGGGCTATTACATAGACATTGGTGCTAATTGTTCTGGGCTAATTGTAGCTAGGTCTGCAAAATAGATGTCATTTTGATTTGCCAATATTTTTTTTCTTTTTTAATATATCTTTATGTCCATTCTTCTCCTCATTATGCCTGATATATTTCACTTATCCTTAGTACTTGTGTCAAGAGTTCTAACGATCTTGAGAACGTAAAGTTTTCACATTCACACAAGTGGAAAAATAATAGAAATAGCTAGAGAATCAATTATTAGCGGCGCTTGGCTTGTCATGCATTCACCCATTTCTTTAACATCTGCAACTTGATTTGATTTTGATTTCATTGTTATTGTCATAGGCCCATCTCTTCACCTGAAGATGGCAACATATGAATATTTATTTGGGGGTGAAAGAGGTCTACGTGTGTTCATGTCGCTGCTAGCTAATACACCCTCATGTTTTCTTGTCTCAGATCCCGGCTACCATTGGCGTCACTAACTGAGAACATATCGAGGCTTCTGGTGGTTGCCTTTCCGTTTTAACACCTACTCTATTCATTCCGAAATTATTGTTAAGGGTTAGTTTAAATTTGAATTAATTGGCAATAAAACTTTTAGAATGGAGGGATTGGAGGCTAAGACCTTTATCAAGGGGCTTTTCCTTTTTGACTTTTCTGTGAAATAAAAAATGGCACAAAAAAGCATTGGAAGTAAACATTGCTTATCGAGTTCGACTGCAGTAAATCACGTTATCATCATCCAGTCCATACAGTAAGTCGAAGGTAGACAAATAAAAGCTCCTCTCTTATTTTGTCACACTGTGAAATCACATATTTCTTTGCGTACATCATATTATTCAAATCAGACAGAAGTACATGAAGCACAATCAGTTGACCTCTTTCCGTGGACGCCAGATGACCACAGAAAAGGTACTCCAATGCGTACACATGAATTGTGAACCGGCAAATAAAAACAAAAAATAATCAGGACATGAAATCTTGACAATAAACAATTCCATATAGCCGCAGACATTGAAGAGAACAGAGTGAAGTCAGTCACGGCGTGTCTTTTCCCACCGAGGCTGTGTGGGCAATTAGTTAGGCCCCGTTAATCAACGGTTTCTTCATCTCCCAGGCAGTCAGGCGAGACACTTTGATGTCCGTCTCACCGTTGTTAAAAACGTAAAGATGAGCGTCTTTTCCAATAGCTTTGGACGGGTAGACGCGCGACAGGATGCAAGTCCTGCCTTCGGCGCCGAAGCTCTCCACCACGGATCGATCAATCTGCATCACGAATAGAACAGCATGAGAAATGCAAATTTGGGAGTGAATACGAGTCAAAGTGATGTTGCATAGTGAGAACGCTTACCAAGCTTCTGAGCGAGATCTTCCCGCTCGAAATGTCAGTGTCGACGAAACCAGCGAATGTCGGCTTGTACAGATCCGGGCTAAGAGATGACCTGCTTGCCACAAGACCATGAAAGAACATTTTTCAGTTAGCTAACTACTAATATTAGTTTTGAGAAGATAAATGACGGGGAGAGTCATATTTGTCCATACTTTGTGGGGTCACTGCACATGAGCACCTTGGGCTTGCCGTATCCATCCTTGAACACTCTGAAGAAGACGGCGGTCTTCTCCTGCAGGTCGGCAGACGCCAGCACCCACAGACCGAAGGGTCCCACCTCGCCCTTCACGTCGGCGCCCTTGATGCCGCACAGCTTCTGCGCGTCGTTGGCGTACGCCGGGTCGAACGGCTCCGCCTTCGCCAAGCTCGATACCTCGAAGGTCACCTCGACGTCAGCCTGCAGTCAGATATATTTAGGTTTCGATCGTTCGTTTTTTCTTTTTCATTCCAGCGAAAAAGAAAGAAGGTAAAACATGGATTCTGAAATGTAGCACTTGCATGCGACGTCACCACTACACGTCCACACGTGTTTATAAACGAAAAGTAAACGGGAAGCTTCTTTTCCGGCCAAAGTCCGGCGTCCACGGACGTCGATACGTGGCAGATCGATGACTTTTAGGCATGACGGGCGACAGGACATCGGATGTGTTCAAACTCGAGGCCAGAAGCGCGCGCGCGGCTGTGGTGCAAATCGGAGGTAGGAGTACCGATCGAGTACGACGGGAGCTGGGAAAGAAAGTGATCAAGCGGCCGGCCACGGCGATGGGGACGTGCCGACGGCGAGCGGGCTGGAATCCTAGAGACAGACAGGCTGGGGTAACGGGCAAGCAAGTGGCAGAGCGAGACAACCGGCGAATGGCCATGTTCTGTGAGGATGGGCGCCAACATGCCATGGATCGATGGACCACGCGATCTTGGCTGGACTGTCGAGATACTGCATGTGATGGTGGATTGGTGGGTGCCCTTGATTTTGATTGCAACAGTTGATGCAAACATAAACTTCACGCCAAGCTCGGCCTTTTCGGATCTGCTATATATCAGAGTTACGTGTAGTAGTAGATAAGTTACGTGTAGCACCAACCTGGTAAGCTCCAAGCCCTGCGACCTCAAAATGCTGGCCGGGCTTGACGACCTTGCCGCTCACACTGACCAGCTTCCCCCTGAGCTTCTCGATCTCCTCCACCGGCCACTGCAGGAGCTGCTTCCCGCTGGGGTCGAGCCAGACCTTCCGTGGAATGGCCTGTCGATCACATGCACCAGTCAACGTTCAGAGCTTAGAAAATTCCGACGATCTCCAGACGCGCACGCATCAGTCAGCCTCGGGTGGCGCGCGTGCGTGCGGTTGACGGATCGATCATTGGATTACTCATCATGGAGTGAGCGGCCGCAACCGCTCACGTTCGTACTAGTACATACCTGGATGCCGGCCCAGCCCTTGGCGCGGTCGTCGGTGACGCTGTCGGACTCGTTGGCCCATCCCCACAACACGCGCCGCCGCTTCACCGGGTCGTAGAACGTCTTGGACGCGTAGAAGTTGCCGTAGTCGTACCGGAGCTGGTGCTGGACGTCGCCGTTGGGGTCGTCAGGCACGTACCGGTCCGTCCGCTTGTCGTACTTGCCGACGGTGTAGTAGTCGTACCGGGTGCGGTCGAGGCTGTTCTTGAGCACGTACTTGGCGCCTGCGGCGGAGGTGTCGAGCCCGTTCTGCTGCCCCGTGCCGGCCACCGGGTAGAAGTCCGGGCACTCCCACATCCCCGTCAGCGCCGAGTGCAGCGGGTGCTTGGCGCGGACCCACCGCTTGAAGTCCCGGCTCCGGTACACGAACGCCAGGCCGCGGTCGTTCCGCACGCCGCCGACGAGCATCCGCCAGTGCCCGTCCGCGTACCACGCGGTGGTCGGGTCGCGGAACTGCGTCGCGTTGACGCCGGCGTCCGGCACGGCGATCGGGTTGTAGGCCGCCGGCTTCACCCACTCGCGGAGCAGTGGGTCCGACTTGTTCTTGGGGAACGCGATGTTCTGCACCTGGTAGTTGATGTCAGGGCGGCTTATCCCCGTGTACGTGATCGCCGGCGTGCCGTCGTGGAGGATGGTCGCCGAGCCGGACCAGCAGCCGTACTGGTCGGACGGGATGCTGGGTTCGATGGCCGTCTCGAGGGGGATCCAGTTCACAAGGTCGCGAGAAACCGAGTGCGCCCATACGATGTTGCCCCACACCGCGCCTTTGGGGTTGTACTGGTAGAAGAGGTGGTACCATCCCTTGTAGTACATCGGAGCTGCATCAGTTTCCAAATTCCCAACACGTCAAGTCCAAGCTTTGGTATATATATTCTACCTTCATTTATTTCCATCAAAGAAACATGCTTATTACTCTTCTATCGTTCGTTTTCTCTCTTTTTCTTAGAACAGGAACTTTAAATCGTGATGCAGAAGTGTACACATCTTCCAAAGAAGAAAAACTAGAAAAGCACGGAGACTCCAACAATTAGCACATGTGTCCAATTGTTTCCAAGTCAAATTCCTGCCTGTTGTACTGGAGTATTTGCACGCTCGCACATTATGTTGCTTCTATCAGTTGCATTCTTGTGAGTCTTAAGCCACCGAATATGTTGATTCTTATGTACCAAACCGAACCATAAAGTATTTCAACCTAACAAGATGGAGCCACAGGAATTGTGGTGCCCAGAGGAAAAGTACATGCATATCCATGCACGGCTGACTCATATGAAGTAGTCTAGATATCAGGGCATGCACCATTTGAATTGTGGCCTCTTCTCCTACCTTACTATTTTTTATGAAAAATGCTAGTATATCATATCTGGCCGTGCATGACATCGAGTGGATCTAGCAGGAAACTTCAGAAGACAGAGACAAGAACAGGAAATGTGCTGGAAATGTCGTACCGTTTGGATCTGGCGCCGTTGAATTCCGCCGTCCCAGCAATCAGAACCGGCCACAGGAGCAGATGAGAAAAATCAGAGTTAGGACCAAATGTTTACAGGAACCAAGAAAAAAATATACGTTCGTACGTATTAAACATCGAGCATGTGTATTATACTACTAGTTCTATTGAACAACCAGGAGGATCGGTGAGCTGTGATTAGTCTTCGCCATTGTCGTCTACTAACAAAACTTTGAAATCCTGCGGCTAGCTTGACTTCTTTGATGGATGACAAGGACACAACTGCAGAGCTTGCCAACAACCCAGGGAAGAAAATTGTATTTTGATTCTCATACCAAGCTGTATTTGGTTGCTGTCGGATGAGTTAAGTTATACGGCGTATAATATTCAGCCTGATCAATCTCCTCTGTTTGTAATTACTGATCCCCATGAGGAGAAACACGCATAACTCAAATTGGCATTGCCTGTCTATCCTCGGACATGAATGAAGCCGTCGTATGCAGATTAGTAGCTTGAAGAGGGAAGAAGAAGACACAGAGAGCAGAGGAGAGCTGAAGCAAGAGATCATGACGGTTCAGAGAAGTATAACTAGCATACGTACCGTTGATCCAGTTCCTGGGTGGCTGGAAATGGTACCCGGTCCTAAGCAACGGGCTGACAATGGAGGCCGGCACGGACGGCGGCGCCGGGTCGTCCTCGAGGCTCCGGTGGATGACGTGCGACGCGCCCGCGAGCTGCAGCGCGAGTAGGAGCACCGCCCAGGGCGCGAGGACTCGCAGCGGGGTCCCCATCGCGCCTTGAGGGTAAGAAGGGATGGGCTTGGATGAGAAGACCCGGAGCAGCGGCGCGTGGGTTTATATAGAGAGCTGAGGCGTGCTTCCGTGTTGCACTTTTTCAATATCATTAAAATATGATTTTAGAAGCCAGTGTCACTTTTATCAATCCTATAAGTTTTAAAACTAAGAGATTTTTTAAATCTGAACAATTATTCAACTATTTTATTATAATTTTCAAAGCTGATTGTGACTGCCATGCTTTTTCGAAGCTGCTAGTCTTGCCTTCGTGTTGCTCGGGATGTATCAATTTGAATCCACAATTGGAAACCAAATCTAAAAAAAAAAAATACAATTCGAAGCGTTATATATCAGAAAACATGAAACAAAGCCCGAGATAGATAAAATGGCAGCGGAGATTGGACATATCATTCATACTCCTCGGCCATTGACACAAGCGTTTTGCTCTGGCTGAAGATTCCGAGGCACCGCGCAATCGTTTAAACAACGTGATCCCGGACCACCGTCACGTGCCGTACAGATCCGATCCAGGATCATCAGCGCTGACCATACGCCGATCGGTTCTCTGAGCCACTTTTGATTGGGCGCGGGACAGATGACTAAGATCCGGCCAGCCAGTTCCCGGAATATCGCCTCGCCAGCAGCCCGTGTTGGAACTTCTTATCTGTGACGTGACTACGAGCAGGTCAGGAGAGGTGAGCGATTAGCCGGTTCGGTCGGCACTGAGGAAAAAGACCCCACCATTCTTCTTCTTTGTCAGTGAAGTCCGCGTTCGAGCGGCGATGGTCGGAGAAGAGGAGAGGGCCTTCGGTCGAGCTCGAAGTCGAGAGTGTGGCGGCGGTGATGGGGAATCCCGTCGCTGGCAGCGCGTCCTTAGAGATCGAACTTAGGGTTTATCGGTGGGATTGTGACGACGCGGCGAATCTCGTCGGCTGTGCCGCTCCGGCCCCCCACTTCTCTTTATATAGCACTGTGCGATGGGGGCCCACCAACCATAGATTGGCTGGGCGCCCCCGATCAGAGCGCGAGGTCAAAGCCAATTGACCGTTGGGCCAACTAACATATGATCAATTTTCTAACATTCTCCCCTTTGATCTCAACTTATACTTTGACTTTAATTACTTTTGACTTTACTCATTGCATCACATATCAGTGCATAGAACATGTCTCATCGTCACGATCAATCGCCGATAGATTCAACAGTTATAATACACCTTTCTGTTTCAAAATAGTCACTTATCTTTGTACCATCTTTTGTTCAGAAATCATAGGCTTTCCCTTAAACCCATGCCGGCTACATGTTCTGTGAACACGTTAGGTGGTAAGCTTTTTGTAAGCGGATCCGCTAACATCTTTGCGGTACTTATATGCTCAACACTTATGACATGATCCCGAACTTTATCTTTCACAACATAGTACTTTATATCAATGTGTTTGGCAGCACCACTTGACTTATTTTTGTGGGCATACGTTACTGCTGTTTCATTATCGCAGTACAACTTAAATGGTCTATTGATGTCGTCAACCACTTTTAAACCGGGTATGAACTTCTTAAGCCAGTTCATCTGCCCCGTAGCCTCATAACATGCTATAAACTCGGCATACATTGTGTACGATGTAGTGACGGTTTGCTTTGAGCTTTTTCACGATATATCTCCTCCAGCGAAAGTAAACACATATCCGGATGTAGACTTTCTATCATCTTCCGCATAATCAAAATCTGTGTACCCACTATATGTAGTGAATCTGATCTTCTGTTTGTCATCATGAGACCTTTTGTTTCTTGTAAATAACGCAAGACTTTCTTTACCAATTTCTAATGTTTTATTTCAGGATTGCTCTGAAATCTGTCAAGTAACCCGGTAACAAATGTCACGTTAGGACGTGTACACACTTGAGCATACTGTAAGCTTTCGACAGCTGAAGAATATAGAACCGATTTCATTTGATCGAGCTCGTACTGGTTTCTGAGGCATTGAAGACCCCCATATCTGTCGCCCTTTACTATAGGTGCAGGTAAAGGACTATATTTATGCATACCAAATTTCTTTAAGACTTTTTCTATGTATGCCTTTTGTGACAGTCTCAATACCCTTTTGTTTATATCTCGATGAATTTCTATCTCTAGAACGAACGAAGCTTCACTAAGATCTTTCATATCAAAGTTTGAGGACAAAAACTTCTTTATTTCCAATAGCAGACTGACATCATTACTAGCTAGTAAGATATCATCCACATACAGGATTATGAAGATAAACTTTTCATTCTTGAACTTTGCATAAATACAATTGTCCTCTATATTCTCTTTAAACTCAAATTTCTTTATCGTACTATCAAACTTCAAGTATCACTGTCTTGAAGCTTGCTTTAACCTATAGATCGATTTCTTTAGGCGGCATCCTATTTGTTCATTTCTTTCCACGACAAAACCTTTCGGTTGTGCCATATAAACATTTTGCTTCAAATCCCCATTGAGGAATGATGTCTTTGCATCCATCTGATGTAACTCTAAATCATAATAAGCCACTAGTGCCATTATGATTTTGAAGAAATCTTTACATAAGACCGGAGAAATGGTCTCATTATAATCAATCTCTTCTCTTTGCGTAAAGCTTTTTGCCACGAGTCGTGCTTTATATCTTTCTACATTCCCTTGGGAGTCGAGTTTTGTCTTATAGACCCATTTGCAGCATACTGTTTTCGCTACTTTAGGAATTACTTCTAAGTCTCAAACTTTATTAGCCTTTATAGACTTCATTTCTTCTTTCATGGCTTCAAGCCATTTTGAAGAGTTTTTCACTTCTCATGGCTTCTTCAAATGAGGTGAGATTATTCTTCATTTGAAATTTATCTGTTTGATAAATTTCATAGTCATCAGAAATAGCTGATCTTCTTACTCTTTGAAACCTCTTCGGGCCTCTTCATTTTGTACATTTTTTGTTTGAGGCTGTTCTTGGTCCTCCTCACCTGTGGCAATAGGTTCTCTAGGATCCGGAAGAACAGGTGCCTCATTCATATTCATTGTTGTCACAGGAGGAACAATAACAGGTGCTTGCACCACAGTATCTTGCACTGTCGGTACAGCGACAGCAGGTAATGTAAAGAATGGCTCTTGAATCATCGGAGTGGGCGCATACGCCCGCTTCTCTTCAATGTCAATCTCTGAAACTACCATGCTCCCCCTCATCATCTCGTACTATAAGAAGATAGCGTGTCTCGTTTATACAAACTTTGTATATCTGTCTGGATAGTAGAAACGAAAACCTTTTGACTTTTTAGGATAGGCAATAAAATGGCAGCTTACTGTTTTGGGATCAAACTTTCCAAGGTTTAAGTTAAATACTTTAGCCTCAACAGGGCTCCCCCACACACGTAAGTGGTTTAATGAGGGAACTCTTCCTGTGCACAAGTCGTACGATGTTTTGGGCACTGACTTACTTGGTACTCTATTGAGAATATAAATGGCAGTTTTTAACGTCTCCATCCACAAACGCAATGGCAGTGTAGAATAGCTCATCATGGTTCGCACCATATCCATCAGGGTACGGTTACGTCTTTCAGCTACTCTATTTTGCTGAGGTTCGTTCGGTGTAGAATACTGGGCTAATATGCCATTCTCCTGTAAGAACCTTGCAAAAGGTTCAGGAACTTGTCCATATGAGGTATGTCGACCGTAGTACTCCCCCCGCCTCCGCGGTCGAATCGGACTATCTTAATCTTTAAGTTGTGTTGGTTTTCAACTTCAGCCTTAAATATCTTAAATTTATCCAAAGCTTCATTTCTTTCTTTGATTGGATAAATATAGTCACATCGAGAGTAATCATCCGTGAATGTTATGAACGAGTCATAACCATCCACATTTTTCACAGGAAAAGGACCACAAATATCTGTGTGAATAATTTGTATAACTACTGTGCTTTTTTGCATCTTTCTTAATTTTCTTTACATATTTTTTTTATGCATTCTCTGCATTGTTCTAAGTCTCTAGTGGAGGAAGAATATCATTCTTAACTAGTCTTTCTATTCTCTCTCGAAATATGTCCTAAACGACAGTGCCATAATTTCGACGACGCAACTAGAGTTCTTTTTCGTTTTATGTTTACATTGATAGACGAGGATTCATTTACTTTCTCGTACGCAACATTCCCATTATCGCATACGATATTCACATCATCACGCAGTGATAACAAATAAAGCTCATTTTATAATATGGCAAGGTCAACACATTCTTTATTAATCATTATTTCACATTTACCATTTCCAAAATGACAATCATAATCATCATTGTCCAAACATGACACACTAATCAAATTCATCTGTAAAGAGGGTACATAAAGAACATCTCTAAGTATAAGAGTGAAGCCATCAGCTAGCTCTAATAAAAGATCACCAACGGCTTCAACTTTTGCTTAAACTCCATTTGCAACTTTAACGCATTTTTCTTTTCTTTGCGTAGTCCTCGTCGAACGGAATCTCTGCAAAGAATTAGCAACATGAACAGTTGCTCCAGAGTCAATCCAGCAAGTGAATTTTGAATATTGCACATATAAGGATTCATTTATGAAAGTAATAATGTTCTCACTTTTCTTTGCCATGATCATCTTTAAGTAATCAGGATAGTTCTTCTTGTAATGTCATGTCTTCTTGCAGTGAAGATACTGATCTTTCTTCACTGCAAACTTGTTCTTTTGAGGCTGATGCACCATAGGAAATTTTTCTTTGTACTTTTTCTTATTTTTCTTCACATAGTTGATAGAACTACCATGTGAGGACCTTATTCTTTTCTCTTCTTACATACACATAGCAATGCACTTTTCCAAGTCTCATCTCGGGTTGCATGTTGTAGTTGAAAACGAAGGTGTCAAAACTCTTTTGGCAAAGAAGCAAAAATCAGATGAATATAGAGCTCATCTTTGAGACCCAGATCCATTGGTTTGACCTTGGATGTCATGTTGCTCATCCTTAGTATGTGCTCTCTTATGCCATTGCCACCTACAGAGTACCTTTCTGTCACAAGCTGCTTTATCAGCTGTGTTGCATATGTCTTTGAAGAACCAGTAAACTGATTCTTTATTTTGTCGAGGTACTCTGTGACAGTGTCACACTCTGAGATTGAGCCTATAATGGCAGGCTCAATGGTGTTCTTTATCACAGACATACATTTTTTGTTGACTGTGATCCATTTTCTATACTCAAGGTCATAGAATATCTTTAAATGAGCATAGTCTCTCTGTCTAGTCTGCAAAGCAGCATCAGCTTTATTTTCTTTTCTCACTGGCTCCTCAGGCTCAGTGGGACATGCTGTGGTTAGGACTCAGTCCATTTTAGCCGTCTATCTTTTTCTTTCACTCTCCATAGTTGTCACCTTTGAGAGTGAGGATCTCTTTGATACAACTCATCAAGTTGTATCCGCCTGAAAATAATAATTCAAGTAAAGTGAGAACATAACAACAAAATCATGTCTTAGTTCCAACGTTGATCAAAATTAAGACATACAATTTATCTATACATTAAATCTACATCACCGTTGGTCAGAAATAAAAATAATGCATAAAATTATCAAATAAATTTTAATACTGTTATTATCAACGTTGATCAGAAAAATAACAATATCATAATTTTTTCTGAAATTATATCTTTTTTTCAAAATTAAATTCTCCCGTTGATTCAAATTTAATAATGAAATTAAACAAATTTAAATACACAGCGGAAAATAAAATTTTCTCTATTTTTCAGAAGCAATTATTGTACTTTTTTGTCAAAATTTGCTAATTTTTTGCCTAATTATTTCTTGCAAAAATTAGCAAAATAATTAATTAAATTACTTCTAAAAAAGAAAAAGAAAAAATAAAAACAGAAAATCCTTTGAATTTGGGCCCATTGTGAACAGTAGCGCGGGGGCCCAGCAGTACTTTCGGCCTAGCTCAGCACGGCGTGAAAAACCGGCCGAGGCAACCTAGGCCTGGGCCGCGAATTCAGTCGCCCACCTGGGCCGAATCCAACCCACCTCGGCGCCAATCGCTCCCGACCGTTGGATCGAAGATCGACGGTGCCGCGGATTACTCGGAGTATAAAAACCGCAGCCGCGCGGCCGGCTCTCGAAAACCCTAGCCATTCGCTCCCTCGCGCCTTCTCTCTCGCGAGGTCAAGGTAAGCCTCCTCCTCTCTCTTCCCCTCTCCCTTCCCCTCCCCCAGTGCCGTTCCCCTTTAGGGTTAGGGTTAGGGTTCCGGGGTTGGATCTGTTTTCTTTTGGGGTTGGACTTTTTTTTGGGGGTTGGTGTCTCTCGATTTGCTTGATAGAGGTGGCTCTGATACCATTGGTTGGTCTCTTTGTTCTCTGTGACGAGCCTATGAGCAGATCGAGAGGGATGAGCGACGGTGGGTCTTTACTTTGGGTACCCGGTTCGACCGGCACTGAGGAAGAAGACCCCGCCATCCTTCTCCTTTGTCAGCGAAGTCAGCGCTCGGGCGGCGATGGTCGGAGAATAGGATAGGGCCTTCGGTCGAAGTCGAGGGTGTGGCGGCGGTGATGGAGAATTTTGTCGCTGGCAGCGCACTCTCAAAGATCGAACATAGGGTTTGTCGGTGGGGTTGTGACGGCGCGGCGAATGTCGTCGTCTGTGCCGCCCCGGCCCTCACCTCTCTTTATATAACGCTGTGCGACGGAAGCTCACCAGCCACGTATTGGCTGAACGCCCCCGATCAAAGCGCGAAGTCAAAACAATTGACCGTTGAGGCCAACTAACAGGAGATCAATCTTCTAACAGCCCGGAGCCGTGTCTCGCGCGTCGTCGACGATCAGCGAGCGCATGTGACGAGACGTCGAGACGCGCCCCAGCTCCGATCCACCGGCGGTACCAGCTCCTGCTGCTTACGGTCTTCTTCACCGATCCGGCATCTGGAGCCATACCCTTGCGCTCCTCTCTCCGAGCTCTGCAGCTAGCGTTGGCCGCCTTCGACTTCCTCGTGCTCCACACGTTCTGACGATTATCAGCTTCGGCATGTCGACGTCGTCGTGTCGTGCCGCGGTGGCGTGAGTATCTCGGCCTTAGACCTCGATCGATCGCGCGCAAGGCGCGCGCGCGCGATCGCCCGTCGGGGGCAGCAAAAGATTCACGTGAGTGGCCGCGCGCCGCACCACTCGTCCACTCAACTGCCATCTTTCTCTACGATTTTTGCAGCGAGCGGTTGACCTGCGTGCCGGTGTGATCTCCTTTGAAAACTTAGACGCTATCGATCGCTTTCATCCGGTCGGTTGCAGAGCTGCGTCGTCCCTGCACTGGCATTCCGTTCGTCCCGTAGGCCTATCTAGGTCTCGTCTCCGGATCAAGTTGATCGTGCACGCTCGTCAATGAGGAGCAGCTTGCAGTACTGTGCCACGGGGACCATCACCAGTGCACGCGGACGTCGTCGGACAGCTAGCCAGGGCCAGGCTACCGACGACGACGACGGACCAAGGCTCTGCGCGTGGGCATCTTCCGCGTGCTGCACGCAGCTACAGGACGCCGTCCACTTGCCCGCCCCCGCCCGGCGCCGGCGCGGAGGTCGGCTCGCTAGCTAGCTGCGCGGATACCGAGCATGAGCACGTAGCAAAACACAGATCTGGAAACCTGGCGGAGCCGTGGACCTGGCGCGCTAACCGCGATAGTTAACACGATCAACGAGACGAGTTGGGCGATAGTTAACCTGCTGGCGGCTAACCGCGATGGTAGTTAACTCGATCGACGAGACCCGTTGACCTGCTGGCGGCTAATAACAGCGATAGTTAACTCGACGAAGCACGTTGACCTGCATGGCGGCTAAGGAAGTGCGATAACGGGCAATATAAGGTTTGGCCTGTCGGCTAACAAGGCTCTGATATTACCATTGGCATCCCGCGGGCGGTGATCTGTCGTGTTTTCGTGCATACGTGTCGGTGTAGCATCGTCACCGACCGGCCGGCCGGTACAAACTTTTTAGCAAGCGGAACCTGAGAAATGATTTTGGTCGTTCCATTCTTGGCTAGTCCAACATTCACACCGACGTTGCACGTGACGAACGTAGATCAAGTACTTTGGAAAAAGGTGCTGCATGCATGCATCGCATGTTGGCTTTAAAAAATATTAGCAGGACTGCTGGGAGGATCACGAACTCGCGCTGCAGTGCGAAAAGGCCAGAACCTTTGTAGGCAAAAAATGATGCTGTTTTCATAGGAAGCTAGAACAAGACATGAACTAAAAGACGGGCGTCCTCTTTCTCCGAAAGAGAAGTGATCTATGGAAACAAATGAAAACTTTAAGCTAAGCGGGTGACCTTTTTAACGGCTCAAAGGTCAGCATTTCTTTGGTAGTTACGAAAAACGAGGTGAATATATAGAGTACACAAACACTTTCAGGTGCTGCAATACGGGTTAATACATTTTGAGCGCGGTTGAAATTCGCACGATCAATTTGAAAACATTAAAGGTTCTCAGGTGCGGCGTGGAAGTCATCATGGCTATAGTAACCATGTGGAGATGAGTACGGAAAGTTGGTACGATTTGCAAAAAATT
This sequence comes from Zoysia japonica, assembly GCA_001602275.1. Lineage (NCBI taxonomy): Eukaryota > Viridiplantae > Streptophyta > Magnoliopsida > Poales > Poaceae > Zoysia > Zoysia japonica. The sequence goes on from BCLF01000017.1 coordinate 1,815,691, forward strand.
GTCAAGTTCACTGAAGAATCATAAAACTCCCTGTTGGTACATTTTGACAAGCTATTTGCTGCTGCAGTGCTGCACAATGGCCTCGGAAGACGATAGCTCAACCTCGGACCCAACTCTGGGCAGCCCAGGACCACCATGGATCTAGCTAGCTCGGCCCATCAGTACCCATGTTCAAGGCCTGGAAGGCCCGGCTGTGGACATGGTAGCAGACTTGCACAAGATATAGTCCAGTAAAAATTCGACATGTGCAAGAGCAAAATCAGGCGGCCATGACTGAGCTTTGCACTAAGCCGCTAATCAATGGCAAGCAATGGCAAACACTGCCGGTCTCCGGGCCGGACCCTTGTTCACGGCTCGACTTTGCTGTGGGCAGATAAATGCACACGCTTGAACCGCGGGGTCGTCCCGTCCTGATGACCCGGCTTGCGATTTTCCGGGCCTAAATCCAGGCGATGATAAGGTGATTCGTATCAGTCGCAAGGACGACGTCAAGTGGGCAGGGAGACAGGAGCGTTAAAGCCGTGCCGATCTTAACAGCGAGTCGAGTCCAGCCCATGCTTGCGTTCCGTTCCGGTGGCTGCCGCATCACGCGCAGGGGCGCGCGGCGCAACGGCTCGCGCCTGCCTGCGCCTCCCGATCACCGGTCGCCACCGCCCTCTTTCAAGGCGCGCCACGAGTCCCTCCCGGCTCACATCACATCATCACATGCCCCGCCTCGCCCCACCGCCCCTCCTATAATTCGGGACGCCAGCGGAACAACGGCGCGCACCACGTACCAAGACGAGGGCGACTTCGCCTCGCCACGCGTGCCGTGCATGGCCGCGACGGCATGCGCCTACGCGTCCCAGGGGGGCCGGCCGCCGTCGCTGATGCCAGCGACGACGCCGGCACGGTCCTCTCCCCAGCTGGTAGTAGTACTACCGGAGCCGCCGTTCGACGCCGAGCCAGCGTCACCGGTGGTACCTCCTACGCTTCCACCGCCGCAACGGTCCTTCAAGGCGCCGGCGTCGTCCCTCTTCTCGCATCACCCCGGTCTCTGCACCGAGGGCCTCGGCTCCGAGAGCTCCGGCGACGTGGATCTCGACGGTGTCATCAGTGACGTCGACAACGGCCACGACGAGCAGGTACTGCCGTGCAAGAGTCAGCAATGTGACACTGACGATGAGCAAGTGAAGACGGCCAGGCGCGGCAGGAGGGTGTTCCCGCCGCCGATCTCGGTGATCGGGGCCGGCGGGAAGCCGTGGCTCTACCTCCGGCCGCACCGAGCAGACGGCCGCCTGGTGCTGCGTGAGGTGAGGATACCGTCCCAGGAGCTCCTCCAGGCGCACAGGGAGGACGGCCGGTTCAAGCTCCACTTCGCCCCCTCCCCAACCGGAGAAGGAAGTTGCTGAATGCCAATAGCAGGAACGAGCGGATGCAACGATGAAAGGGCAAGGCCAAGAAGACAAAGAATAGGGTTTAGTTCATTCCCCTGAAACCAGCACTCGCCATAAAGCCCCATAAGCTAGTGTGTTTCTTCTCCATTGCAGAGAGATGTAAACACAGCGGAAATTTAGTAATTTTGCATCGACAATCAAATCCATTTTCAATTTTAAAAAAAAACCAATCCGTATGTGCAGCTTTTCATACCTCTGGTGTGCGGTTCAATGAATTATGCGGCAGGAATCAACAAAAGAATCATGGCGGATGGCGCTGTCCAGAAAAGGTGCAATGGATAGAAACAAAACTTCAGGCCTGAAACAGGCACCCGCTATGCAACTGTGTACCACAGAGCACTTTAGAGGACACATTACAGGCTAACAGGCTAGAGTTCACAAGATTCCCGAGCTTTGACAATAGAAAAAGTAGAATAGTTCACATGTCGAAGTTGGTTGATAGTTATCGGTTAAAGCTGTCATAATGGTATTTGAAAGAAAATGTAATGTACTACTAATAATGACAATAAAAGGACTAACAAAAAACCAAATCAAATTTATTGAATTAATCCCTCAATATATCGTTTGCCATATCATTACATGACAATTAGTCTACCATGTGGAATATGACAATTGTGCCACGTTGCAGCAAAACGCTAGCAGAGAAAATATAGGGCGCAGGAGGATCTACCAATTCAATGAAGTGGCAGCATTCATGGATGATGGATCCAGTGTCATCCAAATCCAGATATGATCATGCCCTCCTGAAAGATAGCTAACCCCACAAGAAAATGAGCTTATGATCATTTCTCACCGTCCAATGTCAGCAGCACTTTATATAGATCAGGACGCCTGTCTCTGAATATCCCCCAACCATGCCTGATTGACTTGATCTCGTCCAAGTCAAACTCTGCTACAAGCACATCCTCATCTTTGTCGTTTGCAAGCTTCATGATTTCACCAGTTGGTCCTGCAGACAAGTATGTTTTCAAAGTCTTATTCTTCTATCTATTGATATAAGAGAGATACAGAAGCTGGATTACCTGCAATGAACGAATTCCCATAGAAGGTTATCGTGCTCGGGCCATGTTCAGTCTCGACAGTTTCCGTGCCTATCCGGTTAGAAGCAACAAGAGGGACCTGAGATAATCCAAGATGAATCAAGAATCAATAAGAAACAACTTAACATGTAACACTTAGAAAGAGAGAAGGACAACGCCTCAATCATTTCTCAATGTAGCTGAAGGTTTTCATTACGAAATGTACAAAAACAAAAGCAATACCAAGTTAGCACCAGCATGGCCTTGCATGACACGCTTCCAGTGTTCACGGGAATCTAAATTATTGTCCTGGGGTTCAGATCCAATTGCAGTGGGGTAGAATAGTATTTCGGCTCCCTGAAGCACCATAGCCCTTGCACATTCTGGGAACCACTGATCCCAACAAATCCCTAACAGGTCATGTACATTAAATTAATTATTAGTAGTGCTAAGCTAAATAAAACGATGCTACTTATAGCAGAAATGTAAATGACTTACCAACACCAATTGTAGCATATTTAGTTTTGAAAGCCTGCATCAATGCCAGCAATTACACTGAGTGAGTTTTTGCGGTTAACAAGGACAACTATTGCTACATATCTACACCATGTTTACCTTAAAGCCAGTGTCACCTGGGTTAAAGTAGAACTTCTCTTGATATCCTGATAAACAGATGTAGCTTCAAAAGATGAGACACTCCATAAATAGCGAATCGGCAAAATACTGTCGATATTTAATACCTGGTCCATCTGGAATGTGTGATTTGCGGTACAGACCAAGATCAGTGCCGTCAGCATCAATAACGGCCACAGAATTGTAATGGGCATTGTTTGCTTCTTCAAAAAAGCTGACAGGTATTACAACATCCAACTCCTTTGCAAGCTTTTGCATCCTACAGGCCATGAGGGAAAGACACATACAAATATAACAAGATAATGGTTCAGAAAATAATGAGGAAACAGGAATGCGTTGGTAGTTGACTGCTGGCAGGAACAAGCAAATTTACCTCATAATAGTTGTGTTGCCATGATAAGGCTTGGCGCGCTTGAAAAAGTCCAGCCTTTGAGCTTGACAGAAATAGTGCCCCTCAAATAATTCCTACAGCACGTACATATTTATGTAATGCGATCATCTAACATCCGGTACTATAAAGCCAAGTATATCCTATGCTCTATGCTTCAAGTTTTGAAAGAGACAGAGGAAGCTCACACGTTCATGATTCATCACTAACCTGAACGAGTACGATATTTGCACCTTTCTTATAAGCTTCCCTAATCAACCTGCAAAACAATCAATCAGTCCCTATGGTTGCTGGTTTTTCCAAGCAACAAAAAACTGGGAGCCTGAGTGTAGCTAAACTGCAGCGTAGCTTTATTCTGGTCATTTATACTCCTAGCTCAAATCATATAAGTGTTAATTTCTTAGCATGTCAGCACTTACTTTTATGTCTTGTACAGGCCAAAGAGTGAGAACAAACAGGAAGTCAGAACCACTTGCGACATGATTATCCGAACTAAGACAATTAGTTGAATCACACACTATAGGAGCACGCACTAAAGCCAAATTAGGCACCAACCATCACAAATCATAGAGGCAGAACAAGCGCAGATATCTACTGGTCCGGTTTCCGTGGAGGCTGGAGCAGACTGCCAGAATGGGGGGCGGGGAGAGGCCAGTAGCCAGGGATGGATACCTCTCGGCGGTGGCGACGTTTTCCGACTCGACGTCGGTGCAGGCGAACTGCACAGCGGCGACCGCCACCTTCCTCCCCGCGCCGCCGGCCGCAGACATCGCGCGCGTTCCCCACTCCACCTACTCCCTCCCTCCCGACTCTGCTTGTTGGACTTGGACTGCCGCCGCCGATCAGTTGGAGAAAGCGAAACGAATTTTATCGAGAGAGAAAACAGCCGGCTCGGGACCCAAAGGTAGTGATGGGCTGGTTGAGCCGGTTTCGTGGACCTGGCGCGACGCGACACCGGGCACCGCCGATCCGTGGGTCTCATAATTTCGCGGCCTCGAGGCTGCTCAACTGTGTTTTCCAGATAGGACCCTGAGCTGTTGTACTTACACAGTGCCCAAAGCCCAGGTGAGAAGGATCAGAGCAAAGGATCTAGTAGTCCCGTCGTTGTTTTCACCCTATTACCCGAAACAGCATGTTCTTTACCTGATCGAGTCGAGTTGGGGAAAAAGATCGGGTCGTGGTCATCCTTATTCTCAGTCGCGTGAGACTAGCACGCTCGGAGCATCCACCATTTGATGAAATATACTCTTTCTATTTTTAAATTATTATCATCGTTGTTTTTTAATTTTAATTTTGACTTATTCGTTTTATTCAAAAAAATTTAATGAATATTATATTTTTTATAATTTACTTTATTATTTAAAATATTTTAATCACATTTTATAGTTTATACATTTGAATTGATTTTTTAAAATAAAACAAATGGTTAAAATTGATGTTAAAAATTAATAGCGATAACAATTTATAAAAAAACATAACAGACAGGTACGTGTCAACGCGGCGGCGTTCTTGGCAGCAAGAAGACTAATCCTGCGGAGCCATAAGAGAGTGGATGGAGGGCGCCCCATGCTTGGCGCCACACCAAGTCCTCCCGGCGGCTGGGTGGCCGTTGCATGAAAGCTTCTCTTTTGCTTTTGAGTTTTGACACGGCTCTATGTCGGGCTCCTTTCAAGTCTTCACGGAAGAAATCCTCTCTCACTATAATACTCTATAACGAGATGGAATTATCGTAATGTCAGTACACCAATTGCGAGTTGCATAACAGGATGACTGATACGGCTGATTACGTTTCTTAAACTATTTTAAAATAAAAGCTAATGGTCGAACAAGCAAGGGTCCATAGCTCAGTGGTAGAGCAATCGACTGCAGATCGATAGGTCTCCGGTTCGAACCCGGATGGGCCCTGTATATCTGCTTTGCTTATTTTTTTTTTGTGCAGGGATAAGACATCACGTACGGAGTATTATCTTATACAACCTTAATGGAAGCAAATTAATGACTTATTAAGGTTTTTCTTCTCATATTTCAAGTTAACAGCGCAGGGGACACGGGTTACCTCGTCAAGGATGTTCCAAATCACCTTCTCGGTGCATGGAGGTTCAGTCAGGGGTCCAACATATCTGAAACTTCTATCAGCACCCAGCCTCAGTTCTGTCATATCCACCGCTCCAACAGGGAGAGGATCGCTTTTCTCAGCCCTGCAACACTACGCATATAATTCAGCCCATTTACCCTTTATCTGAAAGTGAAAGGCACACCAAAAAATGAGAGGGTTGTCGGATATACATAAGAAGACTGCTCGAGCAGTAACAGGGCCCAAATTATATGAGATGTTCAGAGCTACACTAACCATAAATTCTGTTAAAAAACCAATAAGAGAACTGAGGGGCAGTGCATAGTACAAATACTATCATAGAATAGATAGATTGAAAGACGAATCTAGAAAATCATACCATTTCATTTATAGTTATGTAATATACACCTGTGATAAGTAATGTCTACATATATACAGAAGCAGCACACAGAAAGAGAAAATATGTACAATAAAGGACAGTGGAAATTTGCAAATATTCTTATATCCTAATAACTTTGTACTACTATCTATTAAGTCATCAAAAGGCTACACATGCCTCTCAACCTCCAATGCTATTTCATTGCGCCTTGTGAATGGAAGTGTGAAAGGAGGATTATACTGCATATTCAGCAAAATCAAGAGTCAGACAGCGATAACAATTCTTCTTTGTAATTTATAACTATTCAAAACTTGAAATCTCAAGTGTTCAAAAACCTGCGCAACTTCCACCACTGAATCACCTTTCACTCTAAATTCAGTATCTTTCTGGAGAGATTTACGCAATTTGGATTCCCTCTGGCGTATGTCATCGTCTGTAACTAAGCCTGTTCAAACATCAATGAGTAGGATATGGATATCACTATAGTAGCATGGTTGGTCAAGATTCTACAGTATTGGTCGAGAGAATAGTTACTCATAACCATTCCTGTCCAAAGTCAAGTGGGGAATCATATTAATTTAGAAGGAAGCAACAGTGTTAAAGTTGAGGCTTATAGTTGTGGATTTCTCTGCTGAAAATAAAATTTGAAAGTACATGGTAATAATGCGGAATTATGTGGATTTTTATTTAAATTAAGAACAAAAACAAAACTCTAGAGCATCTTTTGTAAGGTAATAAAAGTATGCCCGTGGGCCTTATTTTGATCAGAAAACAATTTAAGAATTGCTTGATTATTTTGTATCGTAAGTTCAAATTTGGAAAGGAACACTCCTATGAATCTAGATAATTTGCTGATAAATGAAGGAGGCGTATGGTTACTGGCTAAGTCAGGGAACCATGGACATGTTTTAGCTGATTCAGTTAGTATGATTTATCCACCAAAAGATCTTCAGTGGTCAAAAGAGTGAAACGATCATGGGAAATCATCCCAGGAATGAGAAAAATAATTCAAAGGTACTGATAACTACCAGCTTGTCTTGAGTTTAGATAGATGGATTCTTGTGCAATGAGAACAGAAGTCAAACACAGTCATGAAATGGTTGTGACAAACAAGTAGAATATTAAAATAATGGACCTGAAAATGCTGCCACTGCAACAATTTTGCTAGGCACCTCCTGGATGGTCACAGAGGGATCTTTTGGCACAGGCAGGTTAGAACCATACTTCGATGGCAGCACAAATGACATCTTCCATTTATTTTCACTAGCTGACTGCAGGTGGCATCATATAAATTAAAAGGAAAGGGTACAACTTCAGCACTTTATAACCTATATGTGAAAGTGTACCAAATCATAAAGAAAGATATGTCCATATAGAACCCACCTTCTTTGTTATCACAGGGGTCGTCATGTCCATCTTTTCACTGCTGGTAGTGGTGCCCCCCTTCCGGGTAATAACAGGGGTTGTCATTTCCATTTGCTCAGATGTTGTGTTCTGAAGGAAAGCATCTCAACAATAAGCATTATGTATATTGCTCAATAGTTCAGCTGATATGGGAGAAGGCAAGGGATTTCTGATCCGTGGAGGAAATGCGACAAATACCTTACCGAATAAATAAGACGCTAGCAAATTGAATGACTGAGACGATCCACTGAAATTAAATCCAGATGTCCCAGGCATAGTCGTCTCAGCGATGAAGTATGACTGAACAGGAATTCAAGGCAGAAGACAATGTTACTGAACGCAGCGGCCTCCATTTCCACGCACGCGCGCGTAATTTCTCACTGTTGGATGATACTCTTAACTGGTAACAACAATTACCTCCACTTCTCTAATCTCGTACTCTTCCTCGCGCTTCAGGACGCGAAACGGGACCGTCTCGAGATCGGGCACTGCAGATTGCGGAAGCACAAGAATCTCACTCAGATATCGTAAAGCAGTAGGGATTTTATGGGGGGCCGAGGCCACTGATACCGTATTTATACTGACCGGACATGAGGGCTTCCTCGAGGGTGCGGGGCTCGAAGCGGCGGGACGGGAAGGCGTACTTGATGGTCTCGGCGGCGAGGTCGGCGGCGCGGCGCTGAGAGGTCGCGAGCGCCTGCGAGGCCAGAGCCAGCACCAGCGACGCGCGCGCCTCCGCCCCGCTGACGCGGGCGCCCGCAGCGACGACGACCATCCGCATGGGACGGCGACCGCGGGTTCGGAGGTGGACTCGCGGCGGCCGCACGGGAGCGGAGCAGAGCAGTGCCATTCCTTTTCCGGTGTTTCGGCGCGGTGGGCCGTAGATCCGTGCAGCGTGAGCTTAGCAGAGTGCGTGGGTGAGTACGCCGAGGCTTGGATTAATTCGGCCACCTGCCATTACAATTTTAGAAAATTTAAAATATATTATTAAGATATATGTATCATATTTTTTTTATTTTTTAATTATTATTGTTATTGATTTTTAACTTTAACTTTAACCATTCGTCTTATTAAAAAAATTTACAAAATATAATATTTGTTTATTATAATTTTATTTATCATTAGAGTTATTTGAATTACAATTTAAAATTTTACATATTTAAACTAATTTTTTGAATAAAACGAATGGTCAAAGTTAAAGTTGAAAGTCAACGACGACAACAATTAAAAAACGAAGAGAGTATATTTATAAGATTTTTTTAATTGATACATTAATGATATACTTAAAATTTGCAAAATTGTAATGACAGGTTCCTGTTTGCTTCCAGCTTCAGATTTTTGCACCCCTTTGTGGGTCGTGACAAGCGTTCGGCCAACGTGGTGAACTGGTGACGCCACAAACACGGCAAACTCCGGATAAAAAACACAAGAAAAATATTTAAAAGGTCTACAGCAAAATCACGAACAGATTTGGGTGAGTGCTAATTAATCCTTAGGTTATATACGGAGTACTAATAAGCAACAAAGGAGCTAGAGCAAATTCATAAGAGGCGCGCTTGTTCAGTCAATGGGTGGTTGCAAAGTGGTGTGGAGGTGCGAATTATTCATTTATTGGACGTTCAAGTGCCCAACAAATTACTAGTCACTTCTAAGTCTTTGATGTTTATGATGAACAGTCTCCTCGAGGTAACTAGCTTCAAGCTTGATGTTAGTTATACGATTTACGCATAACTAAGTTAAAAAAAAATCAAGTCAGTGACTTCTCACTTGTAGTGCTTCAGTTAATTTTTTTTTCCTAATGTTTTCATCGAATGGTCTACAATTTTTTTGCATTGATTATATTCTCTTTTTGAGGGGCCAACAACTTTCTTATAGCATCTCCCCTACGGTTTATATATTGTGGACTTAACCAAATACTTCTACACTAGATAGTAAGGGCGGAGCCAGGTACATCATATATGGGGTGCTGGCGCATCCATGGAAAAATGAAAAATCAGTGATTTTAATCAAATTTTCAACATATTGACATCTCTACAATAAAATTCTATGCATATGCAAATCAAACGCAACTCCCTAAAATTTTCTCAGGCTCCAGCATTACTAGATACAGTGAATCAGTTGAAGTAGTATTATTCGTACTTATACTTTCAGAATTATATTCACACCACACATAACTTTGCACAGCATACGAGCGAGGAGTCAATACTCGCATTATTTTGTTTAATAGGTCGCATGATTACCTTTGAAATTCAGATGAGAGTATCTATCTTCGCATTGTTCATTTTTCCTTCATACAAGACATCTTTGTCCTCTGAAAGAAGGATAATTTCTGTACATCTTTCTGGTCTTACCATGACAGTGATATTAGTTAAGGCCATAACTACCAATAGTACTTGTTGGTTGCCTGTCATTTGTCATATGTCCTTGGTAGTACTAATAGTAACAGTCCTTTTTACACACACACACAGACAGAGAGAGAGAGAGAGACTATTACAGTATGTTAACTTTTCCATAGATCCAATACTCCAATATCCATTTGTGATTTGATGTTCACATATCTCTATGTTGATAAGAATGTAAGATCTACAGTTCTCCCTCTGAGTGTCTATGATGTACTGCACGTACTTTTTTTTTTGTTCAGAAATTTTGACATCTAAAACATTCAAATTAGCTTGCACTTGGTTGCTTTTTCAGTCTCTAGACATCAACAATTCATGAACTAAGGAGGTGCATTTCAGTGGCAACAAATTTGGTGTGCACCGGACTACCGGAGGATGCGTACTATAGCATGAGTGTGGTCACTTTACAAGTGCGTTCAAGCAACACAGTAAAGAGGTGAGAGGTTGAAAGAATCTGTTCCACAAACGGAAAGGGGATCAAACGAAAGAAGGTCAAGAGGCCACGTCGGCAAGACGTTGATGCAGAATCTTATGCTTGTATCTGGCTCAAATATGAGATCTAAATCTGCGCTCGCCTGGCAATCTGCAGATCTCTGTGATTGAGGCAGCATTGGTGCATGTTATCAAGCACATACACAAATATGAAATGAATTCTGACGAATTCATGAGCACATGCGATCATACTGCTAGTAACAGATTTTAGAGCTGATGAAATCAACAAAAAATTATCAATGGAATGAGGATCACATAAACAATAGTCTTTCTTAGCTGCATATTCATCCACACCAACGTGACAAATGGAACGAGAGAGTAAGAGCTCTTGTTTTTCACTTGCTGCTGAATGACTGACAAATATCGGTTTGAACAAGATGATGAAGCATGCCTAAATGGTGATCAACTAGTTAATTACATCCACCAGAAGCAGCCTATATATATTACTTATGGTCTTGATCGAATTCAGACCCCGAAAATGATATAGTTCAGAATCTTCAGATAGTGAGAGCACGTAACACAGTCACGCGCTTGCGATCGAATCCAAGGAGGAGGGGAAGAAGAAGAAGCAGCAGCAGCAGCAAAAACAAAGCGGCCTCAACGACGAGGGCACAATCACGAGCAGCCGTTCTGCACCCGCAGCGGGCGCACCGACGGGCCGTGCGCGGGCCGGCGCGCGGCGGCGTACTCGGCGACGAGCGCGTTGCGGGCGTTGAGCAGGCCGGCGGTGGCGGCGAGCGGGCGGTCGAAGACGGCGCAGTCGACCCAGTCCTTGAGCAGCCACTCCTGTCCCCACATGTCCGGGATGCGCACCCGCCCCGCCATCTCCGTCCGGTGCCGCTTCAGCCGCTCCCGCGAGCTCTCCTCCCCCGCCGTAGCCGGTGGCCTCCTCGCCGGCTCCATGGCGTCGAGCTCCGCGGCTCTGCTGTCCTCCTTCTTCTCTGCCACCGCCGACGGTTCAGCAGGCTTCGCCTCAGCGGCCGTTGCCGTCGCCTGGTCGTCGGACTCGGACGTCCCTGCCTCCGGCGCCCGCTCCTCCGACAGTTGCAGGTCGGCGACGGGTGGCCGCTGCGTGACGCACGGAGGCTCGGAGTCAGACGACGGCGCCATGCAGCTAACAGCTGCTGCTAGGTCGCTAGGGCGTGGTTGCCGATGATTCTCGGCGCGATACCGATCCTGTGGTGCAACTGGCCGCTGCATGATGATATAGCGAGAGAGAGAAAAAAGATCGGCGAACCGGTGGGTGGGTGGAAGGGGAGTGACAAGCGTCACCAAGAGGCAGGAGCTGGAGGAGGTGGGTGGAGCGTGCTCGATCGTACAAGAGAGGGAGAAAGAGAAGGCGGGAGCGCGCGGGGGGCGTGGCGATGTTATGGTGCGCGGGAGGAGAGCGTGGCCGCGGGGTCGCGCGTGTGGCTGCGCTCGGCCCGGCGACGCGGCGCTGCGCGGGGCGAGGTGCGTGTTAGCGTGTGGGCGCGTTGTTGCTGGGTCGGGCTGGGTGGCCGCGCCAGGGCCAGTGGGTTGATTCCAATAGGCCGGATTTTTTTCAGGGTCCACTTGGCGCTTGGCGAGACGCGGTGGCTCTCAGCCAGCCTCCCGACTTGAATGTCGAGAAGAAGATTCGTAGAGATGCCGATGGTTTTTCATCGACAAGTCCGCCACCGGTGTCGGGCGGGCGGAATGCGTCAAACTCTGTTTCAAGCACGTGGCATTAGCTCGATCAAAGTATAATCTCGGGCAAATCGGATATAGCTTAGCTGAATGTGTTTCTTGTGGTTGAATTTTTTGACCTGGGTTCAAATTATCAACTCATCGTGTGTGTTATATTAACAACTAAGATAATTTGATTCAAAAAAAAGCCAGAACAAAGATGCACCGGTGTCATCAAATATTAATGCCTAATTAAAATCGACTCCTATGTGCAAGTAGCTTTTACATAAATTTTTTTAAATATACAGCTGATCTCGGCACTGTACGTAGCTTCACCCGTGCGATTCAATCTATCACGTTACTCTTGTAGAGAAAATGCTCATGCGCGCATATTAATGTCTACTATGTTTATATTAATTCTTTCTAAAAAAAAAATTTTAAAGTGTTTCTCTTCAATGTGCTACAACCTTCTGCAGCCGAGAAAGCATCTTGCGAGCTAATTACACGGTTTCTTTGACTCGGCGTGCAACCGAGCGCACGAGCATTCATATGTAGGCCAGGCACCTAGCACTCCTAGCACCGAAATCGAGTTCTCAACAAAAGACACCACTTATAATCACGACGTCGTTGATGAGGTTAAAGGTTAGTACTCCTGACGCTGATGCGCGCCATATTCTGCTTTTTTTTTCTTTTTTTCTCTCGCTACAGCGGCGTCTCTACGATTCGAGGGGTGGGTTTTTTGGCCTCTGAGGGCTCCTTTGGATGGAGAGGAGCAAAAACCAGGTGGGATTCAACCCCCAAGGGGGATTTTCACCGGTGTCTGCCATCCTCTCCTCCTAGGGGGATTTAAACACCTCTCAACTCAATTCTCGGCGACGTAGTTGAGAGAATCAGGGTAAAAACCGCAGACACTCAATAAAAATTCAAAAAATCAAATGGCATGTAATAAATCAGTAAAAATTCGGAAAAAATCAGAAAAATTCAAATGGTCACATAATAAATCAGTAAAAATTCTGAAAAAAATCAGAAAAATTCAAACGGCCATGGAATAATTCAGTAAAAATAGATAAAAAGAAAAATTCAAATGGAACGAAATAATTCAGTAAAAATCAGAAAAAATAACAATGCTCCGCTTCCAGTTTCACCAAATCCTAATGGTCTCATAATAATTCAAAAGTAACAAATCTACATTGGCTTTTTCAAATCAATTCACAGAAGTTCACATAACAATGTCACATTGGCTTTTCCGAATCAGTTCACAGAAGTTATAAGTTCACAAAGGTAACAATAAGTTCACAAAGGCAAGTGCATGCTACAGTGCATCATCATTCATCATGGTTATCAGAACAAGCAGAGAAGTGGAACTCGAAGGATCTTGGAGAAGTTCTTTGGTTGAGCAGAACAATGTTGTTATACAATGAGCAAAAAAACGTCATTAGACATTCAGATTCAATACTGTCACATCTCAACATATTCCTGGTGCTCTCATACTATCAATATCATTAAACATTTGTACCAACAGAGTTTAAAAACCTCATTTGCTCTTCCAAAGTTCCACCAGAAGTGCTACAAGAATCATTTCAATCATTTCAATATATAGGACAAGAAAGTACTAGTACTCCAGTAGAAACAGAGGCAGAATCCAATCTATAGTAGCAGTTCCTAACGAGAGACTACATTTCAATCATTTTTATATATACACGCCAAATGCAGGGCACATCTCAGAATCATTTGCTATTGCGTTAAATATGTGTGGCTCCATACGAAACTCACTCCTACACCAACTCTCATGCCCCGCAAGAATTTCCACCATCTTCTTAGCACCAGTATATTCAGAAGTATGTACTGGCCTTTTTTCTTCACTAAGCCCTTTGAGTATCGCAGGAACGATAACAAAAAATAGCTCATCATCCTCTTCTTCTTCCATCTGCATGAATTCCTTAATTTTCTTAGTTCCTATACTCCACAATCTCATTCCTAGAGCCCATTATCTAAAATTTACAGATATGACAACATTTAAATATATATACCCTTATTCCCGCAACCCATTGTCTAATATCTACTTTTACTACTAAAATGATCATACAGTTCAGATTAAAGTAACTAGGATTTATTGTCATTTAATTCATATTATTATTATCATATAATTCAGATTATATGATAATACCATTAAAACAACCATATAATTCAGATAATATAGCTAGCAACAAATGTAACTACAAAAGTTTGTGACATGATTATTAAGTAACCAGGATTTACTATCAAATAGCTAGCAACAAAGTTAACTAAGTACAGATCACATAAAGATGTTTTGCCTGTGTATAAGTCACCAAACAAATCAAAGAAACAACGATTTACTGTAGCATAGCACCAAGTTAATTAAGTACAGAACTAAATCAGCAACCAGTATAGCTTGGGTGGCAATTAACAAAGCGGATCAAAATCTTATCGTCGGCAGTAAATTGTTCATACCTTGCTTGCTGCAGATTGAAACTTGGAGGGTATATGTCCTGCTTGGGTGGTAGCTTGCAGACCTACTTGGAGGGTATATGTCCTGCTTGCATTGGGTGGTAGCTTGCATTGGCACAAAAAGAATGATGGTTCTAGACAAAGAAAATAGGTGGTTCTAGACATTTTCATGTAAAAGAGATACAATTGGCAGTTCAGATTCGACATTCAAACCAAAAAATATTTATAGTACTGGTAACACTTTTTTATGGAAAAACACTAAATTGATATTTATTAGCAATAGCAAAAACAAATTGATATCAGCTGGACAAAGCATATCTCAGTTAGGTGTTGAACACCCTATTTGATCGGTTAGGTGTTGAACACCCTGTTTCTACATGGGAAATGCGGCCTTATGCATGCATGAAAGCAACATACGGCGGCTGTTGTATGAAGATTACGCAAAGTTGCATTGGCAACATAGTGAATAGATGACGGTGCGATCAGGCTAGCAGCTTATTTGCTTTGACAAAACATGTTTATATGTACTTTTTAGTTTGGTGTAAACAAATCGCATGGGGTGCAGATTAATTAGATAGTTCAGAAGAAAAGAATGGCACTAGTTTTATTGCAAAGAAATCAGTGCTCAGGCTCACCTTTGTGCCAAGACAACATCGGAAATGAGGAGTTAGCTATTGATCTGACGCCTCCAATCGAGGCATGGCGTGGAGGAGCTTCTTCTGCTTCTGTTCATAGCTAGGCAAAGTCAGACAGGCGATATGTAGAAAGGCAGTGCTAAGCAGAGAGCGGCAGACAAGGGGACGAAACTAGATCTGAATCTTGAGAGCGCAGGTGACGGAGCGGCATGGGGCGTAGCTTGGTGTCGATGAAGAAGAGCTGGATCCGGGACGACTACACAGCCGGCTGGGATCGCTGTACGTAGTCACGAGTCAACAACTCATTCATCAGCAGTAAAATACTGTAAAGTCAGGAGGGATGGTGATTCAGCGGTGGTACCTTTCACGATCTGCTCGCCACAGATGCAGATCTCCCCCGGCTGGTTGCGGCCGAGCGACACGCCGGAGTCGGGGTCGACGATCTTGAGCGCCTGCGCACGACGGCACTTGTTCGGGAGTCGCGCACAAGGGAGCATCGCACGAGGGTGGCGGCGCACCGGAGAGGATGAGTGCGGCACAAGGGAGCGGCGGCGGCTCCCCTGGCGACGGTGGCGAACCGAGCCCACACCCGGTGGATCTGTCGAGTGGCGGCGGCTCCCCCGGCGGCGGCTCCACTGGCGGCGGCGGTGACGAACCGAGCCCACACCCGGTGGATCTGTCGAGTGGCGGTGGCTCCCCTGGCGGCGGTGGCTCCTCTGACGAACCGAGTCTGTCGAGTACAAGACGGAAGAGGTCGGGGAAAAAAGAAACGGAGTCGAGAGAAGATTTTTTCCTACCCGGTGGATTCGATGGGGAAGGGGATGGAGTGGTATGGGGAATTTCAGCCCATCGTACATCTAAAATGCGGATCGGGTTTGAGAGGGAAGGATATCTATGGGCCAAATCAACCCAGGGGATTGGGCCGGATTCCCCAGGGAAATTTAGCTTCCCAAACAAGCCCTGAAATTGGCATCTCTCTCCCGGAAATACAGGTGAAACCAGGACCGGTTCTGTTTCCCTCCTCTGAGAAATGCTTCGTCTACTTTCGGAGGAATCATGATTCATGAGATCGATGAATCGGGGAAGATCTGGGAAGAAGTGGACAGGGAACACGGGCCGAGACGCACGCAAATCTCCTCACTGTGAGCTGCTCCGGGCCATCTATAAACGCGTCAACAGAAACCTGAAAGGTACACGCAAGTTCGGACAGCGGCAACCAGATGCGATGCGTAAAAAAGGCGGAGCATGAAATGGCAGTCGTTGCACCGGAACATGCATCTCCTGCCATGTATGTGCGCGGCAATGTCGTCCTCGCATTTCTCTCGTCGACGGTTCCGTTGAGATATGACTTGGCTTTTTCACCTGATTTTTCCCCTTATCTCTGGATGGCTAGCCTTCTAGTACCTCTCACAGTTTTCTGCAGCACAAGCTGCCTCTTCCTCGCCTTAATGATTCTGTGCGGCTAGCACAAACAAATGGCAGTACATCAGTTACTGTAATCTGGTGCGACCAAAATCTGATGAGACCAACATCAGACTGTGCTGCAGAATTCACCCGACTTTTGCTGCAACAACCATTACATGCTAGTATTTTAATAAGCCGATCCAATCTGGAGGTGCTGCAGCTGTGCTGTACAGACGGTAATGGGCTATGAGCCCATGAGATCATTTGGGCCCATCACTCCTTACACTGGACCATGGTTCTCATTTATTAGAGTGCAGTGTATGATAGAATTAGATAAGAATCCGATCTGGTCGGTTAGATTAGTTTTTATATTTACATTCTCTGGATTACTTAGAGTTTAGGTCATGTATTGTGGCAGAAACGCTCAAAAACACAGGACGACTTATCTAGGATCGATCTCGAGTAATATTGAACAACAATATCCAAATAGTACAACACACAAGTAATAATATAAAATAGAAAACGAATTAGTCCTACAATAAATTTCAAGTGGTCTTATGAGAGATAAGTTTAAAACAGAGTTTAAAACATAGCGGAAGCGATACCGAAAGATACTACAGTTTTTTAATATGAAACATATCTTGCTTTAAGACATGCTTCATTCCTCGCGACTGGAGTTCGGTGAGAAGAAACCGGCTCACAGGACCAGTTAGTTAGGGGTTCACCTTCCCACGCTCCTTTGTCGCAACAGCTACATCAGCTACCTGTAAGAAAAGCTACACCACAACAAAAAAGAAAATAACAAACCGTAAGTACTAATTGCTCAGCAATACTTACTCGTCAAAAATAGCCAACTACAACCGACTCTTAAGTATGAGAGGCTGACTCACAGAGATAAAACATAGTACTATTAGTGGATCCTTAATTTCAACTTTTAGCAGTAGGTTAAATTCATGAAATGAAAATTTAATTTGTATTATAAACTAGAGCAAGCATGGTTGCCAAAAAAATACCTATAACTAAGCAAACAAATCATATTATTATTATTAGTCCAGTTGTTACTACGATGTCACTCAGTGAACAAGTGATACTCGTTACTGTAAGAGGCAGCGATTATAATCGATTTACACCAGCTGAGAAAACCTAAAGTACACGACATATACACGCTTATCAGAAACCGTACATGGCAACCTCTCCCAAGCACATGGTCCTCCATGCGATCACCACGTCGGGTGCATTTATGGTTAGATTTAAGGCTTTTCTCTACTCTCTGCCGAAAGAGAGATAGGATTACGTCTGACCACTACGGTATCAGGCTACATCAGTTTTTTAGGTCCCACGTCCCTAGTATACCTTCGGTACTGTTCAAACTTGCTCAACAGGGCCACACTCGAATCGGTCCTTAACGGACACAGACGGGGCTAACACCGCGAAGGCCCAATCTTCTCAAACTCTCCTATAGCTCGCGAGTGAGGTTTCTCATTCTTCTATCATTTATTAGAACTCCTAGTCTACCTCTACATCGAGTTACCTCTACCAATATATATACTTAATAAAGGTAGGTGAAACTATCATGCATCTTAGGGTTCCAAACAACTCCTACAACTTAATGTACAATACATTATCTATACAATACATAATGATAAAATAAAAATATTTAAAATAAGATTGATGCACCGGAGCTTGCCTTCGGTTTGCTGAGAGTTAGCACAAACAAGCTGGGGATCTTCAGCGACGGACGTATCTGGAGCAACTAGAGCAAGTTGCTGGCCTTTCACGTCGTTTTCTAAGTGTATAAAATGATATGCGAGTAAGATTACTTATGCACTTAATAAAATGCTAAAGTTTTATTTATCATCGTATGCGATGATATGCTCTTGAAGGCATATAACAAGGATTTAACATGCGAATGCTTTCATGCAGAATGAGTTTATTAACTTAACATGCTATCTGTAATTATATAGCAAGGTTCTGATTTTTAACTAAAATAGTGATTTTCTATACTATACTAAATAGTTCATAATAGGGAAATTACTTCTAAATTTTTTTAATATGGTTTTTGAAGACATAAACTACAATTTTAGTTTCTCATAATATTATTAGGGTTATAAACTAATTTCTGAACAAATTTTGCAATTTATTATTAACCAATGAATTTATAATGAATTAATCTCTAACTAATAGTAAATAATCATTTAAAAAATGTTCTACAGGCACATAAATTCTAATTAATTCTAAGATGACATAATATAATCTTTAGAAACTAAATATAATATTTTTACATTTTAATGATGCATGAAAATGATGATATGCATAAATGCTTAATGCATATTATTTAATTAGTAGAAATAATTCTAATGCAGAAAATGCAACTTTCGAAGTTCTACAATATTCTACATGATGAGAGGATTCCAACGGTATAATATTTGTAATTTTTCGAGCTCGTATGAATTAGTTATGATTTTTACAATATTCCTCGAATTTCTGGACATTTAAGAATTGATTTTCCAAAATTAATTAGATCCGGCATTAAAGGGGCGCCACGTGGCGGCATCTGGCGCCCAGCCACACAGGGGTGCATGGGGACAGGCGGCCGCACGGGATCGGCACCCGTTGTCACACGGGATCCCAGCGCCTGTCGGGCCATGGCTGAGGCGGCAACGCGCGCCTGTCCCAGCAGTCGCGCACACAGGTCTGGAGCCAAAAATAGTCGCCGCATCCGAGGGAACTGGGTCATCAGCCGGAGAAGCTCACCGAAAACAGGCCGACGACGAGGAGCAGGACGCGGCGACGTTCGGTAGGGGCTAGCGCACGGCATGCTTGACGAAACTCGACACTTCTTGTCCCGAGAGCTTCACGGAAGAGAGAGGAAGACCGGCACAGAGGAAGAAGTTGACGGAGGGGCTTGGAGACGGGGGTTCAATGGTGAGGTGGAGCGGTTCCCATGGCGCGCCGGCGGTGATCTCCATAATCCCTGCGAATCAAGTGTTCTTTCACCACAATAACCAGCGTAGAAGGGGCACCCCGAAGAGTCGGTGCCGTAGCCGAGCAAATAGGCGCCATTCTCACCTGAGCACGGTCGATTTTGAAGAGAACAGCGACGGCTGAGGAAGTCCGGATTGGGGAAAAACTCCAAATCCGGGCTCGCGAGTGAGGAGGGTGAGGGAGCAGCGGCTCGAAGGTTCGAAGGAGTCTTGGGCGCAGCTGTTCGCGAGCTCAGACGGCCGGAGATGGCTTGGTGGCGGAGCTCCACGGGCGACGATGGTGGGTGACCGAGTGGAGCGCGAGAGAAATGAGAGTGAGGGAGAAAGAGAGAGTGCCGGCCGTGGGGTGTAGAGGACACGGGTCGAGGGCGGGGGCGCATGGCCGGCTTGCATGTGCGCCGCGCGGGGCAGCCTAGTTGCAGGAGGAGGAAGAAGGCGCTGACGAGCGGGCCCCACTTGACAGGTAAGGTCTAGCCAAGCTTAGCTGTTAGGCATTTTGCGTGCAGTGAATGAAATAGCAAACAAGATCGGAAAGGAACGAAACTTTGTAGAAATGTTTCCCAATATGCGATATACAACATACTTCACATGCACAAGCTTTTGCCAAGTAGGATAAGAGTTATGGAATTTCGAAAAAGGGTACTTGATAAGAAAACTTTCATCTTCTGAAAGAATATCAATTAACCAATTTCGGAGGTCTTAAAGAAATATCTACCGAGCTTCAAAGTGAAAAACTTAGTGGAGATGTTCTTAACAAGGTGTTCTACCATCCTACCCACACGTAGTTTCACGAGGAATGGAAAGATATTGAATTTTGAAATTGGTTATCCGATAAGAGGACTTGGAAAAATCTGCTGAAGGCAGATCAAGTATCCAACTTCTAAGCTTTGGAAGAATTACCTCTCAAACTCCTATCAATTTGAAACTTTGTATATCGGTAGAACAGAGATAGATAAACAACTTTTATTTTGGAAACAAGTTGAATTTCGAATTGGATTTGAAACTACAAGACTTGGAAGATAGGTACTCGTTCAAGATTCGGACTTTTGGATTGGTAAGGGTGAATAATTTGTCCATCTTTAGAGCAATTTCATATCAAACTTTTTAGGTTCCTCTACTTCATAACTTTTGTTTCTAAAAGTTTTGAACTCTCTCTCCTTTTTGAAAGGTTTAAAAGCATCAAATGTTACATGTACTCCTATATATACTAGCCCCCGAGCCTCAATACAATCATACATTCCACCAATCTTATTCTCTCACATCATTCATTATTGTTCTTTTTCTAAAAAGCTGCCGTTTTCTCCTGCTCTCATTCTGAACATGGCGTTCCCTGTTGGAAGCATACGCACGCGATTGTACTTTCTTCTTGATTACAATGAGTTAGGCTTGATGAGGGCACGAAAACATATATAAGCATCAGTATGTCTCGTGTTCGCAATGATGCCGGAGAACGAGAAAAGTTGCGTCAGAGGCAAGGGATGTCTGATATATTCGGCGAGTGGCGGTGGCTCCCGGTTAGATACTGAAGCGGGCTTGGGCAGCCTGCTACGCCACGAAAGCATCATCTTCTTCTTCACAAAGTGCGAGCACGTACACCGGCCACCACTACAGGCCGGCCAGTGCCAATAGTAAAGCTGTCGTCAAACTGTTCAGGGGCACCACAGAATCGCACGGATTCGCGAAGCGTAATCCACGGTTTCTTTGGGAAGTTGTCAAGTTGTAGAAGCCTGGACCTGGAGTACGCCATAACGCCACGCAGTTGATGGTATGAGAGGAAACTCTTCCGGTCAAAAATGGAGCCTGCTGGCTGCTGCCAGGCCCAACGACTGGACTCTGCTTGCCATTTTTTCCACGTTTTCTCCTGGCTTCCTCCATCTCCCAGTCCCAGGCCCAGCGCCCCGTTCCTTTCCTCAACAGTATTTCCATGATAACGACTGCTCAACAAGTCACAAATCCGCATGCTAAAACACAGGTGTGTTAACGCATTATTGGCGCACACACCGAAAGAGTTCAACGTCCTACAGCGTGTGAGCATGTCAGAAATGCTAGTTTATGTCCTTCCTTTACGGCATGTGTCTATCTATATATCCGTCTCACTCGCCCATCGCCTCAGGCAAAACTGCTCTGTTCCATCTTCCAATTCCAACTAGCTGAGGTAGTGGTGGCAACCACCGAGGAGCGGCAGGTGCGGTGCGGCCAGTGATCCATCCACCGACACTTCACACTAGCTAGCAATCAAGAAAAATGGCACCGCGCCACGTCCTCCTCCTGCTGCTCGCGGCGCTGCTCCCGGCCGCGGCCACTGCCGACCCAGAAGCCGTGCAGGACTACTGCGTCCCCGACGCGGGTGGGCGCGGGCGGCCCCTGGACCTCGCGCGGCTCCCGTCCTACCCGTGCACGGACCCGGCCAACCTGACGGCGGGCGACTTCGCGTTCGCGGGCGTGCGCGAGGCGGGGAACTTCTCCGCGGTCACCGGCTTCGCGGGCGTGTCCGTGACCCCGGCGCAGTTCCCGGCGCTGCACACGCTCGGCGTGTCCTTCGCGCGCGCCGACCTGTCCGCGGCGGGGGGCGTCAACCCGCCGCACTACCACCCGCGCGCCACCGAGACGGCGCTCGTCCTCGCGGGCCGCGTGCACGCGGGCTTCGTCGACTCGGCCGGGCGCCTCTT
This sequence comes from Zoysia japonica, assembly GCA_001602275.1. Taxonomy (NCBI): domain Eukaryota; kingdom Viridiplantae; phylum Streptophyta; class Magnoliopsida; order Poales; family Poaceae; genus Zoysia; species Zoysia japonica. The sequence continues at coordinate 1,837,723 of BCLF01000017.1, forward strand.
CGCCAAGGTGCTCGAGAAGGGCGAGGTCATGGTGTTCCCGCGCGGCATGGTGCACTTCCAGATGAACGTGGGTGACGAGCCGGCCACGGTGTTCGGCAGCTTCAACAGCGAGAACCCCGGCATCGTGCGCATCCCGGCCACCGTGTTCGGCTCCGGGATCAACTCAGGTGTCCTCGAGAGGGCGTTCGGGCTCACGCCCCCGGAGGTCCGACGGCTCGAGAAGAGATTCGGCCCGCCCAAGACCAGGACGGCGGAGATGGACGACTAGCTTGTGAGTGAACTAGTCAGTTGATCAACGGCCATGGCGGACGTGGGCGCGCATGTGCATGATTAATTGTTACTCATAATAGTTTATGAATAGAACTCGTGGGTGGAGTATAGTATTTCTTTTCATTTGTTAATGTTGTGTGAATCATTGAGCGGTGGTTGTTAAGGATCGTGAGTAGACTTGGAATGATTAAGAAGGTGAAATGGACAGGTTAGGTGACACATTCAAGTGCCTAATACTTTTAGCACAAAAGAAGGAATGGAAGAAGAGATTACGGATTACGGTGCTGCAATTTCAGTGGCTACGGACAGAATCATCGTTATTTATCACTTTACAGAGAACTAAAACAACCAGAGTGGCACGAAGCACTCAACTACAATCTGCGGCTGTCACGTACACCCAAAAACAGAGGATATGGAGACAGGCCGCCACACCCACACGGTAGACTTCAAACATGAAACAACGACAAAACGTCACTCGTCGCCGAGCAGCAGCGACTTGAGGATGGCGTCGGGCACACCGTCGACGACGGAGAAGAGGTGCCCAGCCGTGGGCAGCTCGTGGTACCTCACCCACGGCAGCTTCTGGGCGATGTGCCGCGACAGCTCGACGGGCACGATGCGGTCCTCGGCGCCGTGCCACAGGTGCACCTTGGCCTCGCCGCCCGGGAACGGGTCCTCCATCTCCATGGGGCTCCACCTCCACTTGCCGAACCCGACCATCAGGTCCCGGTGCAGGCTCTCGTGCTGCCCCTGCTGCCGCGACTGGGACTGCACCACAAGAGCAACAAATTAACCTGTTAATGTGATTCGAGCGACAACCATTGACGCGACGGATCATCGCCTCGTCGTCGTGGAATAAAAGACCAAAGAGGTGAGGCTGTTACGGCGCAGGGCCTGTCGGCGAACATGGAGATGACGGCGAAGTCCTCCCGGGAGAGCACGGCGGGGTTGAAGCTGATGACGCTGGACGCCGGGAAGAACTTCTGGGTGTTCCACCAGTGGGTGAGCCACGGCGCGTAGTGGGCCACGCGGACGGCCCACTGGTCCTGCGGGAGCTGCACGTGCCACGCGGCCCGTGACACGTTGGCGGGGTACCCGGACCACCAGTAGTTGCCCACAGGGCCCAGGATGGCTACGCCGGAAAGCCTGTTAATTTACACAGCCCATTATTAGCATATTAATGCAACAAATTCTTGCAGGGAGTGAAAATGGAGGAATGCGCGGCTCGAACGTGACTGCACCTGTGAGGGATGTGCTTGAGGCAGCTCCACATGATCTCGCCGCCCATGGAGAATCCGGTGAGGTAGAACTTGTCGCCGAGCTCCAGGCCGTCGGCGAGCTCTTGGATATCGAAGGCGATGCTATCCTCGGTCCTGCCGGGGTGCGGATCGCTCTCTCCATACCCAGGCCTGTCGAACGACAGCAGGTAGATCCCCAGCTCCTGTGCCAGCTCCTGCACGCACGTACGTGCCACATCTTTGAATCCGGTAGTACTCGATCAAAAGCAACACCTTCCCAGGCCGATCGAACGACGTCTTACCGGCGAGACGCGGAGCGCGTCGTATCTGCAGGAGTCGAAGCCGTGGACGAAGATGACCTTGTACTTGGCCTGGTCCTTGGGGACGCCGGACTCGTAGTAGGCCAGGTGCCTGCCGTCCCTGAGCCGGATCCTCGGCGACGTCACCGGAGGGCCGCCCGGCGTCCCGGGGATCTTGGGAGGCGGGGCCTGCAGCTGCCGGTACAGCAGCGCCAGCAACACGACGAACGCCAGGCGCAGGAGCCGCTTGGTGATGCCTGCAAAAGGAAGAAAAAAAAAAAGACGAGGAAGATTACCGAAACGTTCATTACGATGCTGTCGCGTCGGAATTGTTGGAGGAGTAACGTTTAGGCTTAATTAGCGCATGCGGTTCGATCCTAATGTGTGCCCATGCCAGTTGGAAGATTGTCGTTAGATGCTTGACCAGCTGATAAGACAGATTAATTAGAGCTAGCCATATCCAGGAAATAATAGGGTTGGATTCATATTGCAATATACTAATAGTAGGAGTAGCTAGGCAAGTAGTATGACAGTGAGAGATTGTTAAGTTGACTTCGACTGCATGTCACCCTACATGACAAGAACTCGATCCTAATAATTTGCCCACTTGTGCTGGTTTAATTGATCAGGGTCAACTCCCATAGTTTCATCCTGTCATGACACAACGTGAATGCAACAATGATGCTTTCAAGATAACATATTCCATGATAAATTGGTATTTAAATTTCATTTTTTTTTGTATTTAATTAGTCCTGTTGCCGCGACTAAAAAAGTCCTCTGCTGGAATAAGCGACCGGTGTAGAAGGTTTCTAGTAACAACTTCCAGAATAGTACTAGTACTACTACTATGATATAGTCCGATGGAAAATATCATTGGAGTTTTGTAGTAGTCTGTTGTTTTCAACGGTTGACATTTTGGGAAGAACGACCGTCCATAGCCGTGGAAGGGGGGCTGACGGGCGACGGTCCCTGCAATTACTAGCGTTAACTATTTCAACACGCGGATATGACCGAAACAGTGCACTCCTACAAGCCTACAAGAGGAAAGCAACACGGCGCAGATGGCCACTTGGTTGAAGATACATGCTCCATCCCTTCCGATAGAAACTTATTTTTATTTTTAGATTTGGTTAACTACAATTTTAACTAATAATTTTAATAAATTTAATTAATTTTAATAATATAAATTATATATATTATAAAAATATTTTTTATAAATTTAAAAATATAAATACTAAGTTTTTATACTTCATCGAATCTATAAAATCATTGATCAAAGTCTGATCAATAAAAATTAAAAATAAACTTTATTGAGGTGAAGATAGTAGATGAGCATGTGATGCACGTAACTAGCAGCGCAGATAAACCGTGACATGTTCTATAATAAGCCTCGACGACGACAGAGCTGTTCGATCGTGACGCTGTCGACGTGCTGTTTCTGCCTGCCATGGAATACAAGGACACCATCGGCCAGATAGCGACCGAAACACGAAGGACTCGCACGCAGCATCGAGGTTAACGCCCGTGTCCGCGAGCGCCGAGAGAAGGCGCCAAAGTTGGGCTCTGCATGCCTAAAAACGGCATCGGGCTCAGCGCCCGCGCTACGTGGAGACAACGATCTCGGCTGCGGATGCGCAGGCGCAGCCACCGGCCCCGTGACTCGGTGAGCTTGTCCGTCTCTGACTAGCTCATCTAGCCATCTTTCGTCTCCGCTCAAGGAAGAGAAGGAGCGGAGGGACATTGGCGCCCGTCGCCGTCAGATGATACGTACGCACGCACCAAAAAGTCAACACACCTGCGTACGCTCTCGTAATCTCAACAAACGTTCTCGTTCTCGTTCTCGTTGTCTCCGCCAAAACATCGACGCCAACTGAACCTGCTTGCTGCTACTGAAGCAAAAACATCGACAAATTTGCAAAGTTGGGATCCTGGCGACGCAGTGACGAGAAAGCCCTCCGAACGCACTACACGCGAGCGAGTTCTGTTTGTTGCTAGAGAAGAACCCCCGAACACTAAGCGCATACGTAGTACGTACCAGAGTCCGCACCCTTGGTCGCCGGCGCCGGCGCCTTGCCGCCGTTGGCGGTGCCCGCTGGCGACGGCTTCTTGCCCGAGTCACCAGCCATGGTCCTCCGGTCGGTTGCGCGCCACGGACTCCAGCAGCCGGCGAGGACAGGACAGCGTGGTGTGTTGGCGCGAACTGGGGAGGCGGGAGGCTGGAGGCGCGGTGCGGGAGATCGGCCCGGTGCTCGCCCCCGTTATATAGCCAAGCCTGCTGCCTGCCCCGCCGCGCCCCCGCGGGTGGCCGCTCGATCCTACCCCGTTTTTTCTGTGTCGCGTCTCATTGTTTTTCCCCGGATGCTAGTAGCATGGTGGACCGGCGCCTTGGCTTGGATGGGTTTGGCCGTTTGGGTCCCCGTCCGGCAGCAGAGCCGACAGCTCCAGGGTCCCCGTATCCTCTCCCAACGCGAACGCAAACGGACCGCACGCGACGGGTTGGCACGACCCGGTCGCCCCGTCCCCGGACCGAGGGGCACGGCTTAGCCGGGTCCAAGTAAAAAAGGTGCGCACGCGTCTCCCGCCCGGCGGCTATCTACCTGGCTGGCAGCTGCCACGGTCGCCGGAGCAGTTGGAACTTGAGGAAGACGTGCGGTGCGATGGAACCGGTGGCCAAGACACGGTAAAAAAGTTGCAGACGACCGGTAAAAAAGTGCCAGTAAAAAATGGCAACTTTTTCTGCCGCTGGAAGGAAGAGGTTTGCAAATTGCAGCCATCCTGCTCCGTTGATATGAAACAAATAAGAAAAAGAAAGGAGGGGACAATGCTCTGAACATCCATTGAACTGTGCATTGCTCTGAACATTAGAAAATAAGAAAAAGAAAGCATTGGCACGGATGGCTAGGCCAAAAACTCTTCGTCGAAAGGGACGGCTCGATGAATGCTAGTAACTTAGCACGGGAAAGTGATACCTAAAGAGTGAAGGATAAAAGGAGAGGGAGAGATCGTGCATCCAAGGAGCACAAAATATCTTATTTTCTGGAGCAGAAGTGTGTCATAAATTAAGTCGCTGCTCAATGAATCTAACTACTGCATATTCATAAATCAAGTTTAGAAATTTAAGCTCTCAAAAAATTACTATTTTTTTTGTGTATGTCAAGCTATTTACCAGTGATAATATAATGGATCATTTTTAAAACAATGACTCTACAACACTGAACTCTTAAATCTCAGCCTTGTGTCGACCTCAGAGAGCCAGAGTGACCCTTCATCCAACTGTACATCGATTACTACTAGAAGTTCCTTGAATCTGACGCCACTTGCAATACTTTTGCATCATTTCCCTTTCATTGACGATCCTTAATTCGTTGATTGAAGAAAAACAAAACAGGTGATGTTACAATAGGCTGACATGTTTTCCTGGTCTGCTCGGTCGAGTTCAATACTGAGGTTTCCATCGTTAGTGTGTATGATTGAGATTCCGTTTCCTGAAGAAATAAGAACGACAAGATGAAAGTCAGCTTGTTGCTAGGTTGAGACGTTAGGACGATGCTGATTGGTTGGATTGATCATACACAAATGTTTGTAAACGGGGTAAGGACATTGGCCTTACTCTATCTTATGTGATCAAATGCTCACTGCAACTACTACGCGTATGACATGCTGATCGTATTCAGACCACATGGCCATCAATTTCCAAGTTCAGATTTTTTCTCCTCACCTTATAACTAGTGAACAGTTCTTTCAGTTGAATGTTGTGCCGCCGAAGGCCGGGTCCTTCCTACCACCGGATACCAGTCAACAACACAATCACGTTACCAGATTTAATATCATTGCAAGACTGGTAAGTAGTACTAATATTCTTCTAATCCGCCAAATTTTACTGCGTCACCACGTGATGTATGTTTCCTTCTAGTCCTATGATACTTCAAAGGCTTCGGTTTAAAAGTAATTTGTTCCGGTGCGTGGATTATCCAGGACGACTGGACTTTTAGCGACCTGCTCTGACAGGACTAATGTTGGCGACCGTTTGAACCCGAACCCTGCTTCTAGAAGAGATATTCTTTAGTCCTTACCATCCTACTTCCTTAATTTGTTTTTCTAAATCGTGTGTTTGAAGTCGGAATTTCATGACCAACACAAATTTGGATGCGGAGACTGGAATTGTTACCCGTAGCAGACTTTTACTGTATTATAGAGGGAGTAGCATAGCTTTTCTGCCTCCCTGTCTGATGGAATGGAAATTGACAGGAGAGACACACTGCATTACAAAGGACGGCCCAAGCTACAAAACAGGGGTTCCACTCCCCAGTTAACAGGCCGAGCCCAGCATGCAGGATGTGGAGAATAATAATCTAATCTAACCTGCGTAACGTCATGGTCAACACTTCTGTGAAATGCGAAATGGATAGATGGGGCTTTTCGATGAATATCGAAGACAAATATGGCCTCATTTCGGATAAACATATCAGGGAAGACTATTATTGGCAAATTGTAAACCCATCTAAAAATCTACAAGGTTAAAAGACACAGAACCTTTTTTTTTTCCGACCTGAGAAACACCCATTTCCATTATATTCATAACGGAAACAACGTCTGAAGCGTTACGCTCCGAGGTTCAGAAACCAGAATACAGAAAACTTTTTTTTTTGGGGGGTGGGGGGGGGGGGGGG